>OW052184.1:39486892-40086892 GCA_932526625.1 Rhingia campestris | reverse complement strand
ACGAAAGAGCCGAACACATCATATTATGTGAATGCCCGGCCTTTTACAGTATAATAAGGGAATCCTTCTTCAGCGAAATATTAAGTATCAAAGGACTAAGGAAATCCTCTGCTGAATGTATTATCAGCTACATTAGGAAAGTAAAAGCGCTACTTACCTAAACACACATCTGACTGCAAGCACAATAGATCTTTTAGGCCGACGTGCATCTTATTGCTTCGGCAAGTCAGAATTTAAAAAAGGGGTTGTTTACTTTGACCGTAGATTGAGAATCATGACATTCTTTAAAAAGTCCGCCTGGGGTCGCAGCCACGGTTGGCATCAGCTTAGGTTAGGTTTTTGGCAGACGGTGCGCGTCTTCCCTCGTCGCACTCAGGTCAATATAGACCCATTGTGATGCCCGTTGGGGGTCCAATTGTGTGGTTGGTTCATTCATTGTCCCGTTACTGTCCATTGTTGTTAGCCCCTTTCCAGCCATCCAAATGTTGTTGTAAAACTGAAAAGATTAGGGAGAGGGATTTCGGATAGATCCGTGAGGTCATCAAAAAAGTATTTTCTTAAGGTTCTCATTCTTAATTAGCTGAGGCCTGGGCAGTGGCACATCTTCATCACCGCAGCCTCTACAGAGGTCATCCATCATCTATGAGATGCATTTTCAGTTTGTGGCTTTTTAGTAAGTTGTGTCCAGTAAGAATCCCAACTAAAGTCGAGAAAGATTTCCTGTTTCTTCGAAGTAGTTTATGGGTTCTGGCTTTGTCTTACTCAGGCCACATCCTTTTGGAAGTTTCACAGGTAGGAAGGGAGTTCCACCTGTTTTTGGCAGTAATCAGTGTTTTCTGTACCACCCTAGATTTAAGATCACATATATACAATAGAATGGTCTTTGAAAGTCATGGTGATGCAGCATGTAGTCAGAGGATACAGCTGAGCCCATATATCTGTATAGAATTTGGGCATGTCCTCCTGAGTTCGATTTCCAGCAGTTGGCTGGCTGATTCTTAGAGCACTCTTGGCGGCAGATTCTTCCATGTAAAGGTCTAGCGTCACCAGTTTAAGGATGGTTTCCAGTCCCGCTGTTGGTGTGGTTCTCATTGCGCTAGTAGCGCCCACACATGCTATCCTTTGTACCTTTGTCATATATTTCAGATGGGTGACTATATTTGTGGATTGCCACAAGCTTCTCTTGTTAATATAGGCCTTACAATGGCCGTGTATATCCATAGGATGATCTTAGGGTTCGGACCCCACTTTTTCCCGAATATTCGGTTACCCGTATAGAAAGCGACTGTGACCTTTTTATTAAGCTTACGCACATTTAGGTTCCAGTTGAGTTTTCTATCAAGAATGACACCCAGATATTTTGCGCTATCGACTAGTTTGAGGGTAGTCCCATCGCAGTACTGTCGGAAAATATAACCTACACGACAACACGTCTGGTAACGGACTTAGGCTAATTGACTTCGCTACGGAACGAAATGCCTCTATAGCCAGCACACGGTTTCCTCACCACAATATTTATAAGGGGACATGGCGGTCTCCAGATCAACGAACAGTCAACCAAATTGATCATATTGCGCTAGACAAGAGGCACGCATCCAGTATTTTGGATGGCGGACATTCCGAGGGGCCAACATCGACTCGGACCACTACCAAGGTAAGGATGGGGATATCCACCACGCCACAAAAAAAAAAAACAGAAATACTGTGAAAAAATTTAATGTCGAAAGACTGCAATCGCCAGAGACCGCCAAGACCTTCGCGCAACGCGTATCCCTTAACCTCTCGACTCACAACATATCAACAGCATCTAATGTCGAAGAACAATGGCAACGATGCCAACAAGCCATTAGATCAGCCGCAACTGATGTGCTAGGTTTCTCGCGCCCACCAAGAAACTCCTGGTTTGATGAGGAATGCCGACAGATGCTCGCAGCCAAGAACGAGGCTTACAAGGCTAAGCTGCAGGTGAAAACGAGAGCTGCCATTGAGACCTGTAGGCAAAAAAGAAGGGAAGAACATCGGCTTTTCAGAAAGAAGAAAAAAGAGCAAGAAAAGCGCGCGATCGAGGATATAGAGAGATGCCACTCCAGGAACGATGTTCGCAAGTTTTACCAAAGTGTAAAACGTCAAAGCCAAGGATACAAGTCTCGAACAGAATCCTGTCGAGATGAACAAGGAAATATCGTAGTTGAGACACAGTCGATGCTGAAGATATGGAAGAACCACTTCTGCAGACTGCTAAACGGCGATGACGAAGAACATTCCGCTGTCAGGCAGAACGAACCATTTAATATTGGCAACGGCAGCGAAAACTGCCAACCACCCGACCTAAGTGAAGTGAGGATAGCAATATCTAAACTCAAGCTTAATAAGGCCGCCGGAAATGATGCCCTTCCCGCTGAGCTTTGTAAAGCTGGCGGAGACGATTTGGTAAGCAACATCCACCAACTCATTAGCCAAATCTGGTCGGTTGAAAGCATGCCTGAAGAATGGAACCTCAGCATCGTTTGCCCGATCCACAAAAAAGGAGACCCTCTGAACTGCGCCATCTACAGAGGCATAAGTCTACTCAACATCGCCTACAAGATCCTATCTGCCATAATATGTGAACGCCTGAAACCGTTTACCAACAACCTGATCGGCCCTTTTCAGTGTGGTTTTAGGCCAGGAAAGTCCACAACCGATCAAATTTTCACACTTCGGCAGATCCTGGAAAAAACCCAAGAAGTCCAAATCGATACCCACGACCTATTTATCGATTTCAAAGCCGCATACGACAGCTTTTATAGAGACGAACTATACAGAGCCATGTTTAGTTTTGGTATACCGCCCGTTTGTGTAGGATGACGATGGAGAATTCTCGCTGCACCATCAGGGTCGGAAACGACCTCACAGACACATTCTATACCAAAAAAGGATTAAGGCAAGGCGATGCGCTGTCATGTGACTTCTTCAATTTGATTCTTGAGAGGATTGTGCAAAACTCCCGAGCCAACACCAGAGGCACAAGTCTCCAAAAATCGGTACAAACTACTAGCATACGCCGACGATATTGCTAGTATAGAGATGGAAGCGGCAAAAATGGGCTTAGCACTATATGAGGGAAATACTAAGGATATGCTGTCAATACGAAAGGACACACAACATCGACGAATTGGACAGAACGTCACCATTGACAGATATAACTTTGAGGTAGTATGGGACTTTGTCTACCTCGGCTCTGCTATTAACTCTGACAACAACATCTCGTCAGAAATCAAACGAAGAATTACTCTTGCCAATCGCTGTTTCTTCGGGCTAAGAAGGCAATTTAGTAGTAAAGCCCTCACTCGAACTACTTAGGAGATCCTATATAAGACCCTCATCATCCCAGTCCTGCTCTACGGCTCTGAAGCATGGACCGTATCAAAAGCGGATGAAGAAATCCTTGCTCGATTCGAGAGAAAAATTCTTCGAAAAATCTTCGGTCCCGTTTGCGTTGACGGGCTATGGAGACGATGATTCAACCACCAAGAACTATACGAGCTGTACAGGGACATACCCGACATAAAACAACGCATTGGACGTTTAAGATGGCTAGGACATGAACTCCAGCTCGCAGAGTCTTCGATTCCCAGCCAGACGTCGGACGCAGTAGAGGAAGACCTCGCCTTAAGTGGCGCGCACAAGTGGAAACCGACCTCAACCAACTTGGAGTGCGCAACTGGAGGCAGTTAGCTAAGGACCGGGCTAATTTGAGAGGCATGTTGGTTGAGGCCCAGGTTCATCCCGGACTGTAGCGCCACTTAAGTAAGTAATTAACGATATCATGTAGGGCAGTTTCGACTCGTGTAGGCGTGCTGTGCCGAGGATTTGTATTGGGGGTCGAGTTTGTCACGAATGTAGATATCCATTAGTTCTTCATAGGTTTTTAGTATGAAAGATGTAAGACTTATTGGCCTAAAGTCCTTCGTGGTCGTGTGGCTTTTGGGATAAAGACTACCTTTACTTCCCGCCAGCACCTAGGGATATAACCGCATTTTAGACTACCAACCCACAATTTGTGTAAGAATGCTGTTACGAGGTGTTTCGATTTTTGTAGCATGATCGGATAATACCATCGACCCCTGGAATTTGTAGGGGGAGAGGGAGTCAATTGCCCAATTTATTCATTCTACACTCACCATATCCTCCATTTCTGCTGTTATGGGGTTGTCATTATAGACGGTTATGTCTGGAGTCCTACCGGAGTATGAATCACATCCTGGAAAGTGGGTTTCCAGTAGATGTGTTGAAGATTCATGGGTGGACTGTGTCTAATCCCCATTACGGAGCTGGCATCAGCTAAGTTAACATGTTTTTTTTTTATATATCGCATTGCCTAACGTTTTCTTAGAATAACTAACAACTATATGACGCACCCTATGTTACACCACCAAAATAGATGTATGTACTTCTTTCTTCTTAGAAGTCCAAAAACTAAACTGACCTTGTCCCATATTTAGGAACATTCATAGCCAAACACATCTTAAAAAAAAAAAAACCTCCAACCTACTTTGGATTTTCTCAGAAACTAATTTGACATGCAAACTGTCGTTCCGAGTTCAACGAATTGCCCCCACTTCCACGTTCAGTTCCACCACTAAAATACCATTCAATAGCATGCGCGATCATGCGGCCAGTTTATCACCTCAAGACTCTCATTCACTTTTGTGAGTTCAGTTCCTACGAAATTCCCCAAAATAAAATTTTATTCAAAATATCCAAAAACTATGCTTCATGTATCATTCTACACAGCCTCTCTTTCCGAGTTCACGCAATCAAGCTAGAAGGTCATTCGCCAAAGCTCCGATCCAAATGCTCTTCGGTTATTCCGATTACCATGCTGGCATTGGGGGTAATACAACGACCGACATCGACGACGTAGACGAATTTGCCTCTTGGAATCCGGTATCTTGCAACAGCGCGGTGTGTGCGTATGACTCAGTGACGTCAGTTGTGTCATGATTGCGTGTTATAAGCCAGCATGAGTAATACCCCCGACGCAAGACACGATGGTCTGATTTGTAGCCAGCGTTGAAAGACCAAAAGCAACTTCAAGTCCATTACATAAACTAATTTCGTGATGGAAACACTAATTTCATTCAAAACAAGGCATTACCATCTCCTTTCTTTGTGCGTGTGGGGACAATGAAGAAATTTCAATCCGAATGAGAGCCCCAATCCGAGATTGGAAAAACACCCAAACAGATGGAAACAGAAAAAAAAAAAAAAAACTGTCTCATGAGGATTAAGTAATACATCAGGCAGCAGCACTCTCGTAATGAAAGTGGTAATGCCCATAGAGTACGCCAACGCGGCAAGCTCGGTTTTGCAATGCGCAAGATAATCTCCGGTCTGCACTATTATGCTCTTGTGCGACAGAATCAAAATAAAACTTAAATTGGAACACTTAAGTGTCGGCTTGAGTTTGCGATTGGCTCTCGTTTTTCATGAAATGTACAAGTGAAGTGATAGTAAAACAATGAACTGGATTATGGGGTCAAGTAGTCTATTTTGTTAATTAGGGGAATGTAGTGCATATATATATGAGTGAGCTCATTTAGTTAACGATGGGTTTTTGGAGCCCCAAATATTCCTCAACTTGTTTGAAAGGTGTACGATAAAAAGTTTACATTTCAGTAAATGAACACAGTGACACAACAAAGTTACAACTTGTTAGCATGTTCATGGGTTGATGATGTGCTGGTTTAAGTGTAACAGAGGCTAATGCCCAGTTACTAAAATTTTTCACTTTTTTAAGTTGCTACCGACCCATAAATCCTTAAAACATAAGCCTCATGCGACGTGATGCATTTTTATACCCTATCCAATAGGGGTATATTAGTTTTGATACTTAGTTTGTAACATAGAGAAATAATTTTGCTACATATACCTCAAAGTATATGGATCGACTCAGAATCGCTAGCTGAGTCGATTAAGCCATGTCTGTCTGTCCGTCCGTCCGTCCGTCCGTCCGTCCGTCCGTCCGTCCGTCCGTCCGTCCGTCCGTCCGTCCGTCTGTACGTCACCGATTTTTAGGCCTTAAATTTTGAGCTAGGATAATGAAATTTGGTATATAGGATCCTCGTCTCTGCCTACAGAACAAGTGTAAAAATTTTTGAAATCCGCCCACTGCCACGCCCCCTTTTAAGAAAAACTCAGTTTTTGACCAAACCGTAAGGAATTTTAAAAAAGTTTCTGAACAACATATTTAGACAATATTAATATCTATATTTCGTCCATATAAAGTTTTTTGCCACGCCCACTTTTTGGGGGCGTTTTCAATTAAAAACTGTTTTCGGTCAAATTTTAAATTTTTCGAAAAAAAATTTGATGCAGAATCATTAACATTATTAATATGAACATTTCGTCTATATACCATTTTAACCCACGCCCACTTTTTGGGGGCGTTTTTATATAAAAACCATTTTTATACCCTACCCCATAACATATGCAGCAGAAAACATTGTCTTTTGTAGAACCGTAAAAGTTTTTTATAAGCAGTCTGAAGAATTTGTTGTCACCATGTCATTTTCTTTATTTTATCCACATCGTGTTTTTAGCCATGTCCACTTATTGGGGATTTTAGTTTTACAGATAGGATGGGATAGGGTATTCAACGATCCGCACAGTGGATTGTAGCCTTCTCGTATGTTTTTATAATGTATTTCTTGATTATCACGACACGATCTCAGTAGAGTAAAAATTAATAATTTTTAATTTTGAACACTCTTAACAACAGCCATCTTAAGCAAAAAAATCGTCAAACGCCATTTTTTTTATAAACATTTTTTTATGTGAGGTAAACCTTTAATTCTTAAAGAGTGTCCTTGCAGATATTTATTGACTCTGCTCATGACTTTTTGTAGATTGTAACGGGGGATTTTTGTAGAGTTAAGTTCCCAACTAACAATTATTCTTCTATAAGGTACACATATTTAATTTTAGTTTCAATTGGGGTTACATACCACAAACCTGGAGGGAGGTAAACGTGGTATTTATCCCCAAACCAGGCAAACCAATAGAACTACCTAAATCATACCGTCCAATAAGCTTAACATCGTTTTTCCTGAAAACAATGGAAAGAATACTTGACGTACACATTAGAGAGTGCTTAAATGAAAGCACTCCTCTGCACCCATGTCAATCCGCCTACCAAAAAGGTATATCCACGGAAGGAGCACTTCTAAGTTTAACATCACAAATAAAAAGTGCATACGAAAACAAAGAAGTAGCTTTATGTGCCTTCCTAGACATAGAGGGCGCTTTTGACAACACTGGATATGACTCCATATCAAATGCTTTGACTCATAGAAGAATAGATCATCCCACCATCAAATGGATCAAAGCGATGCTTGAAAGTCGGAAAATAACTGCTTCATCAGCACAGACCTCAGTATCAGTAACAGCCGGTAAAGGCTGCCCTCAGGGAGGAGTACTCTCACCCCTACTATGGTCTCTGGTTATCGATAACCTACTTCAAGACCTAAGTAATGCAGGTTTCAATATAATTGGATACGCCGATGACCTAGTCATCATAATAAAGGGCAAAGAACCAAACGAAGTTACAACACGTTTGCAAAACGCCCTTAAGATAGTCATAGACTGGTGTAATAAAGAAAGTCTCTCTATGAACCCCAGCAAGGCTATCATCGTCCCTTTTAATTAATGGTACATACATTGAGTATTCCAACGAAGTAAAATATCTTGGAGTGATCCTCGATAAAAAAAAAACTAAGCTGGAACTCCCACATCAACAACAAAAAAGCAACCAAAGCTTTCTGGGCTTGCCGAAGCATGTATGGTAAAACCTGGGGAATCTCTCCAAAGACCACACACTGGATCTACACGATCATGGTCAGGCCCATTATAACATACGCTTCAATAGTATGGTGGAACAAAGTCCCCCAAAAAACAACTATAAATAAATTAAACAAGGTACAACGGCTTGCCTGTCTGGGCATTACCGGAGCTATGCGTACCTGTCCCACGGCGGCTATGGAAGCCATAATAGGACTAACACCTCTCCACATTTATATAAAAAAAGTGGCAATTCGCAGCTCAGCAAGTTTGACACAAGCGGAAGAATTAAACATTAGTGAACATCTAAAACTAATTGAACTTCTATCCGAACTTCCAGAACTTGACATGATCTGTGCGGTTACAGACCGCTTACCAAAGACACTATGCTTCGACAAAAGATTCTCAACGGATATCACAACCAGAGAAGCATGGTGTAGCAATAACCCTCCAAACTGCCTAAACGGCCTAAAGTGGTATACGGATGGTTCTAAAATGGACTCAGGGGTAGGAGCTGGCATACATGGACCAAATAAAAACATCTCAATACCTTTGGGAAAAAACCCTAGTGTATTCCAAGCTGAGCTCCATGCCATAAAAGAATGCGCAAACCTAATACACAACTCAGGTATTAAAGGCGCAAACATCCATATATTCACGGACAGTCAAGCAGCTATAAAAGCCCTTAGCTCACACATCATTGACTCCAAATCAGTACTACACTGCTTCAACTCCCTCCAAACACTCAGTTCCAGGAACAAAACCAAACTATCTTGGGTTCCCGGACATAAGGGAGTTGAAGGTAACGAAAAAGCTGATGAACTAGCCAGAAAAGGTTCCGAAACCCCCTTCATTGGACCTGAACCCTTCTGTGCAATCCCCAAATCAGCCATAAATCTAGTCATAAAAAACTGGGAACAAAACAGATGTGTTTCATACTGGGGAAACATCCCAGGCCTAAGACAGGCCAAAAGAGCTATTCAGCCCTTCAAATCAGATGCCGACAAGATACTAAATCTTCGCAGGCACGATATCAAAAACTTAGTAGGCTACCTAACTGGTCATCACGGTCTGCGATATCACCTAAACAAAATGCGTCTAGTCGACTCACCGGAGTGCAGACTATGTCTAGAAGAAGACGAAACAGCCGAGCATATCATATGTGAATGCCCGGCCCTTTACGGTATGAGAAGAGAATCTTTCTTCAGGGAATTCTTAAGTCCCGAAGAATTGAGGAAATCTTCGGCTGAAAGTATTATCAGCTACATTAGGAAAGTAGAAGCGCTACTAACCTAAAAAGCATCTGACGGCAAGCACAATAAATCTTTTAGGTCGATGTGTATATTACTGCTTAGGCAGGTCAGAATTTAAAAAAAAAAAAAAAAAAAAAACACATATTTAATTCCCACAAGCAATTATTTTTATAGGTCTTATATAGTACTTGTGCGCGGAGGTTGAGCATTTTGTCAGTCGATTATTTGGGTAGAAGCTTGCTTAAGACATTATGCAGGAAAATTCACAAGCATAACCGAAATTATGATTGCGTAACTTCTGTAAGGTTGTTTTTAAGCTTCCGGAGATGTGTGTACAATTGTACATGTACCATAAGTTAAGATGTTTCGGTAGAACTTCGCACGAAGTTAATCCGAAGCATAGCATGTATAGAGCTTACGAATGAAGGCTTAAAAAAGCTGAGGTTAAAAGATCGGGAAAAAGGTGAAAACATCGGGACAAGGTGTAAAGATTGGAAAAAAAGTGAAAAGATCAGGAACCTACCGGAGAATGAGTCAACACGATTCAAGTAATGCGTTGTATTTACTCGTCTTTCATTTTTTTTTTTAACACAATCAGATCTGTGTCGTAGCGAGCTTAATACAAGGTGGCGCAAAAGTAATCCTCCTATCAGAAAATGCTATAAATCTTGCGATTGGCCCCTAATGTCAGTTCTGTTTTGACATTTGTGTAGTAAACACATGCGAAATACATGTTAATAAACAATGTTACGCTACACTGCTCCAGAACGCGGAATATTGGTGACTATTTATTTGAGCAATAATCGGTCGGTGACTTTGGCACAACGTGAATTTCGTCGCAGATTTCCTAGCCGTCCAACGCCTACTGGTGAAACACTGCGACGTTTAGCCGCTCGCCTCGAAGAGACTGGCACAACACGAGATGCTGCCAGGCGTGGCAGACCCCGGAGTAGCCGTTCTGCAGAGAATATTGCTGCTGTAGCCGAAGATGTCATGGAAGCGCCGTCGACATCGACCAGACGACGTGCCACGCAAATGGGTATCAGTCGACGGTCTTTACAGCAATAAGATTTGAAGATGTTTCCGTACAAATTCCAGACGGTGCATCAGCTGCTAGCTGCTGACCGCCAATCGCGTCTAACATACGCTCAAGCCATCCTTAATCACCACCAAGAGGAAGATGATTTTTCATCAAAGATAATCATGAGTGATGAGGCCCATTTCCATCTTAGCGGGTACGTAAATAAGCAAAATTTACGCTTCTGGGGCACTGAAAATCCGCGTGTAACCCACGAAGAGCCATTACACCCGCTCAAAGTCACTGTATGGTGTGCTGTTTTCGCTGGAGGAGTCATCGGACCTTTTTTCTTCGAAGACGTCGCGGGCCAAACGGTTACTGTGAATGGTGAGCGCTACAGAGCAATGATCAACGAGTTCTTTTTGCCGCAACTTGATGAATCGGGATTGGAAAATATGTGGTTCCAACAGGACGGTGCAACTGCATACACTGCACGTGCCACAACCGATATGCTGAAGGATGCATTTCCCGGGCGCCTAATCTCCCGTTTTGGCGATTTGCACAGGCCAGCAAGATCGCCTGATTTGACCGCTCCAGACTTCTTTTTGTGGGGCTTTTTGAAGTCGCGGGTTTATGTCAACAGGCCTCAGACTCTTGCAGCTCTTAAAGACGATATCCGTCATGAATGTGAGGACCTATCGCCGGAAGTTTTGGCCAAAGTGATGGAAAATGCCATAAAAAGGGCTCAAATGACAATCAACTGTGGCGACGGCCATTTACATGACATCATATTCCCGACTTGATGTAAAAAAAATTAAAAGACCAAATAAAAATAATCCACAAGAAGAATCAAAGTTTTTCATATTTTTTTTTTAAATTACAGCCAAAAAACATCGGAAGGTTATTTTTGCGCCACCTTGTACAAGCGCATCTACGAGCAGAGATTTGCCACTGCATATAGTATGCATCCACAGGCTCATCATTTAGTGTATTTGTTGGTGGGACATAACAAAACACAGAAGTTATTTTGACGTCACTTAACAAAATCAATAAACGATGAAATTAAACTTTAGGGGTATTCATGCAACGTCGGAAAGTCGTCGTAAACGTTGTAAACGTGATAAAATTACAACGTGATAAATGAACTGTCAATATTTGTATGGGAAATCTTTTCCAACAATATCGGAATTTTCTCACAGGAATTGGGTGCGTAAATTGCGAAATGCTATTTTGACATTTAATCAGTCACATTCACACATCAAACGTGTGCGCTAAACTGAAAAAAATGTTCGAGAACGGAATGAGGACAATAGGAACAAATGCACTCTAGAATAAAACTACGCAAAGTGTTTTTTAAACTACTTTTACTAACATGCAGTTCAACTACATCGCTATTTTTATTGTAAACTCTACTCATGCGACTTATAGCCTCATGCATACCATAGTTGTATTTATGATTAGGTATATGTAAAATATTTAGTCTACGAAGGTTATAGGAACCTCCACAGGTATTAAAACCAAGAGCACTTAAAAGATCAGGAGCATCTATTTGTCCTGATAATATTTGGTGTAAGAAGACCATGTCATTGTTAAGTCTTGAGACAAAGGCAACAACTTACGCTACAGTCCGGGATGAACCTGGGCCTCAACCAACATTCCTCTCCAATTAGCCCGGTCCTTAACTAACTGCCTCCAGTTGCGCACTCCAAGTTGGTTGATGTCGGTTTCTACTTTGCGCGCCACTTAAGGCGAGGTCTTCCTCTACTGCGTCCGACGTCTGGCTGGGAATCGAAAACCCTGCGAGCCGAAGTATTGGTGTTCATTCGTTCTACAGTCCTAGCCATCTTAAACATCCAATGCGGAGTTTTTTGACCAGGGGCATGTCGCTGTACAGCTCGTATAGTTCTTGGTTGAATCTTCGTCTCCATAGCCCGTCAACGCAAACGGGACCGAAGATTTTTCGAAGAATTTTCCTCTCGAATCTACCAAGGATTTCTTCATCCGCTTTTGATACGGTCCATGCTTCAGCGCCGTAGAGCAGGACTGGGATGATCAGGGTCATATATAGGGTCTCCTTAGTAGTTCGAGTGAGGGCTTTACTACTAAATTGCCTTCTTAGCCCGAAGAAACAGCGGTTGGCAAGAGTAATTCTTCGTTTAATTTCTGACGAGATGTTGTTGTCAGAGTTAATAGCGGAGCCGAGGTAGACAAAGTCCCGTACTACCTCAAAATTATATCTGTCAATAGTGACGTTTGGTCCAATTCGTCGATGTTGTGTGTCCTTTCGTGTTGACAGCATATACTTAGGCTTACCCGCATTTACTGCTAAACCCATTTTCGCCGCTTCCTTCTCTATACTAGCAAACGTGGCTATGACATCACGTTGAGTCCTACCAATGATGTCAATATCGTCAGCGTATGCCAGTAGTTGCACCGACTTTTGGAAAATTGTGCCTCTGGTGTTGGCTTTGGAGTTTTGCACAATTCTCTCAAGAATCAGATTAAAGAAGTCACATGACAGCGCATCGCCTTGCCTAAATCCTTTTTTGGTATCGAATGTGTCTGTGAGGTCGTTTCCGACCCTGATGGTGCAGCGAGAATTCTCCATCGTCATCCTACACAAACGGGCGGTATACCAAAACTAGACATGGCTCTGTATAGTTCGTCTCTATAAATGCTGTCGTATGCGGCTTTGAAATCGATAAATAGGTGATGGGTATCGATTTGGACTTCTTGGGTTTTTTCCAGAATCTGCCGAAGTGTGAAAATTTGATCGGTTGTGGACTTTCCTGGCCTAAAACCACACTGATAAGGGCCAATCAGGTTGTTGGTAAACGGTTTCAGGCGTTCACATATTACGGCAGATAGGATCTTGTAGGCGATGTTGAGGAGACTTATGCCTCTGTAGTTGGCGCAGTTCAGAGGGTCTCCTTTTTTGTGGATCGGGCAAACGATGCTGAGGTTCCATTCTTCAGGCATATTTTCATCCGACCAGATTTGGCTTATGAGTTGGTGGATGTTACTTACCAAGTCATCTCCGCCGGCCTTATAGAGCTCAGCGGGAAGGCCGTCATTTCCGGCAGCCTTATTAAGCTTGAGTTTAGATATTGCTATCCTCACTTCACTCAGGTCGGGTGGTTGGCAGTTTTCGCTGTCGTTGCCAATATTAAATGGTTCGTTCTGCCTGACAGCGGAATGTTGTTCGTCATCGCCGTTTAACAGTCTGCAGAAGTGGTTCTTCCATATCCTCAGCATCGACTGTGTCTCAACTACAATATTTCCTTGTTCATCTCGACAGGATTCTGTTCGAGCCTTGTATCCTTGGCTTTGACGTTTTACACTTTGGCAAAACTTGCGAACATCGTTCCTGGAGTGGCACCTCTCTATATCCTCGATCGCGCGCTTTTCTTGCTCTTTTTTCTTCTTGCTGAAAAGCCGATGTTCTTCCCTTCTTCTTTGCCTATAGAGCTCAATGGCAGCTCTCGTCTTCACCTGCAGCTTAGCCTTGTAGGCCTCGTTCTTGGCTGCGAGCATCTGTCGGCATTCCTCATCAAACCAGGGGTTTCTTGCTGGTGGCCGCGAGAAACCTAGCACATCAGTTGCGGCTGATCTAATGGCCTGTTGGCATCGTTGCCATTGCTCTTCGACATTCGATGCTGGTGGTATGGTGTTAATCGAGAGGTTAAGGGATACGCGTTGTGCGAAGGTCTTGGCGGTCTCTTGCGATTGCAGTCTTCCGACATTAAATTTTTTCACAGTATTTCTGGATTGTTGTGGCGTGGTGGATATCCGCATTCTTACCTTGGCTGCTACAAGGTAGTGATCCGAGTCGATGTTAGCTCCTCGGAATGTTCGGACATCCAAAATACTGGATGCGTGCCTTTTATCTATCGCAATGTGATCAATTTGGTTGACCGTTCGTTGATCTGGAGACCGCCATGTCCCCTTATGGATATCGAGGTGAGGAAACCGTGTGCTGGCTATAGTGGCATTTCGTTCCGTAGCGAAATCAATTAGCCTAAGTCCGTTAGCAGACGTGTTGTCGTGTAGGCTATGTTTTCCGACAATACTTCTAAAGATGTCTTCTCTTCCTACCAGCACGATTTTAACATCGTACTTCGGTAGTCGCTCATAGGTTTTGTCAAGGAGCTCGTAGAAGCAATCCTTAGCTATATCATCTTTTTCTTCCGTCGGAGCGTGAGCGCATATAAGGCTTATGTTGGCGAATTTGGCCTTGATGCGGATTGTTACTATGCGTTCGCTAATGTCTTGAAAACATAAGACTTCTTGCCTAAGTCTGGCACTTATAACAAATCCGCATCCGAATAGTCGCTGTTTCTGCTCACTGTAACACGGTCCGTAATAGATGTCACAGTTTTTCATCCTCTTTTTGCCCGGCCCATCCCATCGTATTTCCTGGATGGCAGTAATGTCTGCTTTGTAGCAGTTTAGGGCTTCCGCTAGTTGTTCGCCTGCACCTCTCCTGTTTAATGTTCTCACATTCCAGGTGCAGATACGAACGTCGTTGTCCTTTTTTCGTTTAGCAGGGTCGTCAACAATAGAATCAGTCCTTTCCGAGGCTATTGGTTGCTTCGTAACCATATTTTTTTTCTGTGGGTGGGTAGTTAACCCAAAGCACAACCCCCAACCTGGAGGGCCAGTTCCAATTTATTAGATACGATGTTTAAATCATGCTGGGAGATTTTTGCACAAAGAAAAGAAGACATCTTTATCATTACCGTCGGAAAGAACAGCCCACACGACAAAACTTCTGGCAGCGCACTTAGCTGTTTGACCTCACTGCGGAACGAAATGCCACTACAGCTTACATAAGGTTTCCTCACTTGGATATCCAAGAGGAATTGGTGGTCTCCAGATCAACGAACGGTCAATCAAATTGATCACATTGCAACTATCGTGCATCCAAGGTAAAAATCGGATATCGACTACAAAAAAATTTAGAAATACATTTAATATCGAAAGACTGCAATCGCAAGTGAATGTCAAATCCTTCGCAGAATGTGAATGTCTCATAACAATGGCAACGATGTCAACAAGAAATTAGATCAGCCGCATCTGATGTGGCTTAAATAAATAAATAAACTAAGTTTCACCCGCCCACCAGCCTGGTTTGATATAGAGTGCCCACAAATGCTCGCAGCTAAGAACGAGGCCTTCAAGGCAAATCTGCAGGTGAATACAAGAGTTGCCATTGAGCTTTATAGGCGAAAAAGTAGGGAATGACACCGGCTTTCCATACAGAAGAAAAACAGCAAGAAGCAAGATATAGGGAGGTACCACTCCAGGGATGATGTTCACAAGTTCTACCAAATTGTAAAACATGAAAGCCAAAGATGCAAGGCTCGAACAGAATTCTGTCAAGAAAATATCGTAATTGAGACACTGTTGATGCTGATGATATGGAAGAACCACTTCTGCAGACGGCGATGACGAACAATATTTCGATGTCAGGCAGGATGAACCTTTCAGTATTAGCGACGACAGCGAAAAATACCAACCACCCGACCTAAGTGAAGTGAGGGTAGCAATATCTAAACGGAGCTTTACAAAGCCGGTTTAGATATTGCTTCTAAAAGTGCGCCTGCAGAATGAAACCTCAGCATCTTTCGTTCCATAAGTCATCTCAGCCGCTATCGTCGGTTTTCTAGGGCAGTCTTCGTCGTATCTCCAGTCACTAAGGTGTCATTCGTAGGATTTATGATGACTCCGGAGGTAGATAAACTCCTAAACTATCTCAAAACGGTTGCTAACAAGATTGAAATTTTGTCTTAGATTTGCGGTCAACAACATTTTTTAGGTTTGCAAAATATCTTAACCAAACCTTACCTCACCGGCCTCATAGGATGCTCGGATTAGTTCACTGCCGTTTTCAGGGAAAATTTTCAGATTCATATGATACCTATCACAAAGGACCTACATACTATGCGTGCAGCCACCTTAACTAACAGAGTTATCCTTTTAAGGATACCATTTCAAAACTGTAACAGGTATTGTAACATCGAAACTCGAAAAGAAAAACGTTAACACCGCAAGGCCTGTCCAAATATCCATCAACATAGGTACATGCATCTTTGGATTCAGTTTAATCTCAGTAAAATCTACAAGTGTAATTTAATCTCTTGCGTATCCATATTACAATTTAAGGTGATTTACTGCAAATGTTCGCTGTCCATCTGCCATCAGATGACCGTAACCACCTAGACTCATTAAATTAGTGCCTCATAACACCAGCATCACCGTCGCATCGGTTAGCTAAAAATAACTCACAACCAACTTAGGTATACACCATCATCGGCTAGAGCATTCCTACTTTGCCAACAATGGTCCCCTCATGGCCCTCTTTCCATCCAGAAATCCAACGGATCGGAACCAATCCGACGAAGGAGAAAGTGCAGAAGTCTTACTCGTTTTTTCGTGTTTTTGCATCTCTTCACAACATATCCCTTTCCTTTGCACTGAATTTCCTTCTCTTTCTTCAATTTTTGTATTCGTTTGTCTTACGCGCGCCGGCTGTTAAGTATGAGACCCCCAAAAAAAGTACGAAAAACCCGAAGGTAAACCTAACAAAAAAAAAAAAAAAAAAACATTACTCACTCACATTACTAACATTTCCATAACCGTATCAAGCTAGACTTTGTAACACACGGTCTGACGTAGTATCTCTAGCCTCTGCACGGTTCAGACAAACATTTTTCGGACATGGAATGGGATCCTATATAACCTGAGGTTCAAGCAAAACTCAAGCCAGTTCAACAGCTTCATTCGAATCGCAACATAAGCAGCACGCAGCATATCAGCTGTTCAATTCGAACATAAATTTTATTTTATTTTGGATTACATAAGGATTGCAGTAACGGATTATAGTTGGAGTTGATTTTAGTACTGCTAAATACGAGACATCTTGTGGATACAAACATTCAAGCAAAAGGTAAGTGGTGTGAGATGAAGCAGTGTAGTGTGTGCAAAATGAAAATGCAAGTGAAAACGAAAGTGAACGTTGTTGAAACAGAAATGAGCCACATAATTTGTATCTTTAACAATAAGTGTTGTGTATATTCAAAATATGAATAACGATTAATTACCGTTGTGTGGAAGGAGTGAAGATTAATTTGCATTTTATGCTATGTGATTATTCAATCAGTTAAACAGTGGAACGGTTAACATGATACGGATGTGTTTGCTTGCATTTTAGGGCGGTTAAGTGAATTTCAAAATAAAGGCTCAATTTTTGCATTTCCTTTGTTGTATTTGAATGTCAGTGTAGTGCATTTCAAAAAAAAGTTCGTCAGCTGTCAATTATATATTACATAAGTGTAATAGTTTCGAAATGTCAATGCGTTTGACATTTTTACGCGTATTTGTTTTTTATTTATCTCCTAAAGCGATATAGATCTGCGAGAATAATAAAACACCTACGAACATCAGATACATTTGTGATCTTACTTATTTTCTGTTCACTTAAATTAAAACTTCAACATTTTGTCAGCTATTATTATTAATTAATCTTGTCAGTGAAACGTTAAAGTCTTTTTTTTTTATTTGAAATTGAAAATTCAAATACTATTAACGCAAAAAAAAGGTTTGGAAAAGGTTCTTCTCTGTCCACTGATTCAATGCAAATGATGCCAGTACTAGATTTTACGCAAAAAAAAAAACTGGTAATACGATTTTTTCGTTTGCATACTCCTACAAAATGTTTTTGCTTCTTAAAAATTACCTGGCTTAAAACTGTATTATTTAAAAATTGAAAAGAAAAACAAATAGTGGGAGCTATCAGCGCCTAAATGTTGGCTTCAACATCCTTCCTTCAAAACAATTGATCAAATAAAATTGAGTAAAATAATAATTTAATAAACGCCAAAAATATGACGTTTTCCATTGGTATATCTGCATTTTGATCTAAAATTTGATCTTTTTAAGTGCCAATGAAACACGATTTCAGATTGATTTTTTCTGTGAAGTTAGAGTTAGAGAGTTAGTAAGAGTCGGTGTATAGTCCGTACCAAATCAGTTGGCCAACGGTCGATTGCGCAGAGAGAGGATTTAAGAGAAATTTAAGATATTTTACAATAAATTTTAAGAGACCTGCGCAGTAGAATGCCCAACTGGTTTGGTTTGCACTAGTTTGCCAACGGTCGAATGCGCAGAGAGAGGATTTAAGAGCAATTAAAAATATTGTAAAATAAAATTTAAGAGACCTACGCAATAGATTGGCCAACTGATTTGGTACGGACTATAGCTGTCAAGTTTCAAGTCACACAGGTTGATTGTTTTTCAATTAATTTATATTTCACATTGAACTGCTGCAGTTTTAATGATTAATAATAGTTTTTTACAAACGAAATAATAATAAATCAAAACGTAAATCACTTTGATCAAACTGACAGCTATCATTTGTATTATGGCGTTTTCCATTGGGAAAAAAATCAATTTTTTTTTTATCTTAAGACCGATTTTGACAGTTGTTGTGTTCCATTGGGCGAAAAAATTGATATTTTTTTTGATCAGAGATCAATTTTGCAAATCTGAATTTTTCGGCAGATTTACCAATACCAATACATATGAAAGCTGTCAGTTTGACAAGAGTGATTTTCATTTTGATTTTTTACCTCGGTTGTGAAAAACAAGAGTGCTTTGGGTTTAATTAATAATGGATATAGACACAGAAAAGAAAGTTATACGTGAACTATTAAATTGATTGAATGAATTAAATGAAGATAATTTCTGTATTTTCAAATGTTTGTTATGTTTTAAATGTTCAAACCTACACCGACGCTAACTTCACAGACACGAAATGACACCAATACAATGACAAAAAAAAATAAATCTGAATCGTGTTCCATTGACACTCAAAAAGATCAAATTTCAGATCAAAATCAAGATTTCCCAGTGGAAAACGCCATTAGTGTGTGCGTAAGAAGGAGTAAATCTGCCGAAAAAAACAGATTTGCAAATCTGATATAAAAAAAATCATTTTTTTTTTTTGCCCAATGGAACACAACAACTGTCAAAATCGGTCTTTTGACAGATTTAGATAAAAAAAAAATTGATATTTTTACCAATGGAAAACACCATTAGAAACTGATTCATGCATTTTGATAAGCGATCAAACAGCACTTTACAATGAGTTTTAAAATCATCCACGAATTATTAAAAGAATTACTTATAAGTTTATGAATTTTTACGCTTAAAATTTTGAAGTGGTATAGGTATTAGCAGGACACTTTTTGATTTTTTTCATATTCAAATATCAGTGTCGTAATTGTTTATGCTGACATTTCAACATTGTCCGTTTGGGTAAGATGATTGTCACATGCGAATTTTTTTTGTGATGGACATAAAAATGTAATCTCCACATATTGGTTGTGTCTGTCAGTTTTCACAAATCTCCTTAGATCTCCAAGCCAACCAACTACATAATTGTTTTCTCAAGTGCAACAGATCTTAGATCACATATCCTTAATATTTTTATATTTAACATTGTCTACATTATACACGATATGCACATGCAAAAGTAAAAAAAAAAAAACAAATTTATGAATACCAATGGAACAGGAATATCCCTTCTGATCAATTCCGAAAGCATATTGTTGAACTGTCAAATATAAGCACAATATAGGTATGTTTGTTTGTTTGTTTGTTTCTTAAGTTTCTTAAATGGTTTCTGAAATTAATTCCAGATGCAAATTTATATTCTTAGAATTATCAGAAGATTATTTTCGGATGCCGGTAAAACGGCTTGGGAACAGTTCTCCGAATTTCGGATGCTTTCGAACGCTTCTTTTTTAGCAATTGAAAACGTCATTGTTGAGAGGAGAAGCTAGGCCCTGGGTACTAATGAGCCTCTTGCCCCAAAAAAGTGTATTTATTTCTGTCTCACTGTACAAGATTTCCATTCCAAAAACGTATAACCAGGCACTAAGGGTTGCTTGCACCAACTTTTTTATTCAACTATTCAAGTATTTTTTTGATTGATGATGAAGTGGTCGTAAGATAAACAAAACTTCAAGAGTGATCATTTTTACGGTAACAAGACTATCGTTTTTATTCAGCTTAAAAAATAAGTTTCATCTCTGCTGGTATTTTATTTCGAGGTTCCCTACTTTTTAAAAGAAAAAAACACAGAAAATTCAAATTTAATGGAGAATGTTTGGCATTTATTTTTTGAAGATTATGTCTATCAAATGTTGGCCGTTGCTACGTCGCAGATGGTCCATCCGTTGAGTCCAATTTTCGATCACTCGTTCGAGCATTTCGACTGGTAACTGGCGAATGACACGCGTGATGTTTTCCTCCAAGGCCTGAATCGAAGCGGGTTTGTCGGCATAAGCTTTTGACTTTACATATCCCCACAGGAAAAAGTCTAACGATGTGATATCACACGATCTTGGTGGCCAATCTACCGGCCCAAAACGTGAAATTATGTGCTCACCGAAATGTTCTCTCAATAAGTCCATTGATTGATGCGATGTGTGGGAAGTGGCGCCGTCTTGCTGAAACCAAATGTCGCCGAGATCACGAGCTTCAATTTCACGCATCAAATAGTCGGTTATCATGGCACGATAACGGTCGCCATTGACGGTTACGTTCGCACCGGCATAATTTACACACTCTCAGCTACGGCCGCTATATTTTCTTCACAGCGTGCTGGACGTGGTCTATTCGGTCGAATATTATCCAATAATGAATGCTGGGTCTCAAAATGGGTGATGGTGTTGCGAATAGTACGCTCAGTAGGCCGATTATGTTGACCATAAGTTGAGCGAAGTGCACGAAACACATTCCTCACGTGAATTTTCATAATAAAGTTGAACAATTTGTAAACGCTGTTCACGCGTAAGTCTTTCCATTATGAAATGCCAAACAATACTAAACAAAAATAACATGACAGCATGACACGACTCACACGTGATCTGTCAAAAAAGGCTATTGAAAAAAGTATTTCTACTTGGATCACCCGTTATAACTTCCCTTTTTTCAGTGCGAGATCACCCTAGTTTCGGGATTAAACTCGAGTTAACTCGTGAAAATTGTTTATTTTGTCAATTGTAATCAAGAGGCTACTTCGAGTTAACCCAGCAAGTTTGATAAGTTCACACTAAATTAAATGATACGATATTTGACAGATAATGACAGATAAAATTGTAAGCAAACAATTATTTTTCAATTCTATTTATGTGACCACTTTATTACATTTTTAAGAAAATTAATACGAAATTGTTTAAAACATTGACAGCTGCGAGCTGTTGCGGATTCGAAACATTTCGATAACTTTTTGACAGAAAAATCGATAAATCATATCAGTGTTATCAGATGAAATCACCACTCATGGAGTCAAATTCAATGATGCACAAAAAAAAAACGCGCTATGAATTAACTAAAGATTAAATTTAAATCCTACAAAGTAACATTTAATGATATCTAAGTAAATACTCTCACAATATTTTTACCTGAATAGTTACATAAACCGATGTCCAAGACTGTCTAAGAAACATGCAAATATTCACAGCAAATATTTCACATATTTACTGGAATACGCCATGACGAAATCGATGATTTGTTTCGGTTTCGATGTGAATGATTTGGTAAAAAAAAACATAATTGCATCCCGCCATGTTTTTAGTAAATGCAATATGATCCTGCTTGGATTTCAATAAACTGCACATTTGCGTATGTATGCTCCCCGGATATTGCAAATTTCTCCACTATCAACTGCATTATACAAAACTACCACTCCCTCATTCTGGCTGCGACTTTCGCATTTACCCAAGCGCATCATCCTACCAATGACACAGACAATTATATTGCAAAATCAATTATTTCGTCTTGGTATGCGTAAGTGTATCCATTTACAAACCAGGAATACAAACGAAATGGAAAGTTGAGGCAAATTAATTTCGCAATAAACCCGAAAAGCAAATTGCTCCATTTAACACGAAAAAGGTTAAGCGCTGTCAGCGGACCCCTTATACAAAATTCACAAACTAAATCATTATAACATGAAACAAAAAATTATCATCAGTTGTGTGAGTCTAATGAGATAATCACGGTTGTTTCATAATGCAACAACGGGCGTTATAGTTCAAATTCAACCGTAAACTTGAGCCGAGACCAAAATACAACCTCAAAGATCACGTCTACCAATCGGTGTACTCTACTTATTGGCATCATGTTACGGAGTACACCGTATTGGATGTGAGGTAATAGCTGTTTCCTCTGGTAAGCAAATGTCAGATTGCAGAAGTCATCGGCATTATTGTCGTCTCTTTTCTCTCCACTGTGGCGAGTAAAATGTGGTAACGACCTTTAAATGTTCGAATTGGTGGTTTGTATGCGGCGTTCACGACGCTGCTGCGATGAAGATGATGATGAAAGTAAAAGTGATGGGTATTTCTTCGTGTTTGTTTACGTTTCGTGTTGTCATAAGAGATGAGGTGATAATAACCCGAAAATGGGCACAATGACCGTTTTTGTGAATTTGTTTTTTTTTAAGGCTTTGTAGGTCAATTGATTGAATAACTTGTAGTGACCTTATATTTCGTCTTTTTTTAGATACACAATGAGGATCTATCAGTTGGCTGTTGTGACAGCCACGCTTTTGACAGTTGTTGCGGCTACTGGCTCGTCGGGATCCGTTATGCGGAGATCGTTGGAAACCGATACTAAGAAATCCGACGAGGAGGAATATCAAGGACGTTATCTGGGGCAAGAGCAGGTCTATAGCAATGACACCCAAGTCGATGAGATCGTCGATCATATCCTGACTGGACGTCGAGAAGGACGCAATTTAGGCGATTATGATCAGGTATATGCCGATGGCAATGTAGAGATGGCGCTGCAGCAGGGCGATGATATGCAAGCCAGGAACTTGATAAAGGAGAAACTTTGCGTTCTTGGTCTGATGAGCTGTGAGCCAGAGGAGAAGCGTCCATTTTACTCCACCATCTTCGCTCAGGGACCACCACCGCCAAATCGTGTTGGCGGGCCATATGGGCCACCACGACCAATGCCACCAATCGGTAATCGCTATGGAGCTCCGATCAACAAATTCGGACCACCACAGGGTAGCTCATTTGGACTACCACCATCGAACTCTTTTGGACCATCGAATGGCAATAAATTCGGACCTCCAAGAAAGGTTGGTTACGAGGGACCGATATCCAAGCCTGTCTATGGACGTCCCCAAGGTTTAGGACCAGTTTACAACGGACCATTCCTAGAATCACCACCACCATCGGCTATCGACTCGTCTGCTACTTTCACAAAACCTCCACCTGGTTCTATCATTTATGGTTCTAAGCCACCTGGTCCGGTGTTTGATGGTTCTGATGCACCCTACAACTTTGAGCAAACTGTTGGCGAAAAGATTCAAGTTGCTAGCTCGCAACAAAACAATTTTTACGCCCACCAATCTGGAGATGTTCTTAAAGCTCAGTCATTGGCAACAGCGGCATCAGCTCTTCAACAACATGTCCACCACCATTACCACCACGTTGAGGGTGAAGGTAGTGCTGTAAAGGCTCCTTCTGTAACCGTTCCCATTGGCGGCGGCAGCTCTATTAGTACTGATTTCTCAGCCCTTGCCCAATCGTCAGCTGGATTCGCTCCAATCACGACTGGAGGATTCTCAGAGTCATCTGCATTTACTGCTGGTTTTAATGGCGCCTCTCAAGGTGGTCTTATTTCTGGTTCAAATGGATTCAATTCAAACGGCTTCAACTCAAACTCTGGCTTTAACTCAGTACAGAAACCAAACACTGGAGAGTTATACAAGCCCGCCGGCAGTTTTGGAGGGCTTGGAAGTTTAGGAGGCTTCGATTCATTGGGAAATGGAGGATTTGCTCCAAATGGTGGAGCTGGAAGCGGATTCGGCCAGTCTGGCTTTGGATCCAACGGACTTTCAGGCAGTGGACTCTCAGGAAGCTATCACTCCCAGAACCCCGACTACTTCAAAAAGGAACTTCAATCTGGGTCATCTTCTCAATTCGGCAGCAACAGTTTTAACAGCGGCTTTAACGATAACAAGTACGCTGCCTCACAATTTGGAAGCGGTTATGATACATCCAGACAACAGACAATTGACTGCACATGTGTACCATTCAACCAGTGCCCAGCTGCTGATCGAATTGGCCGCAAGGATGACCTCATCCTGCCAATCGACCCCCGTAACCTAGGCAAAGACATCGAAGCTCTTAGTGACGAGGCTGCTGCAAACATCACAACATCTGCCGTTCAAGGGAAGGAAGCTCATAAAGATGAATCTTCCAAGAAGACCAAACGTGAGGCTCCAGCTGAAGACAAGCAATCCGACGATGACATCGACGCTCAGGCTACCGACGCTGAAGGGGTAAGAATTAATACCTTTTTTTATAAACATTTTGTCGTATTCCCTGTACACACCCCCCTAACCTGGCTCCTTACCCCAGTGCTTAAATGTTTTACCTTAAGTCTAGCTTTCACATATTCTCTCTATCTTCATCGCTGCCTGCAACGGAACTTCGCTAAAAGAGCATGAGGTAGCCTCGCTGTGTGGTTAGTTTATGTGAAGGCTGTAAACCGTAACTAACATATAACTAACCAAAACAGCACCCCTGGGAGGCTTGTGGTACACGCACGCATGTTCATAACCTGTCCCTCAGAATATATCCTCTAATTTGTCACTTTTATCCGTAACCCCTAGCGTCAGGCAGACTATTTTAATCGACCTATCCCATCTTTTGGTCTGAGCCAGAGAAAAGTCTTACCGACTTTTGGAGTTTCCTTTGGGCTGCCCTACCCAGCTGGTGCTTACCCGGTAAATGGAATCGGTGGTCTACAACCTGCACAAAATCCTCACTTTGGATCGATTAGCCCCAATGGTCTGAACTTGGGTTTGGTTAATGTGAACCCATTGGTCTCGTTGCAAGTGAGCAAGACGGAGCTTGGCGATAAAGTTGTAAAGCCTTTGGTCAACCTTCATGTGACTCCAAATGAGAACATTTTAAAGAAGGTTGGAGACCTTTTTAAGCCGAAACCCCCAAAAACACAGCACCACTACCATCACCACGACCATTATAATGGTGTCGAGCATTACCCACATCATGGCCCAATTGCGCACCATGGCTATCCAGAACATTATCTAACTGGATCTAGTGCACCGATTTATCACAGTGGACCATCCTATATAACCAGTCCGAGCTTCGATCATGACCACAGTCACTATGAACACACCCATAGTCATACCTCTGCTAGTCAAAGCTTTTATCCATCAGCCGGACCTTCTTATCCGTCTACGGGACCATCTTATCCACCTTCGGGACCATCTTATCCATCTTCGGGACCATCGTATACGTCGTATCCTCCTTCTGGTAGCAGTGGATATAGTTACAATCAAGACAGTTATAGTCCTGGCTATGGTATCTATGAGAGAAGTTCCAATTATAGTCGCTCAAGCAACCCAATTTCGTTTAACGGTGCCACAGCTTCGGGTGGCTTATATTCTGTAAACCAAAGGTATGGGAAACAATTGAACTACGCTAATGAGCTAAGGCCAATTCCTACTCAAGCACCTGGAACTGCAGAAGGAAGTGAAAGGGTTTCATTTCCACGAGATCGAAGGCGCCGAAGTGCCGATGAAGGTAGAGAGAGTGTTAAGGCAGAAGAGGTAACCAAATAAACACCCCCCGTTCCTCCTCTAAAATACAAATATTATAATGAACCTCATCTAACCTTTATTTGTTCCGTGAAATTTTTCTTTGCAGCGCGCCTACTATGGACGTCCAGGACAACAACAAATCCAACCACAACAATGTCGTGCCAGTGAAGTCTGCTGCCGTCGTCCATTCCGTCCACCACAACAACAACAATTGGGACGCTGCGGTACCCGTAATGCAGCTGGTATCACAGGACGCATTAAGAACCCCGTGTATGTCGATGGTGACAGTGAATTCGGCGAGTACCCATGGCATGTGGCCATTTTGAAGAAAGATCCTAAAGAGTCTGTCTATGTGTGCGGTGGTACCCTGATCGATGGTCAACACATCATTACAGCTGCTCATTGCATCAAAACGTAAGTCTTCAAGCTTTCAAACCTTTTACACATTCCTAACGCTGTTCGTTTTCTTTGTAGCTACCAAGGCTTCGACTTGCGAGTACGTTTGGGCGAATGGGACGTCAACCATGACGTTGAGTTCTTCCCCTACATCGAACGTGATGTCATCTCTGTTCATGTACACCCTGAATACTACGCCGGAACCTTAGATAACGATCTCGCCGTGCTCAAGCTAGACCACCCAGTCGACTTCACCAAGAGTCCACACATTAGTCCAGCCTGCATGCCCGACAAATATTCTGACTTTACTGGTGCTCGGTGCTGGACCACCGGCTGGGGTAAGGATGCATTCGGTGATCATGGAAAATATCAAAACATTCTCAAGGAAGTCGATGTGCCAATCCTTGGGCAACAACAGTGCCAACAGCAACTTAGGCAAACCCGATTGGGATACGGCTACAAGTTGAACCCAGGTTTTGTGTGCGCTGGCGGTGAAGAAGGCAAGGATGCATGCAAAGGTGATGGTGGTGGCCCATTGGTGTGCGAACGTAATGGTGTCTGGAATGTGGTCGGTGTTGTCTCCTGGGGTATTGGATGTGGTGAGGTAAACGTACCCGGTGTGTACGTTCGCGTCTCACACTACTTGGATTGGATCAAGCAAATTACCAGCTACTACAAATGAGTGGTGGTGAACGATGAGTTCCATTTTAATTTCCCATTTTGAAGACGTGTCATTGTTTTGTTTTTTTTTTTATTAAATTATTTATTTATGTGTATTTGTAGAATTTTTAAGTATGAGAGTCTAGTGAAATCGGCTTTAAGCTGACCTAATGATTTTTTTTTTTATAATTTAATAGTGAGGATTAATTTATACAAAATCTCCTTATCCTTATTTATATCAATCAATAAAAATACTCATATTAAACGAAAGTATCTGTTTGATTGAATTGTTCTATACCTCTTCGCCGTAACCTACGCTGCGCTGATTTCAGTGATTGCGTGCTGTTGGTTAATTTTGTTTGGTTGAAGTTTGTTTGTTTCGGACTGCTGTTGTTGTGGCTCATTGAACGGATGTACTTGTATCTCAGGCAACACGTAAGTTTGTGTGCAAAAAAAGGGGTATACTGTCGGAAGAGTGCATCTGGTTCTGGTACGTTATTTAGCCTAATGGTGGTGGCAATCTCGACGCACGCGACGAACGCGACGCAGACGGTTTCGCATTGAAGTGTCAAAAATGGTGAGGATTTGAATGGTGGTGGCAATCTCGACGCTCACGACGCGACGCGATGCGATGTCACTTGATTGACAGTTCACCATTAGCCGTCGAAGATTTTGTTTGTTTTTCAATTCTCACAGAAGAAAAGGAGGCTCTTCCACCGGGCAATGCACTCTTTCTCTGCAAATATAACTTATAACAAATATATATAATAGATGGTTCTCATTATTTGTTAATGTAAAATTTCTAATTTTGGTTACCATCTGTATGCAATGCTTCTGAAATCTCCCTCCACTTCTCTGCTTTCAAATGTACATTTTTGTACCCACTTGACGACTTGTCATACAGAATTTTCTGCGCCTTAACCAACTCAATAAGTTTTTCTTCGAAATTCATCACACAACACAATTATTAATTCAGTACTTTTAATTTATTTTGAAAGTAATCTCAAGATTCTCACAAACATACCATCTGACAGCTTTCAAACTGACATTCCAATGCGTCGATGCGCAAGAAAGTTGAAGTTGAATCAACTTTTCTGTGTAGCTAACGTCCATTGCGTCGCGTCGGCGTTCAGATTGCCCACTTACACATGTTCCCATAAGCTCGATGAGTTTTTGACATTTCAACGCGAAACCGTCTGCGTCGATACCGTCCGTTGCGTCGAGATTGCCTTGGGGGTAAAGCTTATGCTTTTAGCTGAGTAAAAAGTTAAAAACAAGGCAACCCGTAAGCACTTACACAATAGGTCTGTTCCCGTACAAAATAATATTTACTGATTCTTACTGATTTTTACTGATTTTTACTTATTGCCGTTCCCGTACGCAAAAATAAGTAAAAGAGAGAGCACACGAGAGAGCAAAAAACTACCCCCTCCATAAAAATCTGTAAAAAAATTTACTGCAGAAATTTCTGTTGGTAAAAATCAGTAAACTGTCATTTGGTAACTAAAAGTGACAACTCGCTTGTTTTGACAGGTGATTAATGTCATTAGTTTTTTAAAAGGCATACAAAATATATAATTTTACTGTTTTTTACTTAAACGCGTTCCCGTACTTTTTGGTAATTTTGTCTCTTTCTGAGATAATTTAACCCCACTCCAAGAAATTTGAGAATTTACTAATTTTTACTGAAAAAGTACGGGAACAGACCTAATATATACTGATTTTTACTTATTGCCGTTCCCGTAGGTACGCAAAAATAAGTAAAAGAGAGAGCTCACGAGATAGCAAAAAACTACCCCCTCCATAAAAATCTGTAGAAAAATTTACTGCAGAAATTTCTGTTGGTAAAAATCAGTAAACTGTCATTTGGTAACTAAAAGTGACAACTCGCTTGTTTTGACAGGTGATTAATGTCATTAGTTTTTTAAAAGGCATACAAAATATATAATTTTACTGTTTTTTACTTGAACGCGTTTCCGTCCTTTTTGGTAATTTTGTCTCTTTCTGAGATAATTTAAGAATTTACTAATTTTTATTGCAAAAGTACGGGAACAGACCTAATGTGTGTCTCCATCGTGAATCTGTAGCTTGAAGTTGAATGAGAGCAACTTCACGCTTCAGATTCACGTTTGTCGTTTAATTTTTGTACTTGCTGTCTGCTGTTGTTTATTTTGGATTATCGACGCCAAAAATTAGGTTTGTGTTCTACTAGTGTTTAATTTGTGCTTTATTTCTTATAACTAATTACTGTGCAACATAAGCCTTATATGCGCTCACGCTCCGACGGAAGAAAAAGATGATATAGCTAAGGATTGCTTCTACGAGCTCCTTGACAAAACCTATGAGCGACTACCGAAGTACGATGTTAAAATCGTGCTGGGAGATTTTAACGCAAAGGTAGGAAGAGAAGGCATCTTTAGAAGTATTGTCGGAAAACATAGCCTACACGACAACACGTCTGGTAACGGACTTAGGCTAATTGATATGCGGATATCCACCACGCCACAACAATCCAAAAATACTGTGAAAAAATTTAATGTTGGAAGACTGCAATCGCAAGAGACCGCCAAGACCTTCGCACAACGCGTATCCCTTAACCTCTCGATTAACACCATACCACCAGCATCGAATGTCGAAGAGCAATGGCAACGATGCCAACAGGCCATTAGATCAGCCGCAACTGATGTGCTAGGTTTCTCGCGCCCACCAGCAAGAAACCCCTGGTATGATGAGGAATGCCGACAGATGCTCGCAGCCAAGAACGAGGCCTATAAGGCTAAGCTGCAGGTGAAGACGAGAGCTGCTATTGAGCTCTATAGGCAAAGAAGAAGGAAGGAACATCGGCTTTTCATCAAGAAGAAAAAAAAGCAAGAAAATCGCGCGATCGAGGATATAGAGAGGTGCCACTCCAGGAATGATGTTCGCAAGTTTTACCAAAGTGTAAAACGTCAAAGCCAAGGATACAAGGCTCGAACAGAATCCTGTCGAGATGAACAAGGAAATATTGTAGTTGAGACACAGTCGATGCTGAGGATATGGAAGAACCACTTCTGCAGACTGTTAAACGGCGATGACGAACAACATTCCGCTGTCAGGCAGAACGATCCATTCAATATTGGCAACGACAGCGAAAACTGCCAACCACCCGACCTGAGTGAAGTGAGGATAGCAATATCTAACCTCAAGCTTAATAAGGCTGCCGGAAATGACGGCCTTCCCGCTGAGCTTTATAAGGCGACCATGTGTAGAAAGAACATATGAGAAGGCTACAATGCGTGTGGATCGTTGAATACCCTATCCCATCCTATCCATAAAACTAAAATCCCCAAAAAAAGTGGGCATGTCTAAAAACACGATGTGGATAAAATAGAAAAAAATGATATAGTGACAAAAAATTCATCAGACTGCTTACAAAACACTTTTACGGTTCTACAAAAGACAAGGTTTTCCCCTGCATATGTTATGGGGTAGTGTATAAAAATGGTTTTTATATAAAAACGCCCCCAAAAAGTGGGCGTGGGTTAAAATGGTATAAAGACGAAATGTTCATATTAATAATGTTAATGATTCTGCATCAAAAAGTAGTTCGAAAAGTTTAAAATTTGACCGAAAACAGTTTTTTATTGAAAACGCCCCCAAAAAGTGGTCGTGGCAAAGAACTTTATATAGACGAAATATAGATATTATGATTGTCTAAATATGTTGTTCAGAAACTTTTTTAAAATTCCTTAAGGTTTGGCCAAAAACTGAGTTTTTCTCAAAAAGGGGAGTGGCAGTGGGCGGATTTCAAAAATGTTTACAATTGTTCTGTAGGCACGGACGAGGATTTCGTTATCCTAGCTCAAAATTTAAGGCCTAAAAATCGGTGACGTACAGACGGACGTACGGGCAGACAGACATGGCTTAATCGACTCAGCTAGCGATTCTGAGTCGATCCATATACTTTGAGGTATATGTAGTATATCAAAGTATCAAAACTAATATACCCCTATGGGATAGGGTATAAAAATACTACTCGATTACGACAGATCAAATATAATTTGTATTGTACTACTCTTCTTTCACGTCTACTGTTCTTCACGATAAATTCCAGAAGGCCGGAACTCCCTAATTTTCCAAAATTACCATGAAGTTAGCCGCCATTCAATTAAGTTAGCTGCGGTTTAATTTAGTTAGTTATTACAACATATTTGGTACCTAGATGGAGCGCTCGATAATAAAGTGAACTAACAAAAGTCAACATTACAATTAATGGATAATGGCTGTAAATTTTTGGGTTCCCTTAGGTGCTAGAAGACAGCATTGTATTTTGAAAGCATCAAATTCTACTAAATTAGATTTACCCCATCTAGTTATGCTGTCAAGATCGGAATTTAATTAGCTTGACATATTTTGTCGCTTTTGTTCCACGTCCGAAGTCGAAGGGCGTGGATTCGAAAACGAATAGGAAAAGCTGAAAGTGCTGTCATCAGCAAAGGAACGGATTGGATTAGAATCTGCAGACAAGAGGTCATTAATATGGCACAAGTTGTTGATTTCGCTTTCAAGCAACATTCTTATATATGGCGTTCCAGTGTAGTTTCCAAAATTTTAAAGATACTCAGCTTTGGTTCGTCCAGAAATGATGATTTCATATCAATAATAAAAATTCCAGTGAACTTGACGTTTTAAAACGTAATCGTTGGTATTCAAAAAGTCCAAATTCTATACTTATAACGCCAAGTTTCGTTGATTCTTCGTCTTAAGGGACTTGGAGATTTGGGTTGGAAAAGTCGACCTTTGTGAAGTATTGACACTTTGTAACTTGTGAAAAAGCTTCTAAATTCTAGGCATAGGATGACGATCGATCTGTATTTAAAGTGACACTAGGCCGAAAATAAACATTTGTCATAACGTCGCTTTGGTAAAGTGTCATAAGGCCAATTCGGCGCTATGTCACTTTCGGTTTTAAACGTGAATACAAAGAAATTTAGCCAACAGTAAGCCCAGTAGGGGGTTCACACTTTGCATACATTCAAGCTAGTTTGGATTTGTTTTGCGTGTGACGTTGGATATATGCAAAGGAAATAAGTCCCACAAGAAAAATGCATTAACAACCGCGGGGCTGTAAAACATAATTAAAAAAGGGATTTGGCAAACAAGTGTAGTGTGTAGAGTCTCGAGCAATCTTCTTAACGCATTTGGCCTAATGTCGCAAACAGGTTTCGTCTTATGACACTTTACCTAAGCGATATTATGCCAAATGCTAATATTTGGCCTTGTGTCACTTTATTTCGCATAAAGGGCCGACCAGAATGCGTATCTGTAGCTGAGTGTAAAATTAAAAGCAAGGCAACCCGTAAGCGCTTAAACAATGTGTATCTTCGTGAATCTGTAGCTTTAAGTTGAATAGAGGGCAACTTCAAGCAAGAAATGTATCTCTCTTTTGACAGCGATGCAAGATACAAGCAACAGATATGCATTCTGCGCAGGCCTTAATGATTAATGACGCTTGGCACAATGTCACGGCACCCTTTGACTTTTTTCGACAGGTAGAAAAAGACAGCATCTTTTAAACTAAAAGGTACGGGACGATGATTAAAATGCCAAGGTTGACTATTCGGTTTTAATGTCAAATAAGCCAAAAATAGTTTAATGCAACCTAATTCTGGACCATTTGCAACTTGTAAAACTAATTCTCCCTCTCAATAATGAATTGAGAAATCAAATGCCTCGAACCAATCTAAGCACCCTTCCGATACCTGGTTACCAAAAAAGACAGATTGCGATTTTTTTGTTCATATTGTATTGATGCATTTACGATCCTCTTAATAGGTACGCTGACGTCTCCGTAAGTCTTTAATGAACGACTAGTAGATTCACAGTGGAGGTCGATCAGTAAACATTTTGCTCCAGTGTCTAAATTGAAACGTCGTATTGGTTGCTGATTAACGTGAAGCGACTCCCAGCTCCCACTGATCTTACGAAACCTGATCTTCCAGACCATCTTCAATTATCTCATTCATCGAATGATTTGTTGTCTACGTGAGTTTGGAGCGATTGCTGGGATTTAAGCGATTCTCTCTACTCACTGTATACGTTTGGCCTGGAGCAATTTTCTGTCGCGGATATTTGCATCTGGATGCGAGTGCATGCAAATATATTTGGAACTGTTTTGTCAATTTAGATGTTAACTTTTTTAATATGTATGTGAGTTTATGTACGCTGGTCTAGAAAAGTTTTTTTGAGTTCCTAATTGACTTTTTTATGTTGTCGTTTTCCATGTCGCTTTATAATGTTGCTGAAGCTGAAACCAGTCTCTTTTTCCAAGTCAATTTTTTTTTTTGTAGAAAAAGTGCGAAACTGTGAAATGGAATTGGGTGCTACAGGCATGGATGATATTGAACTCTGTAAAATTTGATTTGTAGTGCATTTTCTATACATTTCTTTTGCTGTGCTAGTACTTTTCCCACCAGTTTAAAGTACATGGGTTTTAATGATATACCTCGTCGCCAAGATGAGGTGATTTATATTCCAAATAAGACACATAAAGATTCACCATACAATTAAGCTTTGTCACTAAATTAACTATGAGATAGACTTCTTAGACCTTAAGGCGGCAGATGAATCAATCAAATGTGGGAATTGTAGATAATAACGGGTGGCTTTTTAAGAGTTAAGTTTTTCAGGTTGGCAGCACTGGTTAGTAAAGGCGTCCAAACGTCATCTGTCAAAGTGAAAAGTTTTCAGTATACTCGCCATTTAATCATGGAAAGACTTAAAAACGAGCAACGATTGCAAATTATTGAAATTATTATCAAAATTCGTGCTCTGAGAAAAATATGAAAATCCGCTGTTTTATCGAAAAATTATGTTCAGCGTAAATAAGTAAATAACCAAAACTGTCGCATCTGGAGTGATAACAAGCCACATGCCATACAAGAATTACCGATGCATCCCGAAAAAAAACGACAGTTTGGTGTCGTTTATGGGCTGGTGGCATCATCGGTCCATTTTTCTTCAAAGACGACCATGGAAGAAACGTTACCGTCAACCGCGAACGATACCGAGCCATGATACGCGACTTTTTTTTGCTCCAGTTGGGTGAGTTGAACTTGGTTACATGTGGTTTCATCACGACGGTTCCACATGCCACACAGCTAGTGAAACAATGTAAATGTTGAAGGATGTGTTTGGTGAGCCGCTTATCTCTCGAAATGGTTCTGTGAGCCTTACAGGATAACAATATAACACGCGTAATTCGTAGAATACAGGCCGAAATGCTCGAAAAAGTGACGCAAAATTGGACCTTCCGAATGGACCATTTGAAACGAAGCCACGGACAACATTTACATAAAGTTGTCTTTAAAACGTAAATGGCAAAGGCCTATTTATCGATTACAGTAAAAATTTTTAATATATGATGCAAATTTGAGTGTTTTATTCGATTTTTAAAAAAAACTACGCTTAAAAAATCACCCGTTATATATTCGGCCCTATCGAGGTATCCGTCGGAGCGGAAAATTCTCCGATTTTGTACGATTCGTTGAAGTGCGTTCAGGTTCATTTGTCGTGCAATTTTTGACAGCTAAGTGCCATTCTTTTTCCGATTTCCTCCGAAACAAATTCTTCGCGAAATTTATTTACGAATTGTAGTCAAGTGAAGCCATCGCATTTGTGTAGTATTTTCTTCCGATGACACATGCCTCAAATGAAATTTAAACCTCCGACGAAGCATGTGTTGCGCAAAATTGTCCGCTCCGACGGATACCTCGATAGGGCTGATTGACAGCATGGCTAAACGTGAAAAGTCAGGCTAACCAAACCAGTGCTCCAAAAGAACAACCCAATGTTGACAGAATATAACATTTTTTCTTCGATAAAATCAAAAACGTCATACAGTGACACGCCTGGTTTTGGTTTCAGTTTCGAAAATTTTGATGTCAAAGATGCACCACGCTCTTTAGAGGCCAATTGTAGAAAATGTTGATAAAAACATCGAAATCGTCGAGTATGACCGTCATGTAAGCACTGTTTCGATTGCCAAGGAGCTAAACGTTACACGCAATTCCGTTTGGAAGCATTTGAATAAGGCTAGATACAAAATGAAGCTCTATGCATGGGTGGCATACAAGGTAACGCCAAAAAACTCTTGTACCGAATTTCTATCGACCCATTTCTGGTGGAAAAGTGGATCATTTACGACATCCTCAAGTTAAAACGCTCCTGGTCGAATTGCAGTAAGCCGGGCCAGGAAGTTTTTGCTTTTAGTTTAGTGGGATTAACAGGGAATTATTACTATGAGCTCCTACTTTACGGCAAAATTTTAATTCGAACCTGTACTATCAACAATTGGACAAAAACGTCAGGCCACGCATCGATAGTGACTCGCATAAGCTCTGGGAGCTAGGTTGAGAGCTTCTTATAGTCCAAACTTGGCACCAAGTAATTAACACAATGTTCCTGTCCATTGCAAATGAATTTGAACCCACCAAATGCAGATGGATGTCGAACAAAAAAATAATTTAACGGTGCTAAAGCACATTGGAAAAATTTCCACTTTAGGGATAAATTATATTTTATTTCTTCGGAAGCCTTACAATTACAGGTTTAGGAAAACAAGTCACTAACTGTCAGTATTTACTATATACAACAACAACAACAAAAAAAACTAATGACCACTTTCACCGTGTCCACCAGACACCACTATCGGCTGATGTTCGTTGTGTTCAACTTGTTCTTCCTCATAGGAATGATCTCCATGATCGGTATTACTTACACTTTCGTGCAATTCAATTGTAGCTCGTGCCCCAGCTTGGGAAGCATTCGCCTGAGCCTCTGATGCAGACGATGATGCTTTTAATGCAGCCTCCTTTGTCGCCTCATAGTCCACCCTGGCATCTTTTAACTGCTCCTCTACACTATCAAGTCGAGACTTTGCTTGTCCCACCATCGAAGACTGAGAAGCTAATTGATTGGCGACCTCAGCGGCTGCTTTTTCTGCATATTCTGCTATTGACTTAGCGTCGTTAACAGCTGATATCAAGATCGAAACATGATTGCTGGCGACCTGTGCGGTTTGTTGGGACAATTTAGCTGCCAGCTTTGCCGATTGTAATTGCTCCAACTCACGGGCCAACTGTCGATGTGCCTCCGAGGATTGTTGCTCCAATTCCTGTAAGATGACCTGCTTTCCGGTCAAAGCTGCTTGTGCTGTTGCAGAAGCTTGAACAGCGGCCTGTGCTAAAGTATTTTTAGCAATAAAGGCAGCCTGCTTTGCAGCAGCATGCTGATTGGCGACAGCAGAGTGCGCTTGATTTGCTGACCCTTGAGCTATAGATCTTAATCCACTGCCAATGCTATAACCGTTTGACTTGTGCGATGATGATGACGACGATGGTACCGATCCCGAAGCCGATGGATGGGATGAATGAGAGACTTGTCGATATTCATAGTACTCCTGAGGTTCAACTTTGGTAGACTCAAAGTGAGAGGACTGCGATGGCTTGTACTCGTATCCATTTCGTTTTTTCAGGGCACCAGCAGCTGATGTCGAAAAAACTAAAAAAAAAAAAAACAAATTCCAAGTCACACCACAGTAACCGGTCTGAGTCAAGTTTAAGGACTTACCAATAAGAGTGGCAATGCACAACAACAGCATCTTGGAATGGAGCATGGCTAGATATGCGACGCAGTCACTATTGCTTATGCCTCCAATATTGCATCTAAACCGCATTTTATAGGTAACAAGCACACATAACTGAATAGACGGAACCAGCTCGAGGCGCTCCTCGGTTGGGAGAAAAACTAGTAGACCATGCGCTTTTCGGCTGCCCCGCATGGCCAACGAAAGTGCAAACAAAATTTAAATGAACACTCTCTTGTGTGGTTGTGCCTGGAAGAGCAAATTAAATTCGTGCAACAAAACGATTTTGTGGGGATCATTCATCAGCGGACTGACGATTGTCCATCCAATCCAGTTTTGGTCGACCATATCGGCAGAAGGAAGTGTTTGCCAAGTGCACCATGGATGTACATGAACTATCGAGTGTTTCGTAGATGCAGCAGGTTTCCAGCTGGTCTTCCTCATATTGGCCAGCAATTATTTGCAAATTCGTTGTATTCACTCATTGGGCTTATTGTTAGTAGACCAGTTCTATTTGTGTTTTCGATGTAATTGAGCCTTGATTGTAAGCAAGACGGTGTTAAATGGAAATTTGCAAAATGTTTTGTTATTCAATGGCTGACGAATTAGGCATCGAAAGCCGGTAGGAGGTTTTTAGTCAACAGTGCCAACAAACTGAAATTAAAGCTTAATGTCATTAGCGCATTCTTTTCAGTAAATAGACAGGCTTAGACTACACCTACAGTGTCCACAAAAAAAAAAAGAATGAATCAGGTCCCGGTTCTTAATTAATCCCAAACACGGTGAGTGATGTAGTTGTTCATCCGACAGGCCGCTAGGTGGGAGATAGAGGACCCATTCGCAGGACTCGCGGAAGTATTTAATGCCACCCGTGGAACAAAAATAATGTAATCTGTTTCGTGCCAATAATCAAGTAAGATGAGAGCCCAACCATAATGCTCAGTCGCTAACGAAGTATCCCGATCAATTGTTGCCGTACCTGCACACTTCGCATCTTTGGCAAATGGACCATTCTTTCAACACCACTCGTTGGAATCATAAATCAGGTCTAAAAAAATGTTTAAGCACCTAAGAATCACAGCTGGAAGCACTGCTGCAGCCATGAATTGTATGACTTTGGGAAAATATTGCCTGAGCCGAGGAGTCAATTGAGGAAGGCAAATCACTCCAAAAGATCAGTGTCAAAGGTAGTAGTTGAGGCATTGGCATTAAAGCCTGGTTCTAGTCCAGACATTGCAAAATAGAAGCGAGGTGAAAGTCCCACACAGTTTACAAGCTTTATAGGGTCAACCGCCTCTTCGGCTTCGAGCTCGCACAAAGTTAAAATGGTTCAACCACTACTTAGTGCTTCCTCTACACATTGGTACAGAATTTGTGTATCTTTCCCTAAAAACTCTTCCTCGGGTAAAGCAAAGATATTCGGCTCTATCGAGGTCTCCATCGGAGCGGAAAATTCTCCGATTTTGTACGATTAGGAGGATTTTTGCCTCGAGGTATTCTTCCGAAATGCTGTTCGGAATATTTCTCCGACGTTTTGTAACGCATCCCTGCGAATTGGGTTGAAGTGCGTTCAGGTGCATTTTTCGTGCAATTTTTGACAGCTAAGTTCCATTAATTTTCCGATTTCGCGGAATTTACTTACGAATTGCAATTTGCACTGAAGTGAAGCCGTCGCGTCTGTGTAGTAGTTTTTTCGATGACACATACCTCGAATGGTATTTTAACCTCCGACGAAGTATGCGTTGCGAAAAAATGTCCGCTCCGACGGATACCTAGATAGGGCTGATTGGGGAAACCTAGTCCTATAGAAGAGGGAAGTTGTGTAAGGGAGGAGTGAATACGCACCTATGCAGTTGGAACAGACATTGGTTCTGGAAACTTCGGCTATAAAATGCGTGGGGAAATGCCCACTCTTCTTTATTTCGTTTAAAAATTCGATCTCATCTAGTTGATCCAGCAACAACGAACCTACGTGAGTATCTCTTTACTCCTCCAAAGACAACATGTCCAAATTTCTAAAAGTACCAAAAAGGAAAAACGGTCAATTCAATGCGCAATAGGAATGAAAAGAAAGAGCACCTGTAAAAGCCGTGATTGACCGCAGCGACCCGGATGAGACTATCACCATTGATAATTGAAGAAATGTGAAGTCGGAACTTGTTTCTAGCTTTGTCCAAGTCCTCCGTAACTTCTATTAGTCAATTAAGTGAATAGGTTGTGCTGACTTACCATCCAAAGATAGGTACAAGAACGCAATGTCCAGGCAGCGACAGTCTTCCCAGTAGTGGAGGTAGTGGAAATCGACCAGATTCCTAACCGCCCTCGCAGTCGTGCTAGAATCCCGATCTAACCTACAGACCGAAGAACCTTTTGGATATCATCAAGCTAAGTAATCCTTACTTCCAAGCCATAACTGGTAAAGAAGGCGAAAGGTGATTTCAGGATCATAAGCATCATAGTGAACGAGGGATCATTGGCTCCTTAAGGTGCTATACCAATGGAAGTCCTTAGCTCCTTAGCGCCAGTTCCAGTTCAAATAAACAAGATGAGTTACTTTCTGTAAGTATGTATTTATTAGAAACAAACCTTTTCGATTACAGGGAAGGATCCGTACCTATATATATTTACAACTTTCAAAAACCTTTCATTGGCGCCATGAGAACAGGACTGGAGACCACAAAGGAGAATCTAATCCCTTTTTATCTATAAGCAAATGAAAAGAAAATGAAATATCTGGTATTAACGACCCATTTAAGGGCTCAAACCTACCGAAGTTGTATTTTTGCCACGAACAATTAGACCTCCTCTTTAACGCCGACTCCGAAAGGCAAAATTGAGAAGCTTCTAATGACAGAATTAATATTCCATAAGCAGAAAATTTATCATTATACGAATCAGAACATAAGCTAAGGCGATAAAGCCATATCTGCCCCCGTCCTTCTTTGCTGTAAAGATGGTCTCTCTGCATATACAAGATCTAGCCCAGCATTCCATGGATTGAAATCGATTAAACCTGTCACCCTCGATGTTATATGGCTTAAGATGGACTTGCAATGAATTTTAAAATTTATATGCTACACATAGGTGAAGACGAGGAAGCCCTTGTAAATGTTGCATTTGCTATTGCTCGTGGTTTTATATAAACGTCTTTATTGTAGCGGGCACATCGATCCCTTAAAATACGAATACAAATACAAATTTTTGGCGCAACAGGCTCGTTAGTACCCAGGGCCTAGCTTTCTCACAACCATTCATGTGTGCGTGTGTACTTCTTGCACGATGGCGGGACCTCCTGTTTTATGCCGACTCCAAACGGCTAAGTTGAGATAAGCTATTCTTGACAATTGATACTACTCGGATGGTTTGTCAGATCATCACGAGAGGAGGGCCAGTGAAAAATCACTTAGGTGTTGCTACGGCTGGGAAACCGTTGCAGAATTCAAACGAAGAGTTACCGTTTTACTTTGTAGGAAATGCAGCCTTTCAACTAAAAAGAAACACAATGAGGTCATACCCTGGAAGAAATATTTTACCGGACAAGGAGATTTTCAACAAAACATTATCAAAAGTCCATGTGAGGATAGTGAACACTTTTGGAACTCCATCAAAACAGACTGTTTACCTGATTTAGTGCCAATGAAACTCATTTGTACTGCGAGATTATTTAAAACATTATTTGTATACGAATGTCTAAACCTTTTTTATTAATTAATAAACAAAACATATGAGAAGGCTACATCCGCTGTGCGGATCGTTAAATACCCTATCCCATCCCATCCTTAAATTAATATCCCCAAAATGTGGTCTTTATGGGCATAAAGTATTGTAAATGACGTTGTAACAACATATTCTTCAGAAGGTTTATCAAATTCTTTTATAGTTCGACAAAAAACAACGTTTTTCTATTGCATATGCCTTGGGGTAGGGCATACAAATGGTTTTTGTAAGAAAACGCCCATAAAAAGTGGGCGTGGGTTAAAATGGTATATTGACGAAATGTTCATATTAATACAACCAATGATTTTGCATCAAAACTTTTTTCGAAAATTAAAAAAATTGACCGGAAGACGTTTTTTATAAAAAAAAAAGCCCCAAAAAGTGGGCGTGGCAAAAGACTTAATATTGACGAAGTATAGATATTACCATTCTCTTAATATTATTCTCAGACACTTTTTTAAAATTCATTACGGTTTGTCCAAAAAATACGATTTCCTAAAAAGAGGGCGTGGCAGTGGGCGGGTTTCAAACATTTTTTCATTTGTTCTGGTGGCACGGACGAGGATCCTATATACCAAATTTCATTATCCTAGCTCAAAATTTAAGGCCCAAAAATCGGTGACGAACAGACAGACGGACGGACAGACAGGCATGGCTAATTCGACTCAGGTAGAGATTCTGAGTCGATCAATATACTTTGAGGTATATGTAGCAAAATTATTTCTCTATGTTACAAACTAAGTATCAAAACTAATATATCCCTATGGGATAGGGTATAAAAAAAATAATATTGCTACAAACATGAAATCTATAGGGCGTACTCAAAATGAAACTGTCTTCCCAAAACATTTTTTATTTTGCAACTATTGAAAATCGTTGCATCATGACTTGATCCAGGCCAACTTGCTACCACATTAGTGTATAGGTATCATCTTACCATTGCAAATCGCTTGGGCGTTTATTAAGAAATAACTTTTTCGGTTTCGAAAAACTTCTGCATCAAGCCCACCTAGCAATACAATACATGTTTTAAAATAAATTAATGACAAAACGAAAGAAAACCAAATAATCCCACCAATAACATTTAGGAACGATGTTACTGCAAAAAAATCATTTTTAGTTTTTAAAAAATCTGTTGAGTTATCCGCAAATTTGATAAAGTCAGTTCCAAGTCAAGCTATTGTTTTGGAAACATTTCTTGAAACTGTCGAGACATGCATTCCTCCAAAATCAGTTATACTAAGAAGATGGTTTCCAGTTGCAAACAAGTGGTGGGTGCACGACTGGGTCGTACGCAACTTTCTCTTTCACAGCAAGTTGGGCGTTAGATCTAATCATAAGCATTTTGATTATTGATGCTAAAATGATATAAATAATGTCGAAATGTATTTATACGAATTTTTACTCCAAAATTCGAAGGAATCGATGTCAATGTGAAAAATAATGATTTTCCGTTTTTGGCCAAAACTGAAAATTCCATTTGGTAATAGTTGGGCTAAAACTTATTATGTGGAATTGCTTCAAGCTGTAGTAGTAGTATATGTACTAAATTTCATTCAATTTGACACAATAGTTTGCGAGATATTAACAATTTTCTTTATATGGCCTTAATGACAAAATCCGTTATATGGATTTTCTCTGGGTATGCAGTTTTGTTGGAACTAATATGGTTATAGTACATATAAAGTTTAATCAAAATCGTTAGAGCCGTTTTCGAGAAAATTGAGGTTATGTGTAATTTTTATATGGCAGGTACCAGTTTTAACATGGCTAAAAGCAAACAAAAAAATGGCCTAGAATTATGACCAAAACAAGCTTGGATACGAAGTTTGAAGAAAATCGGTCAAGCCGTTTAGGCTGGGGAGACCGTCACGGACAGACGGACCGACGGACCGACGGACGGAATTCCAAAAACCACTTTTTTAAGCTCCGCTATCATCGTAATGTTAGAATCAATCAAAATCTCGAGGTCGAAAATTTTCACGAAAACAATATCTTTCTCTTTGTAAGAGAAAGTTAAAAACCACAAAGCAACCAAAAGTTGATTAATAGGAGCTATGGAGTTGTTTCTAAATACGCCAAATTTATTTCATTTGTTAATTGAAAATTAATTTAGCTGCACCTGTTTGATGGACATTCCAATAAGCTTTCTATTTTCGCTAAAACCACAATTCTTATTTCTTTTCTTAACCGGAATCTTTTGTAAAAAGAGAGGCCATCAAATGAAGAAAAATATTAATTTCTCTCGTAAATTTGACGAGGAATTCCAACTTCCAAAATTTCAAGGATTTCCACGTGTTCGTCAAGCACATCCACAGTTTCGAAATCAATTTTTATTTATTTATTTATATTGATATCGAATATCCAAAAATAATTTTTGCTTGTACTTCAATCCCTTATGTCATACTTAAATATTTATGTGCTACTTTTTCTAAAACATAAACTATGTTCTACTTAACGACTTTTTTGTTTAAGTTTGAGTTTGGTGCAAAGCGTTATGTATTACCTAAGCGTTTATGTGGAACATAAACTCTTAAGTTTGGTATCAGCAAACGGGCCTAAATTCGATAGTGGTCGTTAAATGTGTTGTGTTCTCTTTTTATTATAAGTGATTGGACATAAGGATTAAAATCAATCCTTTTTACCTGTTTTCACTTATGCGACGTATTTGTTGTAGTGTTTTGTTAGTAGTAGTACGAGTTGCATATGTATGGAGAGTGTCCCTACTCACTGTAAGTAGATATACTCTGTGATAAACTTACGACTTGGCAAATATACTGTCAAAATTTGTATGGGAAATCTTTTACAACAATTATCGGAAATTGAATGTACAAACCGAGATGGTAATAACGTTGTCCGCGTTCCAGATTTTAAATTTAGTAAGATATCTTATTTAATGCTCTGTTCTCATTTGTGAATCGACCATTTTGACCAACTAGAACAGAGCTTCATCTTCGATATCTTACTAAATCTGAAATCCGGAACACGACCGTTGCAAACTTTTAAAACGCTATTTTGACATTTAGGTAATCAGTCTCTTTCACTCATTAAACATAGGGTAAGGTTGGGAGGTTTTGACACGTAAAGGAACATTTGGAAATATCTTAAAATCCAAATAAAATTTCAAATAAAATAGGCGAGAGGGGGCATGTCTGAACGTGGGTACGTTTGAAACAGCACTAAGAGCGGAAAACAAATGCTTACCCTGCCAATACCATTTTCTTTAAACGTCAACAGCTTTCGGCCCTTTTTTAAATAGTCGTTTTTTTATACCCTATCCCATAGGGGTATATTAGTTTTGATACATAGTTTGTAACATAGAGAAATTATTTAGGATCAGAATCGCTAGCTGAGTCGATTAAGCCATGTCTGTCTGTCCGTCCGCCCGTCCGTCCGCCCGTCCGTCTGTACGTCACCGATTTTTAGGCCTTAAATTTTGAGCTAGGATAATGAAATTTGGTTTATAGGATCAACGTCCGTGCCTACAGAACAAGTGTAAACAATTTCAAAATCCGCCCACTGCCACGCCCCGTTTTAAGAAAAACTCAGTTTTTGGCCAAACCGTAAGGAATTTCAAAAAAATGTCTGAGAAGCGTATTTAGAGAATTGTAATATCTATATATAGTTCGTATAAAGTTTTTGCCGCGCACACTTTTTGGGGGCGTTTTCAATAAAAAAAACTGTTTTCGGTCAAATTTTAAATTTTTCGAAAAAAAAATTTATGCAGAATCATTAATAATTTTAATATGAACATTTCGTCCATATACCATACCCACACCCACTTTTTGGGGGCGTTTTTATATAAAAACTACTTGCTCATAACATATGCAGGAGAAAAACGATTCTGATAAACTGTTTGAACATAAAGCCCACTTTTTAGGGATATTAATTTTAAGGATGGGATGGGATAGGGTATTAAACGATCCGCACAGTGGATTGTAGCCTTCTCATATGTTTTTGGTTACTTTTGGAAGTCATACAAAAAAAAACGTTTGTAATGGTGCTCAGAGGATAAACCATTACTTATTAAGTTATTACTGACTTTAAAACGTGGACTACATTGCACTTTCATCGTCAAAAGTGACATAATTTAAATATTACAATTGGATATTGTTAGATGTAACGGGCATAAAAATAAAAAACCCACTTCGCTTATCTCCTAGACCATAGGGATTGTTTATTTATCAGTCAATCCAATCGTTATTAACTTCGTTTTCTTATCATTTAAAGTGCTGCCAGGTTTTAGTTTTTTCAGAAAAGTGGTGATGTCAATTAAAGTCTCAAATCCTCCTGACCTTACCCTATTATGTATGTATGCGCTGAAAAATGATCGAGAAAGAAAAGAAAACTGAAGGAAAAATTCTATCAATAAAAATATTAAGAAAATCGGCCCTAGCGAGGTATCCGTCGGAGCGGAAAATTCTCCGATTTTGTACGATTCCGATGATTTTTGCTTCGAGGTATTGTTCCGAAAAGCTGTTCGGAAGATTTCTCCGACATTTCGTAACGCATCCCAGCGAATTGCGTTGAAGTGCGTTCAGGTGCATTTTTTGTTTAATTTTTGACAGCTAAGTGCAATTCTTTTTCCGATTTCCTCCGACACAAATTCTTCGCGGAATTTGTTTACGAAGTGAAGTGGAGTGATAGCAAAATGTATGTAATTAAACAAAACTATTTATTTAAGCAATTTTCATAATAATCGTTTGAATTTGTGTTTCCAGGGCGAGCTTAAAGGAAAAAACCACCCCTCAACAGTACGAGCTTTTGGTCAACATGATGCAGCAAAAACCCGACATTGCGCAAAATACCACTAAGAGATCCACAGAAGATGTGGCTAAATTTTGGGACGATGTGACGGACCAACTTAACCAACTAGGTCCACGACAAAGAGATGCTGGTGGCTGGAAAAAGGTATCTATATGACCTTATCATTGCCTCAAAATTCAAATTTACATATATGTGTGTACACTTCTTTTAAGGTTTGGAGTGACTACAAGTCATATATAAAAAAAAATTGACTGCAAATAAAAAAGAATGTTCGGGCACAGGTGGTGGTCCATATAGACAAAAATCGTTTACCCCTTTGGAGGATGCTGTGATCGCTTTAGGAAAAATTAGCAGCTCAGTTGATGGCATTGGGGCGATGTCTTTTGGATGAGGTAATGAGCAAGAGGCAGCAAGACAACCCTCCTCACGGCCTGCATCACCAGACGCAACAGCAGATTATGACGAATTCGGTGAGGATATATACACAGAGGAACTGGCAATACTGCGAACTGCAAATACTCCAAGAAATAGGCCACGAAAATCACTAACGTACATTCAGCTCCTTAGACAGCAGGTTGAAAATCAAGAACATTTTTTTAACGAAATGAAAACGTGTATGCAAGACACTACAAAGGTTTTGCAGGATGTATCAAATACTTTGAAAGACACGGCGAATCATCTCAAAAGGGTGTATACATCAGTGGAAAGTATCAGCGAAGTGGAACAAAAAAAAACTAATAACGTTTTCCATTGGGAAAAAAATCAATTTTTTTTGGATCTGAAGACCGATTTTGACAGTTGTTGTGTTCCATTGGGCGAAAAAATTGATTTTTTTTTTGATCAGATATCAATTTTTCAAATCTGAATTTTTCGGCAGATTTACCAATACCAATTCAAATGATAGCTGTCAGTTTGACAAGAGTGATTTTCATTTTGATTTTTTACTTCGGTTGTGATGTAATCGATAAAGACACAGAAAAGAAAGTTATACGTGAACTATTAAATTGATTTAATGAATTAAATGAAGATAATTTCTGTATTTTCAAATGTTTGTTATGTTTTTAATGTTGGCAGCTACACCGACGCTAACTTCACAGACACGAAATGACAACAATACAATGACAAAAAAAAATAGATCTGAATCGTATTCCATTGACACTCAAAAAGATCAAATTTCAGATCAAAATCAAGATTTCCCAATGGAAAACGCCATAAAAGATATGCAGAAACACAACGCTGAAATGAAAATAATTGCACTGCGGAAACTGGAGAAGAAGACTAAAAACTAAAAAAAATATACCAAAACAAATGCCAAGGAGGCTATACTTTTTTGTTTTTTACGTGAATAAGTTTATTTTTTGTTTTTGTTACTTTGTTTTAAGAATTTTTTCTTGTTATTTTTTTTTTCAATAAATGTATATTGAAATCATTGAAAGTATTGTGCCACTATTTCATTTCTTATTTCGGCTCCCTGGTTACGAAGTAAGTTGGGGCAACTTCATCGGATTCCTGGTCGTCTTCTCGTTCATTACTTTCTAAATAATCCATATTTAAGTAATTGTTGTCAAAATAAAGACATATCGTCGTGTGCATGGCAAAACCACACAACTGACATTTTTCAAATTGTTCAAGAGAGACTTAAAACCCTTTACTGTGAAATAACTTCGAGTTAATAACTAAAGAAAAAACACGTCAATAGTATTTTGTTGTTTGGAATAGTTTTATTAAAATTATTTTTGAACAAATACCCGTAGGAACTAAATAATTCAGTTGTGTCGTATTACATTTTTTTTTGCATATTTTTGCAGATGTGTGGTATTTCAAAAATTAAAACCAGGTATTTCACATGGATTTAAATTTAATAAAAAAAAAGTTAAAAATAGATATAGGTATTGTAATATTTAGGTATTTATATTTTTAGTACTTCAGGAAAGGAAGTTTTTCTAATCCTATGTTAAAGATTATTAAACTAAAACTATTAGGTAAAAAATAAAAAAAAATTTAACAGATAATAGCTGTTTTCATTTTAAGTCCAAATAATTTCAAATTGCACTTTATAGGGCCTATCCCTATAAATATTTACAAATAGATAAATAAAAATGTTGTTTTTATTTTGGAAAGTGTGGCAAAGTGTCATAAAAGTTGTGACAGTCTTTGGGAATTACCGGTTTAAGATCCTGCAAATGTTTATATTTTGATAGCTGAATTTTCCTTTTTTGCTGGAGTAAGATTGGATAATCTATAGTATATTTCAAAGCATTTGTATCTCTTTTTTGAGGAAGCTCTTCGAAGTCATTTTCGTAATTAGTCTTATAATAAATTTTGCCTGATGGGTCGTATTTAATGACTTTTAAATTCGTAACCACCTCATCGCCGGCAAGACTGCCAGGTCTTATGGTTTTGTAAATAAAATTTGACTTTTCAGCATAATTTAATATTTGATTGAAGTCAATGCTTTCAGCTTCGTAAGGGAATGGATTTGATCTCGCTTCCCTTGTAAGGGTGACATATTGTGATGGTAGAAATATATCTTTGTTGTGCACCTTGTTCTCAATTACGCTGTGGACACTATCACATTCCATTTGAGTGTGTCCTTTTGTTAGAAACTTTTGTTCAATCTGCGTATCATATTTCATTGCTAATCGGAGTAAAGCATTAGATAGCACAACATTTCTGTTTTGATATGTACAACCGAAGCTTTGATTTATCTAATACTTCTGTCAAGAACTTATGGTGGTGGCAATCTCGACGCACGCGACGAACGCGACGCAGACGGTTTCGCATTGAAGTGTCAAAAATGGTGATGGTGGAGGCAATCTCGACGCACGCGACGAACGCGACGCAGACGGTTTCGCATTGAAGTGTCAAAAATGGTGAGGATTTGAGTGGTGGTGGCAATCTCGACGCTCACGACGCGACGCGATGCGATGTCACTTGATAGACAGTTCACCATTAGCCGTCGAAGATTTTGTTTGTTTTTCAATTCTCACAGAAGAAAATATAATTAGTTGTTAGTCACACAACACAATTATTAATTCAGTACTTTTAATTTATTTTGTTTATTTATAACCTATGAAAGTAATCTCAAGATTCTCACAAACATACCATCTGACAGCTTTCAAACTGACATTCCAATGCGTCGATGCGCAAGAAAGTTGAAGTTGAATCAACTTTTCTGTGTAGCTAACGTCCATTGCGTCGCGTCGGCGTTCAGATTGCCCACTTATACATGTTCCCATAAGCTCGATGAGTTTTTGACATTTCAACGCGAAACCGTCTGCGTCGATACCGTCCGTTGCGTCGAGATTGCCTTGGGGGTGAGGATTTGAGTGGTGGTGGCAATCTCGACGCTCACGACGCGACGCGATGCGATGTCACTTGATTGACAGTTCACCATTAGCCGTCGAAGATTTTGTTTGTTTTTCAATTCTCACAGAAGAAAATTTAATTAGTTGTTAGTCACACAACACAATTATTAATTCAGTACTTTTAATTTATTTTGTTTATTTATAACCTATGAAAGTAATCTCAAGATTCTCACAAACATACCATCTGACAGCTTTCAAACTGACATTCCAATGCGTCGATGCGCAAGAAAGTTGAAGTTGAATCAACTTTTCTGTGTAGCTAACGTCCATTGCGTCGCGTCGGCGTTCAGATTGCCCACTTATACATGTTCCCATAAGCTTGATGAGTTTTTGACATTTCAACGCGAAACCGTCTGCGTCGATACCGTCCGTTGCGTCGAGATTGCCTTGGGGGTTAACCAGCAAGCTAGCAAATGTTGAAGATGACAGATCTGCGTCGGTTTCATCAAACCAATAGCACTTCACATCTCTTGAAGACATGTTATAAATTGTGTAGTTATGTACCATCAGTTTCGTTTTAAAATACAACGAACTTGCTTTTATGGCTGGGCACAATTTTACTGCCTGTAGATCCATACAAAATAAGTTTATTTTCCCTTCCAAAGCCAGTTTTTTGTCAAGGTCCTTTGATATTCAAGACTTTTTCTTATTTTCTGTATGGACCTGAAACACATCATCTAGCATATTTCCTTCCTTATGTGCGATGCAAAGATCACACTGATCCTTTTAAGGGGTAAAGATACCTATATTCTGCTTCTTAAATTGTTGATAGAAATATCTTTTTGAGAGTTCTTTTTGATTCTCAGCCTGGCATTTTTGTTTGTATAACTTAAAAACTTCGCTTATCGAAGTAATTGGAGGTTGTAAGTATTGCTTAGATGATGATTTTCGACAATAATGTGAAGGCACAGTCGGAAGAGATTTAAAAAAATTGGAAAGATACTCTTTTTGCGCTCTAAATGGTTTGTCCACGACTTTGGAGAATTCAGTTATCTCTACAATTCCAAATTCCTGTTTATCCATCCAATACCGAACTGTAGCATATTTGATTCCCAAAGTATTAAGGAACATGATTTTACAGACTTGGAAAGCTTCATCCCCTGATTTCAAATGATATTCGAGAGTTTTTGATCTCACATTAACAATATCTTCTGTTGTCCTTCTTTTCGGCTCTGTTTGTTTAATTAAATTCGTAACATAAATTTTTCGTTGAACCCAGTTCATATGTTGCCAAAACTTATCAAAAATACATTGCCTAACAGCTTCAGAAAATGTTGAACAGTTGCGTACCTTTGATTTTTTGCAAGCAGTTGCTCGGCAAGGTGGGCCAAGTTTTCGCGCAACTTTAATTGAATCTTGAAAAATTTTTGTGGATCCATTCGGCTTTCGATAACCAATATAAGATTCACCTTTTTCCCTCAATATTTTGGCTTTTTCCCTTTTCTTTCCGATTTCCCGAACTTCTTGACAAGTTGATTCTCCAAACATATCGGCGGTATTTTCTGAAACGTCATCTTCCTTAAAATTGAGAATAGAGATGGTATACATTTGAAGCAAAAATACCAAAAACACTGAAACAAACCATTTTGTCTGATTCTTCAGAAACGTTAGACATTGCAATATCTAATTCTATAACGGAGGCTGGTGGGACATAATTATTCAGATGTAAACTTTCTTGATCAGAATCTTCAATTCTTTCGTTAGGTTTTTTATCTAAATCAGTTACTGGAACATTTGCTGTATCAGAATTACTACTCGTTTTATTTATTTTATTTTGTCGATTATTGACACTCTCTGTTTTAATTCCCTGATTAGCCAACTCAAGCAGAATATATTCAATATCCAGCTCCTCCGATGAGAGATCATTCATTTCCATTTTGCTACTTTAAATTTGAAATTCAACAAGTATGGTATGCGTATGACACAAACACAAGTTATAATATTTAAATGAGCAAAGCACAAACAAAGTTAGGAATGAAAACTATGACAAGTCATTTTGGCGGGAAAATGTAGATGTGTTATATTTCGAATCAAAAAAGTGTATGACTGCAGTTGTGCGGTATTTCAAAGTTGATTAAACTACTTAAAAATAGATGCCACCACTGAAATGGCTACTGCAATTGTAGAGTTTTACATGTAGATTACGCTGGTATCAAAAAGTGTTTTTTTCGAAAAAATGTCAGTTGTGTGGTTTTGCCATGCACACGACGATATGTTGTGCAAGGCGCAACACACATTCACAATTTGTGCCGCTTTCATTGGTTCATAGTGTAGTTGTCGAGCACTCAATAAGCAACGGAACCTGCTTTTTAACAATCCTATGGTACGTTCAACTATATTTCTTGCTTTTTTGTGAGACGTATTAAAGCAGCTCTCAGCGCTATGTGTTCTGGGAGTCCGGAATGGTGTCATTAGCCACGGTTCCAATGCATATCCCGAATCACCTTGTAAAAATGAAATTGAAATTAGAAAAATAAAGTATTACGAAATAAATTGACTCACCCAGCAACCAGCTATCTCTAGCACCACTAAAATATTTTTGTTCGAAATACCGTCGTTCCGGACTCAAAGACCACACATGACAGTCGTGATTGGCTCCTTGGTAGTTGGAGTTAACAGCTCTAATTTTCATTTCATATTGAATTCAATGGTTTAACACATTATTTAGCATTGATGTTTTAGGGACGTGACATGAAACGTCTTCGTAAACTTACAATTATTGCAAGTTTTAAACTTAAGACGTTGCACCATCCCTTATTAATTTTTTCAAAAGGTTTCTAGATTAAATTTTCAATATGTAAAATTGATATACTATTTGCTTGTGGAAACCACCCTAAATGATTTAACCAAACTTTGTTGGCCATACCCTATGTGTCATCTTCGAAATTCTTATGCCATTAACAGCTGTCAGTTGTAGTTGTCATCTGTCATATTTCTAACCTGTCGACATTTTATTTCCATATTTCTATTGTTTTATAATAACACTTTTTTTTCAATAAAAAGCGATAGAATTCACCGTAAAGTCATGTCAGCTGTAAAGTTAATTGGTCGGAAAACTGATTTCCGTGGTAAACCACTCTGGGAAATCCTTGGCAACCTAAAAAACTTCGGAGTTGGTCGAGTTGTTGTGAGGAGCATGTTCGAGCGGTATGATGAACCATCATTCATGCGAATTCTCAAAGTCGAGGCTGTTCCCAACGAGGTGAGACATTGTCGGCTCTATAATAATTGCTCTTCATGGAATTTATTTTTTTTTTCTAGGAAAATCGTAAAGTACGCGTTACTATTGAGCGCACATTCCGTGGAGTCACTCAGCCCAAACCTGTTACTATCTTCAGTACCACATACAAGGCGGATTATCGGCTCATTCCCAAAGACGAAGAAGCGGAATATTGCAAAATAACAAAGAAAAATGAAGAACAGATTATTCCGCGTGAAATCGACTTTCCGCCACTACTTCGGGAGTTCATTACCGATGAGACGGGTAACACGAATCCCATGATGAAGGTACACTTTAAGAAGAAAATTAATAAACTAGCACGCATGGCAGAGGATGGAGAGAAGGCAACTCTAGACTTGACAATGAGCCTAGGAAAACCCAAGAGTCACAAATTGTATGAGAATTGTTTGTAATCTGGTGTACGTGGTGGTAAATAAAAAAAAAGATTCGTAGACGTTATACAATTTTACTTTATTCCTCCGGTTTTATGTTACATGTAACTTAATGGTAGTGTTTCATTTTGGAATGTAGACACTGGAGAGCTGCTTAATACGCTATGACTTTATTTGTGATAGTTTTCGCGTGAGTTTGTCCACTTCGAGGCCAAGCACATCAAGGTTTTCCTAGAGAAAAATAAATTTCAAAAGTCTGTTTAGTGGTTTAGCGGGGTATGGCAAACCTTGAGAGTTATGTTCTTCAGTAAAGTGTCTTCCAGCACCGCCTGTAGCTTCTTATTGATTTCAAGCGACAGCTCGAGCGTCATACTCTGATTGGGACCCTTGATGCCGGAGTAGATGGCCGACATAACCCCACCGTACTTTGCCAATTCCGTCTTGTTTTGATCACTCTTAGAAGAGGTAAGGGCGCCAGCTTGATCACGCATCATATAATACTGAACGACTTTTGATTTCTTTTGTAACTCTGCAACCAGAGACAATGTGTGATTCTCCAAAAAGTCTATCTTCTCTGTTTGCCGTGCAGACGCCTGCTGCAGACGAAGTATTCGCTCCACAAGATGCTGCTTGGAAGGACCCTGCAAGTGGAAAGGTTAAGAATTTCATTATGAAGAGTATGTTATGGCCTCACTTGAACATCGCGGTTCATGGTCGATGTGGTGCTTTGTGCTTCAGATTCACTGTCACTTCGACTGTTGTTGCTGCCGCGGGAATGGCTTGTTGGGAGGCGTTCTTCGCTTGTACTCTTCAGCTGACAATTTCTGCAGAAACTCTGCGATGTTGGCGATGAGGGTGCGGTACTCTCGTCGAATGATTTTTTATACTTTTGTATTTCTCTTTGTAGTTCCTAAGGATGAAAGGTTTAGAGAGTTATGTTGTCTTGCTGGGCTTGGGCTGGACTTACTTTAACCACTTGGGAATGTTTCCTTTTGGTTGCGTCCAAGTCTCCTTGAGCATTGTCCAACTTAACCTTAACAGACTCGTACAGTTTTGTTTTCTCTGACAGATGTTTGGTGAGCAACTGGCGTTCATCATTCTTCTGTTGAATCTCCTGCTTCAATTGGGACTCGATCTGATTGTATTTGGCGTCAAAGTCTAGTTTCTCTTTTTTCAGCAGCTCGTTTTCGGCTTCAACGCCTTTCACCTAAAATAGAATAATGTTGTAAATTCTGGTGAAGAACGGAGTAACCACTTCAGACCATGCGTGGAGAAAATAAATAAACTTTTGGCGCAACAGGCTTGTAGTACCCAGGTCCTAGCATTTTCTCACAACCATTTATGTGAGCTTCTCTACTTCGTGGATAATGGCGGAACATTCTGTTTTATGACGAATACGAACCGCTGAGTTGAGATAAAACTTTTGTTGACAATTGATACTACTTGTAGGAATTGTTAGGAATTGTCAGATCATCGTAAGAGGGGGCCAGTGAAAAGACAGTTTAGGTATTTTTACGGGTGGAAATCGAACCACAGTCGACTGAGCTCGCACGTGCATTGGAGTGGCATCTTCGCTGACGCCCAGGTTTCACAAAATGGAGTAGAAATCTTTTCGGTAGCAAATGTTGTATTCAAAGCGAGACTGGACGACAGTAATCCGCTTCCTTACAAACTAGCAAACTGGTTCAAATGATAATTCTGAAGAGGTGTTCTTCTACGCTAGCAAAACCACTGCGTAAGCTTTTCTATCCGTCCTATTCATTAGGACTCTTCCCGATTAGATGAAAAACAATATTTATGCAACCCGTCCTTAAAAAAGGCGAATCTTCTTCTCTCTCCAACTACCGACCCATTGCACTTACCTTCTCTTCTTTCTAAGGCCACGGAAACGCTGATAACCCGTCAGCTTAGGAAATATCTTGAATCCCGAAAACTCCTTAATGACCGACAATACGGTTTTCGTAGCATTCACCTCGGTGGCGAAAACTAGATTGTCGCACTTCATATTTGAAAGGCGTTCGACAGGGTTTGGCATCAAGCCCTTTTTTCAGAAATGCGTGCTTATGGGGTCGATGAAACTCTTCTTCTATGGATCAGAAACTATCTCTCGAAACGTTCAACTCAAGTTGTTTTGGACGGTTTCAAGTGTGCTACTCAAATGCTGGTGTTCCCCAAGGCTCCCTTCTGTATCCGACACTCTTAGAAGTCGCTAAAACCGCAGCGAAATGTCAAGGTTTTCTTAACCGATGCAAAAAATATTTCACCCCTTCTGATCTGACCTCAATATATAATGCGTATACACGCCCAAACTTGAGTTCAACGCTCACATCTGGTCAAGTACAAGAAAAATATTATTGCACATACTGCAAGGGATACAAAAGCGAGCAATAAAACTGATATTAGATTCAACTGTAGCGAGCTCTATAGTTTCGTTTTACAAGTAGTCTGGAGCATGTCTGGCTTAGTTTACCTAAGCCTAACAGAGAGCTGATTGAAAGAGAGCAAAACGTTGATCGAAAGATCGTACAACGTATTACTTTAATACTGAAAGGCTATATATGCCGCAAGCTAGGCTAATATTTGGGAGTTTGCGATACTCCTAAGCCTAGGGCAATACCATTTTTAGCAAATGGTCAGCGAACTGAATCATGTAAATGATGAAAATGTCGCCACTTCATCACAGCAAATGGATGCTATGGGAAGATCTTGGCCTACATTTTTGTACAGGAACTGTGAACAAGAAATATTCTGTGTCGCGTAAAACACAATAACACCCCTACGTCCGAACTGTACGGAAGAAAAAATGTGACACCCGGGAAGCAACGATGGTGAATATGTTATATATCCGGATATTCACCATTTACTTCCAACCGGATTTGACTTGCTAAACGATAAGTGCGAGTGTTGATAACACGACGAAAAACAGCAACAGTATAAACACCCTGGTGAGAATGGCACGGATGAATACCCGGCCTGCTGTCCCAGGCGAACCTAGATGAGCTGCTCTGACATATTCGGACAACAGGTTGTCTAGGAATTTCAAGGGTTAGTCAGGCCCCTTGAACAGAGATGGTGGCGGATGAACCGAAAGGCCAACGGCAGCGCTCAATCCCGTAGTGGATACTGATGGCCCCGTGTCCTAGGGGTATCTAATAAATTGGAACTGGCCCTCCAGGTTGGGGGTTGTGCTTTGGGTTAACTACCCACCCACAGAAAAAAATATTGTTACGAAGCAACCAATAGCCTCGGAAAGGACTGATTTTATTGTTGACGACCCTGCTAAACAAAAAAAGGACAACGACGTTCGTATCTGCACCTGGAATGTGAGAACATTAAACAGGAGAGGTGCAGGCGAACAACTAGCGGAAGCCCTAAACTGCTACAAAGCAGACATTACTGCCATCCAGGAAATACGATGGGATGGGCCGGGCAAAAAGAGGTTGAAAAACTGTGACATATACTACGGACCGTATTATAGTGAGCAGAAACAGGGACTATTCGGATGCGGATTTGTTATAAGTGCCAGACTTAGGCAAGAAGTCTTATGTTTCCAAGACATTAGCGAACGCATTGTAACAATCCGCATCAAGGCCAAATTCGCCAACATAAGCCTTATATGCGCTCATGCTCCGACGGAGGAAAAAGATGATATAACTAAGGATTGCTTCTACGAGCTCCTCGACAAAACCTATGAGCGACTACCAAAGTGCGATGTTAAAATCGTGCTGGGAGATTTCAACGCAAAGGTAGGAAGAGAAGACATCTTTAGCAGTAATGTCGGAAAATATAGCCTACACGACAGCACGTCTGGTAACGGACTTAGACTAATTGACTTCGCTACGAAACGAAATGCCACTATAGCCAGCACACGGTTTCCTCACCTCGATATCTACAAGGGGACATGGCGGTCTCCAGATCAACGAACGGTCAACCAAATTGATCACATTGCGATAGATAAGAGGCACGCATCCAGTATTTTGGATGTCCGAACATTCCGAGGAGCTAACATCGACTCGGATCACTACCTTGTAGCAGCCAAGGTAAGAATGCGGATATCCACCACGCCACAACAATCCAGAAATACAGTGAAAAAATTTAATGTCGGAAGACTGCAATCGCAAGAGACCGCCAAGACCTTCGCACAACGCGTATCCCTTAACCTCTCGATTAACACCATACCACCAGAATCGAATGTCGAAGAGCAATGGCAACGATGCCAACAGGCCATTAGATCAGCCGCAACTGATGTGCTAGGTTTCTCGCGCCCACCAGCAAGAAACCCCTGGTTTGATGAGGAATGCCGACAGATGCTCGCAGCCAAGAACGAGGCCTACAAGGCTAAGCTGCAGGTGAAGAAGGGAAGAACATCGGCTTTTCAGCAAGAAGAAAAAAGAGCAAGAAAAGCGCGCGATCGAGGATATAGAGAGGTGCCACTCCAGGAACGATGTTCGCAAGTTTTACCAAAGTGTAAAACGTCAAAGCCAAGGATACAAGGCTCGAACAGAATCCTGTCGAGATGAACAAGGAAATATTGTAGTTGAGACACAGTCGATGCTGAGGATATGGAAGAACCACTTCTGCAGACTGTTAAACGGCGATGACGAACAACATTCCGCTGTCAGGCAGAACGAACCATTCAATATTGGCAACGACAGCGAAAACTGCCAACCACCCGACCTGAGTGAAGTGGGGATAGCAATATCTAAACTCAAGCTTAATAAGGCTGCCGGAAATGACGGCTTTCCCGCTGAGCTCTATAAGGCCGGCGGAGATGACTTGGTAAGTAACATCCACCAACTCATAAGCCAAATCTGGTCGGATGAAAATATGCCTGAAGAATGGAACCTCAGCATCGTTTGCCCGATCCACAAAAAAGGAGACCCTCTGAACTGCGCCAACTACAGAGGCATAAGTCTCCTCAACATCGCCTACAAGATCCTATCTGCCGTAATATGTGAACGCCTGAAACCGTTTACCAACAACCTGATTGGCCCTTATCAGTGTGGTTTTAGGCCAGGAAAGTCCACAACCGATCAAATTTTCACACTTCGGCAGATCCTGGAAAAAACTCAAGAAGTCCAAATCGATACCCACCACATCGATTTCAAAGCCGCATATGACAGCATTTATAGAGACGAACTGTACAGAGCCATGTCTAGTTTTGGTATACCGCCCAAACTCGTCCGTTTGTGTAGGATGACGATAGAGAATTCTCGCTGCTGCATCAGGGTCGGAAACGACCTCACCGACACATTCGATACCAAAAAAGGATTTAGACAAGGTGATGCGCTGTCATGTGACTTCTTCAACTTGATTCTTGAGAGGATTGTGCAAAACTCCAAAGCTAACACCAGAGGCACAATTTTCCAAAAGTCGGTGCAACTACTAGCATACGCTGACGATATTGACATCATTGGTAGGACTCAACGTGATGTCATAGCCACGTTTGCTAGTATAGAGAAGGAAGCGGCGAAAATGGGTTTAGCAGTAAATGAGGGTAAGACTAAGTATATGCTGTCATCACGAAAGGACTCACAACATCGACGAATTGGACAGAACGTCACCATTGACAGATATAACTTTGAGGTAGTACGGGACTTTGTCTACCTCGGCTCCGCTATTAACTCTGACAACAACATCTCGTCAGAAATTAAACGAAGAATTACTCTTGCCAACCGCTGTTTCTTCGGGCTAAGAAGGCAATTTAGTAGTAAAGCCCTCACTCGAACTACTAAGGAGACCCTATATAAGACCCTGATCATCCCAGTCCTGCTCTACGGCGCTGAAGCATGGACCGTATCAAAAGCGGATGAAGAAATCCTTGGTAGGTTCGAGAGGAAAATTCTTCGAAAAATCTTCGGTCCCGTTTGCGTTGACGGGCTATGGAGACGAAGATTCAACCAAGAACTATACGAGCTGTACAGCGACATGCCCCTGGTCAAAAAACTCCGCATTGGACGTTTAAGATGGCTAGGACATGTAGAACGAATGGACACCAATACTCCGGCTCGCAGAGTCTTCGATTCCCAGCCAGACGTCGGACTCAGTAGAGGAAGTGGCGCGCACAAGTAGAAACCGACCTCAACCAACTTGGAGTGCGCAGCTGGAGGCAGTTAGCTAAGGACCGGGCTAATTGGAGAGGCATGTTGGTTGAGGCCCAGGTTCATTCCGGACTGTAGCGCCACTTAAGTAAGTAAGTAAGTAAGTATTCACCATTTACTCCACCGATATCAATACTGAGACGGCGAGACGCAGAATCTTGAATGAGGGGGTCTAACCACACAAGACATTACATGAACGCCTAAGTGCATATTAAGAGGCAAGGAAAAGGATTTGTTGCACCACTTTTATTTCGGTTTATGGGTGGATACACACATTACAAAGCAATTTCCATTCTTTGCTATTTCTTCGACTGTAATTAGGAATTTTACAAACAAAATACAACCTCTTGAACAATCGGTGTTATTCCTGAAACACTTTTCGCTAATCTACTTTACTTTTTTTTTCGAGAAAACAACATCGCTTCTGTGGCCTGTAAATCGTAACCCCGTTCAATGCGGAAGTAGCAAGAAGTTCGCGCTTTGAGTTGTTGAACATTCCATTCATACCATTTACACCTACCTACGATTATGTTCCGTTCCGACTAGTTGACCAAATGAATCTTTAAACTGACAGCTCTTGATGGTTTTTTTTAAGTACCACCAACAACTTCCAAGGCGAGCAGTTTCACTATACAAATTTCGTGTACAGTGCCAATGCCGGCAAAGGAAAACTATAACAAATTGGATTTGGTAAGGTTCGCACATGCTTAGGTGGCAGAAAATGTCACCATGTTAGAAGAATATAGCGAAGCATGTGCTACGGTTAGGAATACCTTGTCTTGTTCTTCTAGAGTGGGGCTACAGTCTGGCATGAACATGGGTCTCAAGCAACATGCCTCTCCTAAAGCCCGGTCCTTAGCTAACTGCCTTTAGTTGCGCACTCCATGTTGATTAAGGTCGGTTTCCAATATGCGCCCCACTTAAGGTTTTTCTCTACTGCATTCGACGTGTGTCTGAAAATCGAAGACTCTGCGAGCCCATTCGTTCTACATGTTCTAGCCATCTTAAACGTCCAATGCGGAGTGAGAGACTAGGGACATGTCGCTGTACAGCTCGACAATTCTTGGTTGAGTCTTCGTCACCATAGCCCGTCAAAGCCAACGGGACCGAAGATTTTTCCTATCAAATCGACCAAGGATTTCTTCATCCACTTTTGATACGGTCCATACTCCGCGCCGTAGAGCAGGACTGGGATGCTCAGGGTCTTATATAGGATCTCCTTAGTAGTTCGAGTACTACTGAATTTTTTTTTTTCAGTCTGAAGAAACAGCGGCTGGCAACAGCAATTCTTCGTTAAATTTCTGATGAGATGTTGTTGTCAGAGTTTATAGTGGAGCGGAGGTAGACAAAGTCCCGTACTACCTAAAAGTTGTATCTGTCAATGGTGACGTTCTATCCAATTCGTCGATGTTGTATGTCATTTCGTGTTGACAGCATATACTTTGTCTTACCCTCATTTACTGCTACTACTACTGACGTCTCCTAGAAGTAAGAAGCTTCTTAGACGAGGCGAACTTAAAACGTTGAAATAGCGCTTCGAGATAATGTTTGCAGATGTAAATTGTTTCTTGCATTGTCTTGAATTACATTTTATTTTATATTGGTGGAAATACATCTATTGGCAGTTTGTTCCATTGATCGCTTATCCTGCCTTTTGATAATGTGTTCATATCCGTGTCGCTGTTAGTTTGTATGTGGGTATATTTTTCCCAACTGCGTGTGTTGTGGGTCGTTTAAATGTCACAAGCAATTGGATGATTTCGTTAAGCTCATCTAAACATGTACACTTTCCGAGGATCTTGACCTGAGCATAATATCTCTGAGCTCCAAAGAAGTTAACTTAGTCAGCAGCTTCTGATTTTGAAATAGGGGTGACATGTTGTTGGCACATTTGAATCAATTGTGATACCTAGATATCTATTTCTCTTGATTGACTGTAGGCTGTAGAGTTGAATTGATTTTCTTTTTATGATTTTTTGAAGGTCTTCGTTTATAGAACGATATTCTTCGCGTCGCTGCTGGTATTCAAAGAAAGTGATAATGTGTGCTTCATTTGTGGATGAAGGAATTGATCCTGGGAGCACTCTATCGTTTAGAAGAAATCTGTCAGAAGAAATGCTATCCACCACTACCTGTTAATGGCAATTCTACTCTGTGCTCAACTCGATCGAAAGCCTTCGAAAAAATGCAACTGCACCTGATTCTGCATGTTCCGCATCACAAATGTATATAATTGGGTTACAAAGCATAGTAGGTCCCCATTTGATTTGTTTTTCGGGTCCCATATTACCGATCGCTTATTATTTTACTCCTTTCGGATCCATTAGCTTCTACAAAGTTCAAAGTGGAATTTTCTGAAATCATTCCAACAAGAATAAGTTTGCAATGTGCTTTTGTGTTGTAGCTTGCGATCCATCATTTCTGAGCGAGGGCTGAAATGAAGAGTATCTAACTACTTTTGCCATTGACCAACATTTCTATGAAACTTTTGGACATGGAAGAAATTTTGTTACTCTTTCCATTAATCAAGACCAACGAACGAGAATATGGTTGATCAGCCTTTGAGTTTGTGTGCTATCTGTTTGGAAATATCGGTTTGCGCTATGTATGAGTTCCCCTTGGAATAGTCCTTCTTTTGTTCTATAAGAACTCCAAAATGTAGGAACAACCCCTTAATAAAGTCTCTATCATGGTACATATATCAGCGTGCAACAAGGGGCAGAGCCTTTGTCTACCACCTGAGCTCTTTATGTTGATGTGTATTGATAGAATCCCAGATGTCCATTTTGTGACAATGTCAGTATAATAGAGTGCAACTTCCAACCATCATTACTTTCGTTTTTTTTTAAATCTTACTTCCAATAGTAGAAAACAAGGATTCTCTACACGCTGATGGATAACCATCCACCATGATTAAAGTACTATTGTCACTTTGCACTTCTCTGACATAAAGTAAAATATGACATCCCCTACTCCCGCAACGAGCAATAGGCAAGGCTAAATGTTTCATCGTAACAAAAATATGCTGGTGGTATTTTCTTATCAAGAAAATGTTTAAAAAGAACAAAATCCCTTAAGTCCTTCAGCCTCGGTGGCGCCGTAGGCAGAGCGTAAGTCTCATAATCTTAAAGTCGTGAGCTCGAGCCTCACCCGGGACATACATTTTTTCCAACCGTCATTCTTACCTTGGACGTTTGTAAACAAATCTCGTTCTGTAGACCCACGATCATCTCACTCATCTCCTTATTAATACTAAGTAGCTCTCGTTCTTTGGTTTGCAACTGTTCCAGGTCTTGTGTGGTATCTTGCACTTTTTCCTCCAGATCGCGAAGATTTGCATTAAGTGTGCCGATTTTGTCTTCGTTTCTGTAAGGCATTGCTAAGAATTAAAAAAAACGAATAAACCGAATATATTAACTTACATGGTGTGCTGGGTGCGTAGAACTTGTAGTTCCTCCAGTTGGCCTCGAAGCTTAGCTGAATTCAGCATTTCTTCACTGTAAGAGTTTTGAACGGTGGCGTGTTCTTGACGAAGGCATTCCAGTTCCCTGACGATATTAGTTTTCTAAAGTGGAGATCATACTTTCATACATACTGCAATTGTTTCTATTAGGTGGAACTTGCCTCAAGAATCTCCTTGCTTATGCTGTCCTGAAGCTGGGTAATCTTTTCGGACGAATGTTGCAGTTCTTTGGTTAGGGACTCGACTGTTTTCTCCTTGTTTTCCAGTTCGTGTTTGAGGAGTATTGTAGTAGCTTCGTATTGGACTTTTAATTTTTCTAAAAATAGAAACAAGTTGACAGCGGTTATAGTGTGGATAGCCAAATGGACATGAACACCTACCATTTGCCTTCTCCTCGGCTGGATTTGGAGCATTTCGCTCTTCTTCTAGCTTCTTTTCAGCTGCCTGTACGAACACAGTTCTTTTATTTGTTACTCAAGGGTCAATTCATTCTTACCAATTTAGCTTCAGTTTCTTGTGCCAGCTTAACCATGTTCCACTTTAGCTTCATCTCTAGATTGTTAAAATCGGCCTTTAGCTTCTCCCAATCCTTTTGGAACTTTTTAACTTCCGTACACTGAAGAAAAAAAAACATGTTCTGGTGTTGAGAACCATAAAACAGACCCAGCCATCATACCTTTTCATCTAGCATGTGGGTGATTCTAGACTTCTCCTCGTTCAGAGCGTGGAATTTTGTAGAAATGTTTTTCACTTCTTTGCGAGAATCGGCAAGCTGCTTGTCAATCGAATCCTTCTGCTTTTTGGCATCAATTAGAGATTTTTCCTTTGTGGCAAACTTTATCACTATACTCTCTTTCTCCTTTGTGGCTAGTTCTTTTTCCTTACGGAACTAAAGCGAGGAAATCCAATAAAATTGGGAATACATTGATTTTGAAAACTTACCGCCAGCTTCTCTTTCTCTAGAAGTGAGTTCTCCCTCTGATAGAGCATGATTGTGTTGTCCTTTTGTGACAGGGCTTTCTTTAATTGTTCAATTTGACCTTCGTAGTTCTTTAACTGCTCTTGAATCCGATTGTGATCTTCGGTTAACTTTGGCGATATTGGTAGGGGGTGACTCAAAGCGGAAGTCGGAGATGGCGGTTGAGTATGAAGTGTAATAGGTATTTGATGTAATGGGGAAGATTTAGGGATATGGCTAACTTCATCCATCTCGGCAGAAGTTGTTGATTGAGGCGAAGGTTGTACGATTAAAGAGCTTGATGTGTCATTTTGCGATGTCGCTATTGGTTCTGTGGCAGTTTTGTTCTCATTAGTGTCAAATGAAAATATATTTGGGGCCATGATGCTTGGTTTAGACGTGGTAACATTTTTAGAAGCAGTTGCTTTGTCGATATTATCTGGTGTACTTCTATTTAAAACTTGTGTCCCATCAACTTGTTCTTTTTCTGTCACCAACATTGGTTCACTTGAAAACGCCTGTGGAATGTCCAACAATTGTCCGTCATCTTCAACTGTTGGAGATATTTGTGTTTCAACTACAGGATTTCTGCTAGATTCTGATTCAATTTCAGTCTTAGCTCCCATTGTAAGATTGGAACCGTTGTTTACATTCTCATTGTTTGTCTCCATAGATTTTGTTTGTAAATCCTTATCAATATGTGACGATTGTGTTGATTCAACCACCCCGTTGTCCTTGTTTTCCAATTGTTTTCCTTTATCAAGTAGAATATCATGAAATTCAGATGCATTGATATCTCTTTGCATTGTAAATTAATTTTATGGACAATAAATAAAAGAATTCACAGATTTTTGCTAAATATTTCACGTCTACATGTTTACACGTCAAAACTTTTATTTGCGAAATGTCATCAGAAATGACAATTGACAACTCCTTCAGGATGTGTTCATTAGATATGGAATTTTAAGGTGGATATATATTTATTCGGCAGTGCCATGTAGGTGGGACATATTTTCAACTACTTATTGGGCCTGCGCACACGAGTATGCTTCAACCGGTTGAACGTCATGTTTGTTGGTGGGACGGGTGAGGAGGGAGCACAGTTTGAGAGGCATTGGAGAGCAATTTTTCACCCAAAATTAAGTGGTTGAAGAGGTTGAATCTACCAACACATACATGCGTTTCTGACAGTTGTGGTATTAAAAAAAAAAATACGGCGGCTAGTTCGGTGTTAATCGAATTACACATACATATAAAGTATGGTATATTACACAAAATTCAACCGGTTGAACATATTCCCGTGTGTTTGGAAAGTAACCATAATGACTACGGTTGAAGCATACTCGTGTGCGCAGGCCCATTGGGTTCATTTGAGCACTTCAAATATTTTGTGGATTAATTCCTAAGCTATCAATTCAGACTAATAAATTGTTTCTTATGGACTGACCAGAATGCGTATCTGTAGCATGTATCTTGTATCACTGTCAAAAGAGAAATACACGACTGGTTGGTGTATCGACTGCTTGTCAAAATCTGAATGTGTCAACATTGGTGTATCTACTTATCAAACATACATTTAAACATATGAGAAGGCTACAAATCCCCTGTGCGGATCGTTGAATACCCTGTCCCATCTCGTCCTCAAAGTGAATGTAACCAAAAAGTGGGCGGGTCTAAAAATTGAATGGGGATGAAATATAGACATTGTCACCATATCTTGTTCAGACGGTTTATCTAAATCTTTTATAGTTCGACAAAAATCAACGCATTTCTATTGCATATGTTATGTGGTGGGGCATACAAATCGTTTCGTACTAAAATTCTGCCCTAGCGAGGTATTCGTCGGAGCGGAAAATTTTCCGCAACGCATAATTCGTCGGAGATTCAAATTCCATTCGAGGTATTTGCCATCGGAAAGAAATACTACACAGATGCGACGACGAAGCTCGTACTGTTCAGGGGTGGTTTTTTCCATTGAGCTCGCCCTGGAAACACAAATTCAAACGATTAGTACGAAAATTACTTAAATAAATAGTTTTATATAATTACATACATTTTTCTATTACTCCACTTCACTTCGTAAACAAATTCCGCGACGAATTTGTGTCGGAGGAAATCGGAAAAAGAATTGCACTTAGCTGTCAAAAATTGAACAAAAAATGCTCCTGAACGCACTTCAACGCAATTCGCTGGGATGCGTTACGAAATGTCGGAGAAATATTCCGAACAGCTTTTCGGAAGAATACCTCGAAGCAAAAATCATCGGAATCGTACAAAATCGGAGAATTTTCCGCTCCGACGGATACCTCGCTAGGGCCGATTATCTATGAACGAAATATTCATGCTAATATTACCAATGAGTTTGCATCGAAAGGTTTTTTTCTAATATCTTAACATTTTACCGAAAAAGTTTTATTTTTGAAGTGAAACTTCTTTGGGCTCGTCGGGGTATATCCAAACACACATGTAACGACTCGAAAAGTCATGGGTAGGGAAAAGCTAACTTGGTGGGACAACGGCAGGCAAACGACAAGCAAGAGCGTAAGGATGAGAGAGCACTCTGTAGTCAAGTGTGACTGAAAGCACAATACACATCAGAAAATTAAATGAGAATGGTGGGGGGCAAGCGCGGCGGACAGAACAAATATGCGAACAGTAGTAGTAGTCAGTTCAAAGGGTAAAGTAGGACAAAATTGATGAAAATATAAAAATCATTACGTGCAGGCATTTAATTTCTCTTAAAAGAAAAAAATCGCTATCTCACTTAGTTTTGTTTTTCAATGCACATAATGCACTCTTTTGTCAGCTTTTAGTCATATGCAGCCGTATTTATTAGATTTCCTTAGGCGGGGTCTCAGAGGTTGCCTAGTTAGGCATGCCTTAATATTTAAGTTTCCTCTAGGCAACGTTGCTTAAATTCTTATCTATAATCGATTTTCCATTGCTGCCTAACTAGGCGAAGTTTATGTCAAAAGAAGTAGTAGAATTTACAAATCTAGTATAAAAAATTAAGATTCTTGTACTTTGTTTACATCAGATTTTTTTTTTTTTTTGGTTTGACAGCATATGTTATTTGTAAACAAATATCTTAAAGGGAGAACATGGAGCTATATGGGCAATGTTATATTGCTGTTCGGAATTAGTTTGAGGACTCAACAGTGGAGTGAAAAGAATGTTGGAGCAGGCATAGCCCCTATCACAGAGTAAGCGTTTTGTATATTTTTGGTCTCCTACTAGTTGGCATGTATGAATTTATAATATTCACTACACTTAAATCATTTACAAGTGAAATGTAGCTTGATTCCATTCTTATTAAAATATTTTCACTTTATTGCAAACCACCCCCCAAAATCTCAAAATAAATTTCCAGATTGAAATTCTCGTAAACGTCAAAATGAAAATGAAACTGAAAATTCCTTAGGCAGCCTCTAGGCAGCCTTTAGGCAGCGTTCGCTCGCGCTTCAGTTAGGCGACCTTTAGGCAACGTTGCCTAAATGTGAAAATCGATTATAAATACCGATTTCGCACTTAGGCAGTACTTAAAGGTTGCCTAAAGTTAGGCAACCTCTAAAATGCTTTTATAAATACGGCTGATGATCATGTAACGGAAATAAAAATTCATTATTTTTGCGAAATCGTGTAATATTTCTGTTTTGAGTAAACTCTCTTGATAGCTTGCCAGGATCAGTATTATGTTTAAATTTTTAAAATCGTTGCTTACAGCAGTCATCAAGATTAAAAATGGCTACAAAATTTCTTGTCTTAAAATTTAGTCGTTAAAATTTGAAAAGGACTTTTATGGCCCAGTTTTCAGTGCGAGATCATCCTAGTTTCGGGATTAAATTCGAGTTAACTCGAGAAAGCAGTTTTTAAGTCGATTTATATCTAGAGCTAACCCCGGGATTAAATGATCACATATTTTTGACAGACAATAAAATACCTGACAAACATTTTTTTCAATTCTATTTATGTGGAAATTAAATTTAATTTTGAGAAACTAAATGCAGATCTTTGCGACTTGAAATTGTATGATATATTGAGTTTAACTGTTTTAAGAAAATAAAGACTTGCAAGTTTGCGACAAAAGCGTTTTCATTTGTTTGGGAAAAGGAAACCAAACAGCTGATAAAGTGATAACTGTGCAAAATCGATAAATCATGAATGCTACCAAATGAAATCACCACACACGGAGTCTAATAGTGCTTACACACCGGATCATAAACTGAGTTTTCGCAAAAACACCTGAAACCTTCATCGAAAACCGAGTTTTCCCATACATTGTCAGTTCTCAAAACCTAGTAGGTTACGACGTAACCTTCTCATAACCACATCGCAGACGTCATCACGTTGCAGGTTGTTGGAAAGAACACATCTTTTCATACATTCTACACGTGTTCCACACGTCCCACAAAACAGCTGATGAACTCGCTGTCAAAACAAATGTTTTTTTCAGAAATTTACACACCAGATGAAATAAAAACAAAACAAGCGGCGGGCTTGAGAGTCAAAAACTGTTGTCAAAATCTTTATTTTGACAACAGTTTCATTTTGAACTTCAAATGCTAATATTAGTTTGATTATATTAGAATTCATTTTATTATTCAATTACAATATTTTCACACACAAATGTTGCAGCTAGTATCACAATTTACAGCTGATTGAAATGTCAAACGAAAGCTGGTCAGAGTCGGTGCGAAAGCATCCAGTGGTTTACGTAAACTTTTTGCCAAAAACTCAGTTTATGATTCGGTGTGTAAGCACTATAATAGGCGTGTTTTTTTTCTCTTCACTCCAAATCTATATAGGCTTAGCAAACAATTTACGTGTAAAATAGTTACAACAACACCTTAGCCTATATAGATTTCGCGAAGCCTGGATAATTATCCAGTCTTACACCCTTAGCCTGGATAGAAAATGTGCTACCAAACCTATTGTTTTCATTTGTTATCGAAAACGGTTGCCGAAAATGATAAAATTGCAAAATATAGCAGCTAATACAACAACCAATAAGTATTACGCTGCAAAATAGGTGCAAAATCAATGTTTTATGAAATAATTTAATGTGAAAATATTTTTATACTTGCTTTGAATCTAAAATCAAAACATTACACTAAGTGTAGTAGTGGAATTAGAGAAAAAAATTGGGTTTTTTCTTGCAAAAAAATAAATGACACAGCAAAAATCAAAACCCAAAACTGCCATCTGTTGGCGGATACATGTTTCAGTATCAGTGATGCCAGATCACCGATTAACGTTTTTTTTTCTCATGTGAAAATAAGCCTTTATAGATTTAGAAAAAAAACACGCATATTGTTCGAAATCCAATACAGGTAAAAATCATTAAGTACATTTCTCTTAAAATCATGTAAATTAACTGTTTTTTGCTCATAGAAAGTATGGCATCAAGTGCGTAAAAACAAATAACAAGCTAAAAACAAAAATCCATTTTTATCAGCATAATTGTAATTTTAAAACCCAAAATGTCTTTAAATTGAATTATCTCCTTATTGCATATTTTGTTAGTTTATGACTTTCACCTTTGAACCGACGATATGTCCATTTGTACAAAGACATTTTTCTACTGAGAAAATAAGAAGACAGTTGGAAGGTCCAAAAAGAATCATCAAACAGCTGATAAACTGTATACGGGCAAAAAAATGGCGAGAAAATTGAATTGAAAATTGGTACTTTCAGTGGTATTCATATAAATTCGAACGGATTTTTGATAGCAAAGCAAATTATCTGATGTTTTGGGTTTTTTAAAACATATTTTGATGATAAATACCTATTAAAATAGCTGCAGCACAAATTGTATCGAATTTTATATAAAGTGTATTTGTGTACTGAAGCAATGTCGATTGTTTCGAAAAATGTACAATTGTGTCGACTTTTGCAACCCTGGTGTGGATTGTGGTTGTGGTCTGTGGATACGAAAAACGAAATATGTGTTTTGTGTCATAGTTTGTGTTACTTTGGACATTTCATAGTGGTGCATGCGATATTTCATTTCATTTAGACATTTATGAACAGTCACTTGAGGTGAACGCATCATAGCGGAAAACAAAAATTTTATTTTACGCTTCATCAAAATGCCAAAATCAAATGCACAAAGAATATCGAGCTCGACTTCGTTCTTAAAACAAAACAAAAACTAGTAAAGAACGTGTCCGGAAACATAGGGCAAGGAAGAGGGCTGTCATCGTTAAAGAACTTCCGAACGCTTCACTGGCAATGGAAGTCGAACAAGTTGATAAATCCTTCAATGATTTTAATGTATCGGTGACTCTGAATATTCCATTTGTCGCTAATGACATCCCAGGACCGTCAATAAGGGGAAATGACATCCCAGAATTTACAGTTAGCACTAGCCTACCTTACAAACACTTCATTCGATTTGAGAATATTCATAAAGAATTCGATAAAAAATTTAAGAATAACTCTTTTGGCTTTCCTTGCTCTATTTGTGATCGATTGTGGTTTAAAGAGGATTTAAGAGTTTCGGCGATTCAGCATGCTGACATTTTGAACACAATTGCACCGACTATGAATAGAGAACAAATGAATGTTTGCAATACTTGCTTCCGTACACTCAAAACCGCCTCTGTCCCACCATTGTCGATGTATAATGGCTTCTTTTATCCACAAATACCCCATTATCTGCCCCACCTAGACTTGGTATCAGAAAGACTTACATCACCAAGAATTCTATTCATGCAAATACGACGATTACGGCATGGACATGGACAATATGGAATATATGGCCAGATCATCAACGTTCCAGTTGAAGTAAATACAATGGTGAAAAAACTTCCACGACATCTAGATGACGATCATTGCATCAATGTTCACATTTAAAAGAAGAAAATTCACAAGTCCAGTTATTGAGCGCTCTGGTCAATAAAAGAACCATTAAGGTTTGGCTGCAGTATTAAATAACGACACCACTATATAAACTGTATGACATCAAAATAGATGAGTCTACCAAATTTCATTATCCTAGCTCAAAATTTAAGTCCTAAAAAATCGGTGACGTACAAACGGACGGACGGACAGACAGACATGGCTTAATCGACTCAGCTAGCGATTCTGAGTCAATTCATATACTTTAAGGTATATATAGCTAAATAATTTTTTTTTTTACAAACTATGTTTAAAAACTAATATACCTCTATGAGATATGGTATAAAAAGTCAATAGTTTGATAAGGAAGGACTAGCGTTATTTGAGAAACTTCGATACAGTTTCACTTCAACCTCGTAGCACTTCTACGGTCAATTTTTTTTATTGAAAAAGTCCACAAAAAGTGGGCGTGGTGAAAAACGTTATATGGAGGAAATATAGACATTGGGATGGTCTAAATATGTTACTCAGACGATTTTCAAAATTCCTAACCGTTTGACCAAAAATAACGTTTTTCGAAGAAAATTCTTCGCTATATTAAATGAAAACCCAACTTAAACAAAAATTTAGAAATAAAGCCTAAATAAATATTTAAGATGAGGGAGACCGTGATTATTTCCTTCGATTGCGACTGCGACAAGCAATATAATTTATCTGTTGAATCAAACATAATTCAACAACAACAGCCAATCATTTTGGTACTTTAAAAACTCTAAACGAAAATATAATAGGGGTATTCATGCAACGCTGGAAAATCGTTGTAATCGTGGTAAAATTACGACGAGGTAATAATGAACTGTCAAAATCTGTATGGGAAATCGTTTACAACAAATATCGGAAATTTCCCACAGGAATTGGGAGTGTAAACTGAAATGGTAAACGTTGTAAACTCTTGAAATGCTATTTTGACATTTAATCAGTCACTTTGACTAAAGTTATCGAGAACGGAAAGAGAACAATAGGAACACAATTTTATCAATAAATAAATTACTATAATGAGATTGAATTCAGTAGATTACCGCATTATTTAGTCGTGTAGTTTTAGGGTCGTTAATGAAAGGTTGTCGTAAATTTACAATCTTTCGCACATTTCGGATCATTGGTTATGATAATATAAACATTCCGTTCTTAGATTATTTTAACCCATGCCCACTTTTTAGGGGCGTTTTCCTATAAAAACCATTTGAATACTTTACCCCAAGGCATATGCAATAGAAAAACGTTGATTTTTGTCGAGCTATAAAATATTTAGTTAAACTGTCTGAACAATATGACGTTGTTACAACATCATTATCTATAATTTATCGCCATATAAAGCCCTTATTGCGGGGATATTAATTTTAATGATAACAATTTGCTGTGCGGATCTTTGAATACCCTATCAAAGATCCACACAGCGGATTGTAGCCTTCTGAAATGTTATGCTATATCAAGCACTGTTTACATCAGAATAAACTGTGTGATCCGCTGCAACTAGAATGATAAGAAATGATCTTTTGTCAAGAGCAGTTATTATTAAACAGCACATATTATTTAGTAGAGCAAATATTTGTTTTAGTCGGTGGACTTGGTGTGCCTTAGCTATATTCGCAAACCAAATTTAGAAGTTTATAAACTTCATATGGAGAATAAAGAACATCTTCTTTAAAATTTAAAATCAAATCAACATCCCTGTATTGCAGGCGATTTTAATTTAAATAATATTCACTGGCCTAAAGATGAAGAAACAAAAACCCTTATTACACAAAATGTTACCAAGCTCATGTGAAATCGCGGTTGTCGATTCACTTTAAGTTGTTTCAACTTAATTCAATTGAAAATCGATTCAATAATGTTTTAGATTTGGTATTTTTTAACACTTACTTACTTACTTAAGTGGCGCTACAGTCCGGAATGAACCTGGGCCTCAACCAACATGCCTCTCCAATTAGCCCGGTCCGTAGCTAACTGCCTCCAGTTGCGCACTCCAAGTTGGTTGAGGTCGGTTTCCACTTGTGCGCGCCACTTAAGGCGAGTTCTTCCTCTACTGCGTCCGACGTCTGGCTGGGAATCGAAGACTCTGCGAGCCGGAGTATTGGTGTCCATTCGTTCATTCGTTCTACATGTCCTAGCCATCTTAAACGTCCAATGCGGAGTTTTTTGACCAGGGGCATGTCGCTGTACAGCTCGTATAGTTCTTGGTTGAATCTTCGTCTCCATAGCCCGTCAACGCAAACGGGACCGAAGATTTTTCGAAGAATTTTCCTCTCAAATCTACCAAGGATTTCTTCATCCGCTTTTGATACGGTCCATGCTTCAGCGCCGTAGAGCAGGACTGGGATGATCAGGGTCTTATATAGGATCTCCTTAGTTGTTCGAGTGAGGGCTTTACTACTAAATTGCCTTCTTAGCCCGAAGAAACAGCAGTTGGCAAGAGTAATTCTTCGTTTAATTTCTGACGAGATGTTGTTGTCAGAGTTAATAGCGGAGCCGAGGTAGCCAAAGTCCCGTACTACCTCAAAGTTATATCTGTCAATGGTGACGTTCTGTCCAATTCGTCGATGTTGTGAGTCCTTTCGTGATTACAGCATATACTTAGTCTTACCCTCATTTACTGCTAAAACCATTTTCGCCGCTTCCTTCTCTATACTAGCAAACGTGGCTATGACATCACGTTGAGTCCTACCAATGATGTCAATATCGTCAGCGTATGCTAGTAGTTGCACCGACTTTTGGAAAATTGTGCCTCTGGTGTTGGCTTTGGAGTTTTGCACAATTCTCTCAAGAATCAGATTAAAGAAGTCACATGACAGCGCATCGCCTTGCCTAAATCCTTTTTTGGTATCGAATGTGTCGGTGAGGTCGTTTCCGACCATTGTTAACAACAATGTAAAATACACATGCCCTATGGACGTTTTAACTCCATTTTTGCCTAATACCGTTTATCATAAAGCGCTTGAGTTTTCGCTTGGTTTTTATACTTTCTCACCTCACTCTAGTTCGCCACAAAATTCTTTTAACTTTTTAATATCTTACTTTTCATCTCTAAATTCATATTTTTTATCCATAGATTGGAATAATGAAAACCCATTTATTCCCATGGTTGCGTTAACGCAACATTGAACAAAATATTTTTTTTCGACCATAAAAGTTAAAATTTCTGATTTGATTTCTGTGCTATTGCGTTTAGGAATATCTAAACTTTAAGAAAATTATTTTTAGTATGCGTAATAGCTCTTGGACTTCTCGTTACATCTTAAATAAAATTGTCAAATTTCCGACAAAAAACATACATAGTTTATAAATTCCCTATAAATTAGTGTTTTTACAATTTTTTATAGTTTGAATTATGTTTTGTATAAAATATACTATAAATAACAGTAATTTGATCAAAAGAAAAAAACATTTAGTTTTAGTTAGTACTTTTAATCGACCTTGAATAGAAACGTTGCAAAAACGCAACATTGGGACAAACGACGAAATTTAGTAGGCTTTGAAAAATTTTCGAGTTTGAAATTTTTGTGTCAACAAATTTTAGTGATTTAAATTATTTGTGTTACTTTTTTGCTGAGTAGTGCAAGTACAGTGTTTGTTGTAAAAAAAGAATAAAAATAGATTAAGTTCATCTGAAAATTGGCTTGAAGTTTGGAAACATTTTACAAAAAGATGTGTACAATAATATATTACAGAAATGATATTAATACATATATATGTTGTTTTTATATTGGTGATTGTTTTAAAGTAACATGAAATATCGCAATGATCCCAAAAGGCCTTGAAGCAATTGTAGAAGACTTTGATCTGAATAAGGAAATAAATATTTGTTACATTCCACCCAAAGTTGATGATCTAACGGACGAAGAAAACTTTGATGATGACGTTATAGGCGGGACGGAAAATTTGCCTTCGGATGTAGTGGGAACCTTTGAGATATTTAACTCTGGTAATGAGGTAGAAATGGATGGTAATATGCACCACGAGGTTAGTAAAGATTCATCAAGCAAATTACCAAGAGTTGAGGATGTTACTTGGTGTAAAACACCGATTGACTACGAGACTAGTGCTACGTCAAATGAAGAGGCTAGCATAAAGAAAATTGAAGAAGATCTACATGGAAAGACCGTATTTGATTTCATTCGTCTAATGTTCGACGAAAATATTATGGAGTGTATTATAACAAACTCAATAAAATATTCAAGGGATAAGAACCGCCCTCAGTTTTGCTTGGATACAAGTGACCTGGAAATTTTTCTTGGAATATTGATTCTAAGCGGATATCACACACTTCCACGAGTAAAACTTTACTGGTCATCTGATGAAGATAAAGGAAAGCCGGTACGCTTTGGGTGCCCTACATCAAGTGATGGATAATTGTATCAGTTCATACCATATGGTGGAAAAAGTGTCAAATATGCCAAAAGGGAATTTGGTCTAGGTGGCCAAGTTGTTATAGATCTCTTGAAAGTTACCGAAAATAGAAATGCTCATAAAGTATATTTTGATAACTTTTTTACCAGCTTTAGCCTATTGGTTTATTTGAGAAATGATGGATATTTTGCTACCGGGACTGTCCGCGAAAACAGGATTCTCAAATGCCCACTAGAGACGAACAAATCAATAGGCAAAAAACAACGTGGTACAATGGATTGCTGCTACGATCACGAGAATGAAATAAGTGTGATACGTTGGAATGATAATTCTGTTGTAACAGTGGCAACCAATTGCGATTCTGGTCAACCAAATGCTATTGTATTGTAAAACAGTATAATCGGAGGGAAAAGAGAGAGATCTCGATACCACAACCGTATATGATTGCCATGTACAATAAATATATGGGGGGTGTTGACTTGCACGATAATGCAGTGGCAAACTACCGTATAAATATTGGCGGTAAAAAATGGTGGTGGCCGTTATTTTTTTCAATACGATAGACTCCGCAATAGTGAATGCTTGGAAGCTACATAGAATTGTGTACAACCAAAAACCAATATCGCAGCTTGCCTTTAGATCGGAATTAGTTCGGAGTCTCATAAGTACCAACAAATGCAAAACACCATCTTGTCGAGGACGGAGTTCAACTTCATCGCTACCATCCACCTCGCGATTAGATAACGTTGGCCATATTATTGAGAGGAATGCTGAAAATTGGAGAGGACGGTGCAGGGTTTGTAAAAGCACAACTGTTTTTATGTGTAACAATTGTGCGCAATTCCGTTACACTCTCATTGTTTCAAGGCTTGCCACACTTAATTTTTGTATATGTATTGTCCCAATGTTGCGTTAACGCAACATCCCAAAAGTAGGAGTGGCAGATTGAAAAAAAAACGAGTGGTGGGTGCACGACTGGGTCGTACGCAACTTTCTCTTTCACAGCGAGTTGGGTGTTAGATCAAATAGAACGCATTTTGATTATTAATGCTTAAAATGATATGAATAATGTCGAAATATGATTATACGAACGTTTACTACGAAATTTGAAGGAATCGGTGTCTATGGAAATAATAATGATTTTTCGTTATTGGCCAAAACTGAAAATTCCGTTTAGTGATAGTTAGGCTAAAACTAATTATGTGAAATTGCTTCAAGTAGTAATAGTAGTATATATATTAAATTTCATTCAATTTGACATAATAGTTTGCGAGAAATTGTCAATTTTCCTTATATGGCCTAAATGACAAAATCCGTTATATGGATTTTCTCGAAAAAACTGGGTATGCAGTTTTGTTGGACCTACCATGGTTATAGTATATATAAAGTTTAATCAAAATCGTTAGAGCCGTTTTCGAGAAAATTGAGGTTATGTGTAATTTTTATATGGCAGGTACCGTTATTAACATGGCTAAAAGCAAACAAAAAAAAATGGCCTAGAATTATGACTAAAATAAGCTTGGATACGAAGTTTGAAGAAAATCGGTCTAGCCGTTTAGGCTGGGGAGACCATTACGGACAGACGGACCGACGGACCGACGGACGGAATTCCAAAAACCACTCTTTTGGGCTCCGCTATCATCGTAATGTTAGAATCAATCAAAATCTCGAGGTCGAAAATTTTCACGAAAACAATATCTTTCTCTTTGTAAGAGAAAGTTAAACGAGTGGTGGGTGCACGACTGGGTCGTACGCAACTTTCTCTTTCACAGCGAGTTGGGTGTTAGATCAAATAGAACGCATTTTGATTATTAGTGCTTAAAATGATATGAATAATGTCGAAATATGATTATACGAACGTTTACTACGAAATTTTAAGGAATCGGTGTCTACGGGAATAATAATGATTTTTCGTTATTGGCCAAAACTGAAAATTCCGTTTAGTGATAGTTGGGCTAAAACTAATTATGTGAAATTGCTTCGAGTAGTAATAGCAGTATATATATAAAATTTCATTCAATTTGACATAGTAGTTTGCGAGAAATTAACAATTTTCTTTATATGGCCTAAATGACAAAATCCGTTATATGGATTTTCTCGCAAAAACTGGGTATGCAGTTTTGTTGGAACTAATATGCTTTTAGTATATATAAAGTTTAATCAAAATCGTTAGAGCCGTTTTCGAGAAAATTGAGGTTATGTGTAATTTTTATATGGCAGGTACCCTTATTAACATGGCTAAAAGCAAAAAAAAATGGCCTAGAATTATGACTAAAATAAGCTTGGATACGAAGTTTGAAGAAAATCGTTCTAGCCGTTTAGGCTGGGGAGACCATTACGGACAGACGGACCGACGGACCGACGGACGGAATTCCAAAAACCACTTTTTTAGGCTCCGCTATCATCGTAATGTTAGAATCAATTAAAATCTCGAGGTCGAAATTTTTCACGAAAACAATATCTTTCTCTTTGTAAGAGAAAGTTAAAAATTGAAAAATAAAGCCTTCAAAACATTTAAAAAGAGTAATGATTTTGCGGACCGTGATTATTTCCTTCGGCTGCGAAAAGAATATGATTTTTTGCACCGGTTTTTATACAAGCAATATATTTTATCTGTTGAGTCAAACATAAAGCACAACATTCCCCCTATTATTATATGAAAATGTACTGCATTAGTTAGTCCATTGCTTAAGGTATTCAATGGAAGATTAATTATATCACTCTAATTCTTAAATCTGGATCTCGAAACAAAGTAACAAATTATAGACCTATTTCAAAGATTCAGTTATAACAAAACTTCTCGAACATATAGTTAAACGCGGGTTTGTTACTGGTAGACCACTGACCTAACACTGTTTACTAAATATACCCTTGAGAGTCTTGATGCTGATACACAAATTGATGTTATTTTTACTGATTTCTCTAAAGCATTCGATAAGTTGGATCACAAAAAACTTGTGAAAAAATTAAATGCTTTAGGTATTCACTCAAGACTCAATATGTAGCTGTCGTCTTACTTGGCAAATCGAAAACAAATAGTCAAACTGGGTAATTCAACATCTATACCCATCAATGTTAACAGTGGTGTACCTCAAGGAAGTCATTCCGGTCCCCTTTTCTTCATTTTGTTCACTAGTGACATACCTTATTTCATTAAATTCTAAATGCTTAGGATATGCCGATGGTTGCAACTCAAATAAAATCTGCTAATGACTGTGAAAATCTTCAATCTGATTTTCAAAATTTATATCGCTGGTGTAATTAAAATTCTTTAACTTTGAACGTAGAGAAGTGCAAAACGTTTACTGCTTCACGGCAGCTAGATTATATTATGTTCACTTACTGCCTGCATTACTGAAACTGTTTTAAAACAATAGTTAATGAAATATTCGATCTCGGCATTCGGCCTTCCCGCTGAGCTTTATGTAGCTGGCGGAGATGACTTGGTAAGCAACATCCACCAACTCATAAGCCAAATCTGGTCGGTTGAAAGCATGCCTGAAGAATGGAACCTCAGCATCGTTTGCCCGATCCACAAAAAAGGAGACCCTCTGAACTGCACCAACTACAGAGGCATAAGTCTACTCAACATCGCCTACAAGATCCTATCTGCCGTAATATGTGAACGCCTGAAACCGTTTACCAACAACCTGATCGGCCCTTATCAGTGTGGTTTTAGGCCAGGAAAGTCCACGATCGATCAAATTTTCACACTTCGGCAGATCCTTGAAAAAACGCAAGAAGTCCAAATCGATACCCACCACCTATTTATCGATTTCAAAGCCGCATACGACAGCATTTATAGAGACGAACTATACAGAGCCATGTCTAGTTTTGGTATACCGTCCAAACTCGTCCGTTTGTGTAGGATGACGATGGAGAATTCTCGCTGCACCATCAGGGTCGGAAACGACCGCACCGACACATTCGATACCGAAAAAGGATTTAGGCAAGGCGATGCGCTGTCATGTGACTTCTTCAATTTTTATTCTTGAGAGGATTGTGCAAAACTCCCGAGCCAACACCAGAGGCACAATTCTCCAAAAATCGGTGCAACTACTAGCATACGCCGACGATATTGACATCATTGGTAGGACTCAATGTGATGTCATAGCCACGTTTGCTAGTATAGAGAAGGAAGAAGTAAATGAGGGTAAGACAAAGTATATGCTGTCAACACGAAAGGACACACAACATCGACGAATTGGACAGAACGTCACCATTGACAGATATAACTTTGAGGTAGTACGGGACTTTGTCTACCTCGGCTCCGCTATTAACTCTGACAACAACATCTCGTCAGAAATCAAACGAAGAATTACTCTTGCCAATCGCTGTTTCTTCGGGCTAAGAAGTCAATTTAGTAGTAAAGCCCTCACTCGAACTACTAAGGTGATCCTATATAAGTACCTGATCATCCCAGTCCTGCTTTACGGCGCTGAAGCATGGACCGTATCAAAAGCGGATGAAGAAATCCTTGGTCGATTCGAGAGAAAAATTCTTCGGAAAATCTTCGGTCCCGTTTGCGTTGACGGGCTATGGAGACGAAGATTCAACCACGAACTATACGAGCTGTACAGCGACATACCCCTAGCCAAAAACTCCGCATTGGACGTTTAAGATGGCTAGGACATGTAGAAAGAATGGACACCAATACTCCGGCTCGCATAGTCTTCGATTCCCAGCCAGACGTCGGACGCAGTAGAGGAAGACCTCGCCTTAAGTGGCGCGCACAAGTAGAAACCGACCTCAACAAACTTGGAGTGCGCAACTGGAGGCAGTTAGCTAAGGACCGGGCTAATTGGAGAGGCATGTTGGTTGAGGCCCAGGTTCATCCCGGACTGTAGCGCCACTTAAGTATGTAAGTAAGGCATTCGATTTAATAAACAATTTTAATTTACTTCACATTACGATGTAACAATATCAAGGGCGAATTCATTACTAGGTTTCTTGAAAAGAAATTCCCTTGGTTTCAAGCACCCTTATACATTAAAATCAATTTAATGTTCTTTAGTTAGATCAATTATCGATCGAGACCAAACCTCCTTACCAGCAAACGCATTAGATAGAATCGTGCGAATACAGAAAAAACTTACCAGGTATGCAATAAAAAAATTAAACTGGTATGAGGAACTACCTGATTATAAAGCTCGATGTTTATTACTTGGCTTTCAAACTCTTTCTCCTGGAAGGAAGCTAGCAGGCGTTAGGGATGTAATTTCTCGGTTAAATTCATCCGAATTGTTAGCCAGTCTTAACATATATACACCTGTGAGACACCTTCGCCCAAAAGATATGTTTATAGCAAATATGCACAGAACAGCTTATTGCCAAAATTAACCAATATCAAGGTGTGTCACATACTTCAATGAAATGTGCAGTTCTGACGAGTGAGACTTTTCAAATTGTAGATTAGCATTTAAAAAATAACTTTCCAAATCGTTTAACTAACTTCACAATTTCACATCCCAAATTTTCCTTCGTCTATACTCTCAGAAAAAGGTGTTTTTTTCCACTTCCTTCTCTTAATTAGCAAACGTGGCTATGAAATCAATTGGTAGGACCAATGATGTCAATATCATCGGCGTATGCTAGTAGTTGCATCGATTTTTGGAAAATTGTGCCTCTGGTGTTGGCTCGGGAGTTTTGCACTCTCAAGAATCAGATTAAAGAAGTCACATGACAGCGCATCGCCTTGCCTAAATCCTTTTCTGGTATCGAATGTGTCGGTGGATCGTTTCCGACCCTGATGTTGCAGCGAGAATTCTCCATCGTCATCATACACAAACGGATGAGTTTGGGCGGTATACCAAAACTAGACATGGCTCTCTAAATGCTGTGGAATGCGGCTTTGAAATCGATAAATAGCTGGTGGGTATCGATTTGGACTTCTTGGGTTTTTTCCATCTGCCGAAGTGTGAAAATTTGATCGTTTGTGGACTTTCCTGGCCTAAAACCACACTAATAAGGGCCGATCAAGTTGTTGGTAAACGGTTTCAGACGTTCACATATTACGGCAGATATGATCTTGTAGGCGATGTTGAGCAGACTTATGCCTCTGTAGTTGGCGCAGTTCAGAGGGTCTTCTTTTTTGTGGACCGGGCAAACGATGCTGAGGTTCCATTCGTCAGGCATGCTTTCATCTGACCAGATTTGGCTTGTGAGTTGGTGGATGTTACTTACTAAGTCATCTACGCCAGCTTTATAAAGCTCAGCGGGAAGGCCGTTATTTCCGGCGGCCCTATTAAGCTTGAGTTTAGATATTGCTTTCCTCACTGAACTTAGGTCGGGTGGTTTTCAGTTTTCGCTGTCGCCAATATTGAATGGTTCGTTCTGCCTGACAGCGGAATGTTGTTCGTCATCGCCGTTTTACAGTCTGTAGAAGTGGTTCTTCCATATCCTCAGCATCGACTGGGTCTCAACTAGGATATTTTCTTGTTCATCTCGACAGGTAAAACTTGCGAACATCGTTTCTGGAGTGGCGCCTCTCTATATCTTCGATCGCACGCTTTTCTTCTTTCTGAAAAGCCGGTGTTCTTCCCTTCTTCTCTGCCCATAGAGCTCAATGGCAGCTGTAGTCTTTACCTGCAGCTGAGCCTTGTAGGCCTCGTTCTTGGCTGCGAGCATCTGTCGGCATTCCTCATCAAACCAGGGGTTTCTTGCTGGTGGGCGCGAGAAACCTAGCACATCAGTTGCGGCTGATCTAAGGGCTTGTTGGCATCGTTGCCATTGTTCTTCGACGTGGTATGGTGTGAATAGAGAGGTTAAGGGATACGCGTTGCGCGAAGGTCTTGGCAGTCTCTGCGATTGCAGTCTTTCGACATTAATTGTTTTTCACAGTATTTTTGGTTTGTTGTGGCGTGGTGGATATCCGCATCCTTAACTTGGCTACAACAAGGTAGTGGTCCGAGTCGATGTTAGCCCCTCGGAATGTTCGGACATCCAAAATACTGGATGCGTGCTTCTTGTCTATCGCAATATGATCAATGTGGTTGACTGTTCGTTGATCTGAAGACCGCCAAGTCCCCTTATGGATATCGAGGTGAGGAAACCGTGTGCTGGCTATAGTGGCATTCCGTTCCGTAGCGAAGTCAATTAGCCTAAGTCCGTTACCAGACGTGTTGTCGTGTAGGTTATATTTTCCGACAGTACTGCTAAAGATGTCTTCTCTTCCTACCTTTGCTTCAAAATCTCCCAACAGGATTTTAACATCGTACTTTGGTAGTCGCTCATAGGTTTTGTCAAGGAGCTCGTAGAAACAATCCTTAGTTAGGTATATCATCTTTTTCCTCTTCGGAGCAAGAGCGCATATATACGCTTATGTTCACAAATTTGACCTCGATGCGGATTGTTACAATGCGTTCACTAATGTCTTGGAAACATAAGACTTCTTGCCTAAGTCTGCCACTTATAACAAATCCGAATAGTCGCTATTAATGCTCACTATAACACGGTCCATAGAAGATGTCACAGTTTTTCATCCTCTTTCTGCCCGGCCCTTCCCATCGTATTTCCTGGATGGCAGTAATTTCTGCTTTGTAGCTGTTTAGGGCTTCAGCTAGTTGTTCGTCTGCACCTCTCTTGTTTAATGTTCTCACATTCCAGGTGCAGATACGAACGTCGTTGTCCTTTTTTCGTTTAGCAGGGTCGTCAACAGTAATACCAGTCCTTTCCGAGGCTATTGGTTGCCTCGTTTTATATTTTACCGAAAAAAATTCTATCATTACTAAAATGTTACTTAAGTACTTCAATTTATCTCGATCAATCAATCAATTTGTCAAACGTCAGTATGTTATTGCAATTCCTGATGGTTTTTTTCAGTGCAATGGGCATATTCCTGTATTATATTACATTTATTAATTCTAAGAGATGTTTAATTTTAAACCATTTGAATACGAAAATTGCGAAACTACAGGTACGGCAAAATTGCCGTATTGCAATTGACGATTGATTATTGGCAATTTTTTTTTGTTCAATAACAATTGACACTTGCAACAATGGCCTTAATTCCGTTACACAAAATTAGAATTCTTTTGTGTAGAAGTGTATTGACAGCAGATGCTGATTAGAGTTTATTGACAATTTCATTATGAAACACTAGTTCGTTGTAATTATTATATCTACAACGTCTGGACTGTATAAGTATAAAAGCTTTCATCATAGATGAGAAATTTATCAGTTTTTATTCTAAGATGGAGTTTCTTACAATTTCCTGCTTAATCAGTGTTATCGCCTTTGTTGGAGCGTCCAATGATACTTATGGAAGGATTGAAATTGAACCGATTGGAGAACCATATCCTGGTCTGAAGAGAGGACCATTGAGTGAAATCATTCCAAAACGAAAATCCAATCCCGGTGGATTCCAATCACGAATTGTTCGTGGAGATTTTGCTAATCCTGAACAGCTACCATACCAGGTGGCGATACTTATTGGCTTTGGAACTAATTCATACAGTTTCTGCGGTGGTACTATTTTAGGTAACGAATGGATTATCACTGCGGCACACTGTATTAGAGGGTAAGAATAGACAACTATCTCAAGACACTAAACTTATGTACTTATCCTTTGTACCCTGTAGAGCTAAATCAATTGAAATACGTCTGGGAGGCATTTATCGTGATAGTCCTTTGCGTGTTAGTTGGGGTTACCAGGTCGTCATTCTTTCAACTGATGATGATATTGCATTGGTAAAAATGCAGTGGGTTGATTTCAACTCAAACATAGCACCTGCTTCTTTGCCACCTAGAAATGGTCATTATTCGGAGTATGTAGGTACAAGGGCTGTGGCATCTGGTTGGGGAGGTATCGATGACAGTGAGTTTTTTAATTGCATGAACTAGAACTTGGCTTGAATTAATTGTTTCACTGTTACAGATGGGAATGGTAGTGATCGTCTGAGGTTCGCAGTGATGTCGGTAATATCCAAGGATGCGTGTGGAGACTCTTATGGCTCCGTTGGAAAAAAGGATACGATTTTATGCACACGTTCAAGTGATAATGGTGCCGTGTGCTCAGGTGATTCTGGTGGTCCATTGGTTATTGAAGGTACACGCACATTGATTGGTATTATAGCATTCGGAGCTGCTAATGCATGCACAAAAGGTTTCCCATCTGGCTACACTCGTATTACACCCTTTTTGGATTTTATCAATGGTGCTACGGGTATCTCTTGGTGAAGATGTTTATAAATTATTAAATTTAGCCTGCATATTGGAAAGGGTAATAAAATAATCTTAGAACCACAAAATATTTTTTTCTTGGAGCCTAGAACCAACTCTGTACACTTAAAATGACTAAAATATGTCCCCGTACATATAAATATGTACACATGGCATTGCAAAACAAATTTAAGTTACATCACATAGAGTACCAGATAGAGCCAGTATCTGAAATAAAATGAAATATTATGTGACATTTATCGGAAAACCGGTGTTTAAGGATAGTGATGCGATTACATGAGAACACAAGCGTTCTCACTCTAGGACAACGACGTTCGTATCTGCACCTGGAATGTGAGAACACTAAACAGGAGAGGTGCAGGCGAAAAACTAGCGGAAGCCCTAAACTTCTACAAAGCAGACATTACTGCCATTCAGGAAATACGATGGGATGGGCCGGGCAAAAAGAGAATGAAAAACTGTGACTGAACTGAAACTGATCTACTATGGACCGTGTTATAGTGAGCAGAAACAGCGACTATTCGGATGCGGATTTGTTATAAGTGCCAGACTTAGGCAATGTTTCCAAGACATTAGCGAACGCATTGTGACAATCCGCATCAAGGCCAAATTCGCCAACATAAGCCTTATGCGCTCATGCTTCGACGGAGGAAAAAGATGATATAACTAAGGATTGCTTCTACGAGCTCCTCGACAAAACCTATGAGCGACTACCAATGTACGATGTTTAAATCGTGCTTTTTAACGCAAAAGTAGGAAGAGAAGACATATTTACCAGTACTGTCGGAAAATATAGCCTACACGACAACACGTCTGGTAACGGACTTAGGCTAGTTGACTTCGCTACCTCGATAGCCATAAGGGGACATGGCGGTCTCCAGATCAACGAACGGTCAACCAAATTAATCACTGCGATAGACAAGAGGCACGCATCCAGTATTTTGGATATCCGAACATTCCGAGGGGCTAACATCGACTCGGATCAATACCTTGTTGTAGCCAAGGTTAGGATGCGGATATCCACCACGCCACAACAAACTAGAAATACTGTGAAAAAATTCAATGTCGAAAGACTGTAATCGCCAGAGACCGCCAAGACCTTCACGCAACGCGTATCCCTTAACCTCTCGATTCACACCATATCACCTACATCTAATCTCGAAGACCAATGGCAACAATCCCCACAAGCCATTAGATCAGTCGCAACTCTTGTCCTAGGTTTCTCGCGGCCATCAGCAAAAAACCCCTGGTTTGATGAGGAATGCCGACAGATGCTCCCAGCCAAGAACGAGGCCTACAAGGCTAAGCTGCAGGTGAAGACGAGAGCTGCCATTGAGCTCTATAGGCAAAGAAGAAGGAAAGAACACCGGCTTTTCAGAAAGATGCAAAAAGAGCAAGAAAAGCGTGCGATCGAGGATATAGAGAGGTGCCACTCCAGGAACGATGTTCGCAAGTTTAACCAAAGTGTAAAACGTCAAAGACAAGGATACAAGGCTCGAACAGAATTCTGTTGAGATGAACAAGGAAATATCGTAGTTGAGACACAGTCGATGCTGAGGATATGGAAGAACCACTTCTGCAGCAATGACGAACAACATTCCGCTGTCAGGCAGAACGAACCATTTAATATTGCCAACGGCAGCGAAAACTGTTAACCAGCCGACCTAAGTGAAGTGAGGATAGCAATACCTAAACTCAAGCTTAATAAGGCCGCCGGAAATGACGGCCTTCGCGCTGAGCTTTATAAAGCTGGCGGAGATGACTTGGTAAGTAACATCCACCATCTGATAAGCCAAATCTGGTCGGATGAAAGCATGTCTGTCAGCATCGTTTGCCCGATCCACAAAAAAGGAGATCCTCTGAACTGCGTCAACTACAGAGGCATAAGTCTGCTCAACATCGCCTACAAGATCCTATCTGCCGTAATATGTGAACGCCTGAAACCGTTTACCAACAACCTGATCGTCCTTAGCAGTGTGGTCTTAGGCCAGGAAAGTCCACAACCGATAAATTTTTCACACTTCAGCAGATCCTGGAAAAAACCCAAGAAATCCAAATCGATACCCACACCTATTTATCGATTTCAAAGCCCCATAAGGTAATTTAGTAATAAAGCCCTCAATCGAACTACTAAGGAGATCCTAGATAAGACCCTGATTATCCCAGTCCTGCTCTACGGCGCTGAAGCATGGACCATATCAAAAGCGAATGAAGAAATCCTTGGTCGATTCGAGAGAAAAATTCTTGGAAAAATCTTCGGTCCCGTTTGCGTTGACGGGCTATGGAGACGAAGATTCAACCACGAACTATACGAGCTGTACAGCGAAATACCCCTAGTCAAAAAACTCCGCATTGGACGTTTAAGATGGCTAGAATATGTAGAACGTATGGACACCAATACTCCGGCTCGCAGAGTCTTCGATTCCCAGCCAGACGTCGGACGCAGTAGAGGAAGACCTCGGCTTAAGTGGCGCGCACAAGTAGAAACCGACCTCAACCAACTTGGAGTGCGCAACTGGAGGCAGTTAGCTAAGGACCGGGCTAATTGGAGAGGCATGTTGGTTGAGGCCCAGGTTCATTCAGGACTCTAGCGCCATTTAAGTAAGTAAGTAAAGTTTAAAGTCCAACCACTAACACTTCCACAGGTCCATGTGGGAGACAAGGTTTCTTTTCGCTAACGAGACTATACTTACACTGTACAATGACTACATCATTGTCTCAAACTTGACCTTTTAAATGGATCGTCTTCATAAATAAAAAAAATCGTTCTTAAGATTCTTTAAATACTGGATCTTTTTTAGCTTTTAAGATTCAAAAGAAAAAAATCAAACTTACAATTTTTTTTAAATAAGAGTTCATTAGCATAAAGGTCTTAAATTGATATCCGCAACCACTTCATCAAACTGCAAAAGCACTAACTCATATGTTACAATGCTGGAGGCCATCTAAAAATATATAAAAAACAAAAAAAAAAAGTGTGTAAGTTCACACGCGGTAGAAGTGAAACTGCACTCTGCTTAATTTATCTCTCTCACTCACTCTCTCTCTCTGTTTAACACCTCCATAGTGTATTCATTTCATTCAATCCAAAATCCAACGATCTACCTTTCGGGAAGACTCCTAAATATCGATTAAACCGTCAAACATTCAAAAGGCAATCTAAGACGAAAGTACCGTTATACAACACATGAATACGTCATTTGCATCTTCATCTTGCAGCCTCTCTCGTCCATACTGTCCTTTTTAGAGTATAGTGCGTACCAAATCAGTTGGCCAACGGTCGATTGCGCAGAGAGAGGATTTAAGGGAAATTTTAGATATTTTACAATAAATTTTAAGAGTCCTGCGCAGTAGAATGCCCAACTGGTTTGGTTTGCACTAGTTTGCCAACGGTCGAATGCGCAGAGAGAGGATTTAAGAGCAATTTAAGATATTTTAAAACAAATTTTAAGAGACCTGCGCAGTAGATTGGCCAACTGATTTGGTACGGACTATAAGAGGCGTCTCGTTTTAAAAATGTCGTCATATGAAAAACACCGTCCTTCCTGAAGCCAATACACCAATTCCAAAAATACATCTTCAGTATCACTAATCACATACACATCTAAAACTCAATCAAATCTAGCTGTTTGGATTCAAGCTTCAATTACAAACTCCAGAAGTCCAGACGTCAGACATACACCTACGCTTAAACACATTTATGACACCAAAATCAGCTGTCATTTCAACATTCTGAGGGAAAAAAAAATATTTTGTCCACATACATGTTAGGTTCCAAGTGTAGCATCCAAATATCTAGCAACTTTTGTTTAAATTCTGACGACAACGGATATTGGTTTCCTGGACTCACCGATGAGTTTCATAATGTGATCTTGCTCAAACACAATACCACGTACCCAAATTTAATTATTGACAGACAACACTTTCATGGTGCATACCGGTGCACTAGCGTCCTTTCTCCAACCAACGTGCCAACAAGAAACCATCCCATTTTTTGCACACGAACGTACGTGTTGCCTGAGATACAAGTCCATACATCCGTTCATTACACACGATCAAACAGCCACAACAACAACCGTCCAAAAATAAGTTTCACTTCAAACAAGCCTAGTAAACCAACAACACGTGATCACCGACATGAAGCAAAGTCGGTTGTGGTTAGTACTTGGTGGCGGGGGACCGGATGGATCAGAACACCGTCATCGTGATGGATTTTATGTTTCATAAAATCCAATTCACACCGTCCCAAAAGAGGTTTCACTTCAAAAAATCATATGGTACAGTTATTTGCACTATTACAAATACCCCAAACAATATTGTCCGAGTGATAAAAAATAGCTTTCGTCCTGATAGTGCTATACAATCCTCTGCTATATGACAGCTAAACCTTTCAACCTACACAAAGTAAAATAAAGGAATACACAAAATTTAGTTTCATTTTGGAAAAGCGAATATATGGCTACAACCTCATCACCCCATCCTTCAGCAGGTACCGATCGTATTGCTCTCAACGGCACCTTTGATTCATCATTGATTTTCGATGCACAAAGGAACATAAACGTTGTTCTCCCCATCAGATACAATAGAGAATACCAAAAGTAAATATAGTTAATTGGCCAACGAAGTGTACTGCAAAAAGAGGACATTCCCACAGATTAAATCGGATATTCTTGGTAAACAGAATTTATCAATTTCCTCTTTGATAACAGCCGTCTACTAACGTACTTAAAAATGTTAAGAATTTGACAGCAAATGAAGTACAAATTATTCGCAGATGACAGTAGAATTATCGATGACAGATGTTCGTCTGCAACTACAAGGAGTTCACAAAGAAGCACATAGTGACAGCGAATCTCATGCCATGAGGTCTGAGAGATTTTCTGCAAAAAGAAAATTTAATAAAAATTTGTTTTAAAATTTAAAAAATTGTAATAAAAGTAGAAATATGGCGGATTACTTTTGATTTAATAATAAAAAAAACATTGAGAAGACTGAAATCAGCTTTGCGAATCGTTGAATATCCTATTCCATTTAATTTCTTAAATTTAAATACCCAAAAAGGTTGCGTGGCTAAACAGCTTATCAAAATCAATTATGGTTCGTTTTTTCTATGGGACGCCCAATTTTCGGGTGTGTTTTCTAAAAAAAAAATTATAAGCAGGTGAAATGCATAGTAGATTCTCTTCGAAGTATTTGCATCAAAACAATTTTCAATTTTCATTAACTTTTGCCAAAAACGGATTTTTTTATTAAAATGTCCCCAAAAAAATGAGCGTGGCTTTATAAGCATCAAATATAGGTTAACATATTGTCTAAAAATCTTGCTCAGACACTTTTTCAAATTCCTTAAAGGTTGATCAAAAACAACGTCTATTTAAAAAGTAAGCGTGGCAGTGGACGGATTTTAAAAATGTTTACACTTGTGGCTGCTTCGTCAAACATAGATCCCATATACCAAATTTCATCATTCTAGCTCAACAGTTAAAGCCCAAAAATCGACGTACTTTTTAATGTAGTCCATGCTTCGACTCCGTTGAGTAGGATCGAGATAATGAGGGTCTTCTATTGGATTTCCATAGTTGTTCCAGTGAGAGCATTATTACTAGACGAAGAGACAACGGTTGGCAAGAGTAATTCATCATTTTATTTCTGACGAGATGTCGTTGTCAGAATTATTAGTTGACCCGAGGAAGACAAAGTACCGTACTACGTAATAGTTATAAAGGGTGATCCATTTCGAGGTTCCCTACTTTTTTAAAGAAAAAAACACAGAAAATTCAAATTTAATGGAGAATGTTTATTATCATTTGAAATAACATTCTTTGGCATTTATTTTTTGAAGATTATGTCTATCAAATGTTGCTACGTCGCAGATGGTCCATCCGTTGAGTCCAATTTTCGAACACTCGTTCGAGCATTTCGACTGGTAACTGGCGAATGACACGCGTGATGTTTTCCTCCAAGGCATGAATCGAAGCGGGTTTGTCGGCATAAGCTTTTGACTTTACATATCCCCACAGGAGAAAGTCTAACGGTGTGATATCACACGATCTTGGTGGCCAATCGACCGGCCCAAATGTTCTCTCAAAAGGTCCATTGATTGATGCGATGTGTGGGAAGTGGCGCCGTCTTGCTGAAACCAAATGTCGCCGAGATCACGAGCTTCAATTTCAGGCATCAAATAGTCGGTTATCATGGTCCGAGTCGCTGCGAACGGCGCTCCACGGTCTTCGTGTACACTCTCAGCTACGGCCGCTATATTTTCTTCACAGCGTGCTGGACGTGGTCTATTCGGTCGAATATTATCCAATAATGAATGCTGGGTCTCAAAATGGGTGATGGTGTTGCGAATAATACGCTCAGTAGGCCGATTATGTTGACCATAAGTTGAGCGAAGTGCACGAAACACATTCCTCACAGAACGTGAATTTTCATAACAAAGTTGAACAATTTGTAAACGTTGTTCACGCGTAAGTCTTTCCATTATGAAATGCCAAACAATACTAAACAAAAATAACATGACAGCATGACACGACTCACACGTGATCTGTCAAAAAAGGCTATTGAAAAAAGTATCTCTACTTGGATCACCCGTTATCTGTCAAGTTAGTCTGTCCATTTTTTCTGCCTCTTTCTCTATAATAGCAAACTTTGCTGTCAGATCACGTTTTGAATATCCGTTGAGGGCCTCTGCCTGAAATAAGGCAGCCCTTCATCCATCTTCTTCGATCCTCGGTACGTGACTTCCAGTTAATCATTCCAAGTGCTCTGGAATCCGCGATCGCTTAATCCTTAAACCAAGGTTTCTTGCCGGTGTGAACCTGGAGTCTGGGATTCGAAAATTACCCTAGCTGGAGCATTATTTTTCATTTGATCAACGTGACCAAGCCAAATAAGTCGATTTTTTAGAATCGAATGGTTCGGTGAGGTTGCTACCTACTCTGATGGATCACATTCTGTAGTTGGCACAATTCTCCCTTTTTGGTGATCAGGCAAACGATTCTTTAGTCATAATTTGATCTGAACAAATTGTGCTTATGAATTATGAGTTGCTTGTAGGGCAGGCCGTCATTACCGGCAGCATTGTTAGGATTATGTTTAGATATTGCTATCCTCACCTCACTTAGGTCGGGTAGTTGGTAGTTTCCGTTGCCTGAGAGCGCTGTTTAACAATCTGTGGAAGTGATTCTTGTTATACTCAGCATAGACTGTGTCTTAACTAAGATCATTATTTGTTCATCTCCATAGGATTCAGTTCTCGTCTTTTATCCCAGGCATTGACATTTTATACTTTGGTAAAACCTCATGAAAATATATCCTGGAGTGGTACCTCTCTTTATTTTCCATCGCGCACTTTTATTCATCTTTTTTCTTCTTTCTGATAAGCCGGTGTACTTCCCTTCTTCTTTGCCCATAAAACTCAATGTCAGCTCTCGTCTTCACCTGCAGCTTTGCCTAGGCGTTTTAGCAGCGAGCATCTCTCGGCATTTTTCGCCAAACCAGGTTTTTCTTGCTGGTGGGCGCGAGAAACCTAGCACATCAGTTGCGGCTGATCTTATGTCTTGCTCAGACATGGGAGTAATGCATTACTACACAAATGAAATTGGAAACAGCAGTAGCATTGAGTGAAAGTAATGCCAATGAAAAAAATTTCATTAGCATTGAGTAACACAATGCTAACGACATTTTTTTTAATTACCATTGAAAATTTTCAATGCAATCAATTTTCATTACCATTTTGCAATGCTAATGAAAAGTATGAAAAAAATAAAGTACACCATTTTTTTTAAATTTTTATTTAAGATATTGGGATGATATACCATAATCATATGTAAGCCCAACAGAGCACTGCGACCCAAAAACATCGTTTGTGCTGTCCTCTTTTTATTTGTTACTTAGCAATTTGACCCAAACCCTGCATAGACCTCTGTTTGGAAAATGGAATTATTGTTTTCTAGTTCCATGGAGAGTTTGTAGTTGGAAGCAACGATTTCAGTTGCTGCTACCATGCACATTCCATTTTATTCCACTAGGTTCACACAGTTAATTAATAACTCAACAAACATTGTGTTTCTTCAAAAAAAAAAAAAAAAATAAAAAATGCCTTATTACTCAATGAAAATAGATTTCATTCAAAATTACTACTTTTCATTGGCATTAAAAAAATCAATGCCAATGCAATTTTTTTCCATTGGCATTATTATTTTCAATGCTAATGAAATTTTTTTCATTAGCATTACTTTCACTCAATGCTAATGAAATCGCAATGCCAATGCATTACTCCCATGTCTGGTCTTGCTAAGATAAACAGTAGGTGCAGGTGGTATGGTGTAAAGCTGAACTAACGGGTGGTTAAATTTTAAGGGCCGATGTTGAATGTGAACCACACCTAAACGTCAAGTTTTTTTCTGCATTTCATTTGGCATTTCTCAATTCCAGACTAACTCAATTTGAACCATGGAAAGATACACAATCGAGCATTAAAGTTATTCAGGCTTATTATGAAAATGGGCGTTCAAATCAAAATGCATATTGTTCACTTCGTGATTTTTTCGGTCAATTGATCGTCCAAATGTGCGTACATTCGGAAAAATCGTGCAAAAATTTTAGCAAACCGGGTCTGTAGGAGATGTGAAAACACCAGTGAATGCTCGTACAGCTCGTACGAACTGCTGCTGTTCGCGATAGTGTGGCTGAAGAGCCGTCCACCTCAAGTCGTCGTCGTGCAAAAACCATCTTCAGTGATGAGGCACATTTTCACCTCAGTGGATGTGTCAATAAGCAGAATTGCCGCATTTGGGCGAATGATAATCCAAGAGTAATTGTCGAAAAACCAATGGAACTACAAAGTGCCGTTTATGGGCTGGCGGTATCATCGGGCCGTATTTTTTTCCAAAATGAAGCCGGACAGCCAGTTACTGTAAATGGTGTTCGCTGTCGTGAGATGATAACGAACTTTTTATGGCCCGAATTGGAAGACATGGATGTGGACGATATGTGGTTTCAACAGGACGATGCCACTTACCAAACAGCTAACGAAACAATGGCTCTTTTGCCCGACAAATTCAATGGTCGTGTTATCTCAATTGATGTCAATTGGCCGCCAAGATCATGTGATTTGACACCGTTGGACTTATTTCTTAGGGGTTATTTGAAAGAAAACGTGTACGTCGATAAGCCAGCAATAATTCAAGAGCTGAAGGATGAGATACTTCGGCACATTAACGGCATAGAACCTCAATTATGCCTCAGCGTCATTAAAAATTTGGACCATCGGATAGAGGCGTGCCGCCGAGGTCGCGGCGGCCATTTGGCCGATATTTTGTTCCATACATAATTGAACCAAACCAATATTATCATTATTTCCTAAATAATTTGTGTTTAATTCAAAATCAACATCGTCCCTTAAAATTTAACCACCCTTTATAATAATCGGAAGCTAATGTCAAAATTCTACGTTAAGTTTCTACTCAATTTGCCCATAATAGACTTTTGTGAATGGAAGCGATTGCAAACAATAAAAACAAAATTTCGTTGCTTATGAATTTACAAATTTCAATGTACACAGCTGTTGAAATGAAATGTCAAATTTTTATATGAAAGAACAAAAGAAAGAGAAAGGGCGAATCAATTCACGTCCGCAACCATCTTCTATTATAACGGGTGATTTTTTAAGAGGTTTAGGTTTTTAAAAAAAAAAACACAAAAAATTCGAAAAAATGAATGAAATATTTATTTGAATCGATAGTTTGAACCTTGCAATTTAATGTTTAAAGATAATTTCATGCAAATGTTGACCGCGGCTGCGTCTCAGGTAGCCCATCCGCTGAGTCCAATTTTGGCATACTCTTTCACACATATCGGCCGGTATCTCACGAATGAATGCATGGATGTTGGCTTCCAGTGCGTCAATCGAAGCGGGGGGCTTGTCCCTATAGACATTAGCCTTGACATACCCCCACAAAAAATAATCTAATGGTGTCAAATCGCACGATCTAGGCGGCCAATTGACCGGCCCGAAACGTGAAATTAACTGTTCACCAAACTCGCCTCGCAATTGCGCCATTGTTTCGCGTGCTGTGTGGCATGTGGCACCGTCTTGTTGAAACCACATATCATGCAAGTCAAGAACTTCCATTTCGGGCAAAAAAAAGTTTGTTATCATCGCTCGGTAGCGTTCACCATTGACAGTAACGCTGCGATTCGCATCATCTTTGAAGAAATATGGCCCAATAATGCCGCCGGCCCATAAACCGCACCAAATAGTGGCTTTTTCGGGATGCATTGGTAGCTGTTGCAATGCTTCTGGCTGATCTTCACTCCAAATGCGGCAATTTTGCTTATTTACGTACCCATTCAACCAAAAATGAGCCTCATCGCTGAACACAATTTTTCGATAAAAAAGCGGATCCTCGGCCAGCTTTCCAAGAGCCCATTCACCAAAAATTCGGCGTTGTGGTAGGTCGGCTGGCTTTAGTTCTTGCACCAGCTGTATCTTAAAAGGCTTTACGCCCAAATCCTTCCGCAAAATTTTCCACGTAGTGCTGTAACAAAGGCCTAACTGCTGGGAACGGCGCCGAATCGACATTTCGCGGTCTTCTGTCACACTAGCTGATACGGCCGCAATATTTTCTTCACTACGCACAGTACGTAAACGTGTTGGTGGTTCAATGTCCAACAAAGTAAATTTGGTGCGAAATTTGGTCACAATCTTCCGAATAGACTGCTCAGAAGGTCGAGAATGCCGATCATAAAATGGAAGCAGCGCGCGATGAACATTTCGAACCGAGCACGAATTTTGATAGTAAAATTCAATAATTTGCAAGCGTTGTTCATTTGTAAGACGATCCATGGTTAAATTGCAAACCAAACTGAAGCTGTTTGACAGTGACACAAGGTACTAAACACACGTCAGCTGTCAAAACCAGTGTTGCCAAACCCAAACCAGCTAAAAAATCACCCGTTAGTACAGCCTAGAGGTTAAGGAATGTGAGTTACGCAAAGGACTTGGTGTTGGTAGCCTCTTGCGATTGCAGTCTTTCGACATCAATTTTTTTTTTACAGAATTTCGCATTTGTTTTGGCGTAGTGGTAGATATACGCTTTCTTATATCGGCTGCAATACAGTAGTGGTGCGAGTTGATTTTTTTTTGTCGCAACAGGCTCGTTAGTATCCAGGGCCTAGCTTTCTCACAACCATTCATGTGTGCGTGTGTACTTCTTGCACGATGGCGGGACCTCCTGTTTTATGCCGGCTCCGAACGGCATAAGCTGAGATAAGCTATTCTTGACAATTGATACTACTCGGATGATTTGTCAGATCATCACGCGAGTTGATTATAGCCCTCCAAAATTGTTGGACATTCAAAATACTGGATGCGTGTCTCTTTCCTATCGCAATGTGATCAATTTGATTGGCCGTTTGTTGATATGGACAAAATGGATATTTTGGTGAGGAAAACAAGACCTTGATATAGGTCATGTTTTTCTCACCACAAGATGTTCTCTCTTGTTAGCTTTGAGTTAAGGTCATAGTCATAAGCTCATAACATTGTTTTTTTCCAGGAGCTGCAGAAGTAATCATTAGCAATATCATTGCTTTCCTCTGTTGGAACGAGAGCATACATAAGGCGTATATTGGGGAATTAAGCCGTAATATCTGCACTAAATGTAGTTAAGGGCTTCCAGTAATTTCTCGGCTGTATATTTTCTGTTAATCCTTTTATCATATGGGGAAAGAGAAAGGTATTATTTTTGTGAACATTTTCGTTCCAGTGATTTTAATTGATTCCAACATTTTTTTGGAATTCCATCCGTCGGCCCATCTGTCCGTAATGGTCTCTCTAGCCTAAACGGCTTGGCCGATTTACTTAACCATTTGTATTGACAATTATTTTGGCCACAATTCTAGGGATTTTTATACCCTATCCCATAGGGGTATATTAGTTTTGATACATAGTTTGTAACATAGAGAAATAATTTAGCTACATTACCTCAAAGTATATGGATCGACTCAGAATCGACGGCTGAGTCGATGAGCCATGTCTTTACGTCTGTCCAGGTTTTGGGCCTTAAATTTTGAGCTAGAATGATGAAATTTGGTACACGTGCTCTTTGTTGCTCCCAGCAGAACACGTGTTAACATGTTTGAAGTCCGCCCACTGCCACGCCCCCTTTAAAAAAAAAAACGTAGTTTTTGGCCAAACCGTAAGAAATTTTAAAAAAGTGTCTGAGAAGCGCATTTAGAGAATCGTAATATCTATATTTAGTTCGCATAAAGTTTTTTGCCATGCCCACCTTTTGTGGGGCCATGTCTGTCTGTCCGTCCGTCCGTTTGTACGTCACCGATTTTTAGGCCTTAAATTTTGAGCTAGAATAATGGAATTTGGTATATAGGACCCTCGTCCGTGCCTACAGAACAAGTGTAAACATTTTTGAAATCCGCTTACTGTCACGCCCCTTTTTAAGAAAAACTCAGTTTTTGGCCAAACCGTAAGGAATTTTAAAAAAGTTTCTAAACAACATATTCAGACAATCTTAATATCTATATTTCGTCCATATCAAGTTTTTTGCCACGCCCACTTTTTGGGGGCGTTTTCAATAAAAAACTGTTTGATGCAGAATCATTAACATTATTAATATGAACATTTCGTCTATAAACCATTTTAACCCACGCCCACTTTTTGGGGGCATTTTTATATAAAAACCATTTTTATACACTACCCCATTACTTATGCACGAGAGAACCTTGTCTTTTATAGAACCGTAAAAGTGCTTTGTAAGAAGTCTGAAGAATTTTTTGGCACTAAATCATTTTTTCTATTTTATCCACATCGCGTTTTTAGCCATGCCCACTTTTTTGGAGGATTTTAGTTTTATGGATAGGATGGTATAGGGCATTCAACGTTCCGCACAGCGGATTGTAGCCTTCTCATATGTTTTACTTTATTAACGCTACCTACCATACCTCTAACATCTAACGATTTTTTCGATTTCCAACAAAACTGAGTACCCAACTTGTTTTCGAGGAAAACTTTCAAAAATATCTCGCAAACTTTTTACTTAAATTGAATGAAATTTAATTTCGGCATAAATTTACTTTAGCACAAACTCACTTTTTTCACTTTTTTTTAGCTCAAACGATTCGTCTTTACGTGCTGATCATTTATCTGTTTTTAAAAATCGTCGCTCACATTTAGTTTAAAAGTTATGCTTATGACAAAATTTCACTTTTTGGGTTATATTTCCATACAAATTGTTGTTGTTTGACATTTCTGTGTTTATTTTTTTACTTCAGTGGTTAACGCGGCATTGCCAGTTTCAAAAAAAAACTTATAAAATAAAAATATTATAACATAAAAAACTGTTGACTAAGGCGCCTGCCTGACGACTTTACATACCCTGAGTGGAGCAACGAAGTTGCGTGAGCGTGGACTGTCCCCAGAAAGAGAGTTGAAATCCTTTTTTCCCGCGAAGCGGGCCACCCAGGGTACTGTTAACGAAAAAACTGTTGACTAAGGCGCCTGCCTGACGACTTTACATACCCTGAGTGGAGCAACGAAGTTGCGTGAGCGTGGACTGTCCCCAGAAAGAGAGTTGAAATCCTTTTTTCCCGCGAAGCGGGCCACCCAGGGTACTGTTAACGAAAAAAACTGTTGACTAAGGCGCCTGCCTGACGACTTTACATACCCTGAGTGGAGCAACGAAGTTGCGTGAGCGTGGACTGTCCCCAGAAAGAGAGTTGAAATCCTTTTTTCCCGCGAAGCGGGCCACCCAGGGTACTGTTAACGAAAAAAACTATTGACTAAGGCGCCTGCCTGACGACTTTACATACCCTGAGTGGAGCAACGAAGTTGCGTGAGCGTGGACTGTCCCCAGAAAGAGAGTTGAAATCCTTTTTTCCCGCGAAGCGGGCCACCCAGGGTACTATTAACGAAAACACTGTTGATTAAGGCGCCTGCCAGACAACTTCACATACTCATATATGTATTTACATATTTTTTTATTTTGGGTATTTTTATTTATCATTTTAATTTTTTTTTTATCTGGCAATGCTGCACTGGAATATTATTCTTCGTATTTATCATTCAGGTACGTGTGAAATGTCAAAAAGTGGTTGATTTCTATAGGGATTTTTCGAATTTTAATTGTTGAATAACTTTTAAACTAATTGAGAGCGACGATTTTAAAAAATGGCTAAATTATCAGCATAAAATAGTGAGTGGAATAAAAAAAAAAAGTGAAAAAAAGGCATTTGTGCTAAAGTAAATTTGTTCCTTAATTTCTGTGTTCCTATTATAGATACTTTGTAACAACTCCACCTAAGTATTTTTAGCCTAAATAGTTATTATCGCAATTTTCAGTTTTTGCCGGAAACGGACATTTTTTATAATTCACATGGACACCGTTTCCTTAAAATTCCGGAATAAAAGTTCTTATAATCCCAGTTCCACATTATTTATATATTTTTAATATCAATAACAAAAATGAATTTTGTTGTGTATTTTGGCCAATCGTCAAATTTTCGCATGGTTGGTAAAGGGTCCGCCAAATAACTTTTTTTTTTAAAATGCTATAAAAAAAACTAATGAATATTTTCTCAAATTTCTTTTTTTATTTGAAAGTACAATCCCACCGGTTAGTAATGGAAAATAATTTCATTCAAATGGCTGCCTCGGCGTAGCCTACACGATCGGTCCAATTTGTAAGCACATTATCTATTGTGTGCATTGTGTGTGTTGTGTGTAGCCATAGGTGAAGGCTTCACGAATATTGTCCTTTAAAGCGTCAATTGTCTCTGGCCTGTCGGCGTTACACTTATCTTTTACGGCACCCCACAAATAATAGTCCACCGGTGTCAAATCGCAGCTCCTAGGTGGCCAAACGACATCAGCTCTGCGGCTGATAATGCGATCTTCAACAACAGGGCGCAAAACATCGAGTGTAGTTTCGGCTGTGTGGCACGTAGCGCCGTCCTTTTGAAACCAAATGTTGCCAATATCCCTCTTCAATTTTTGTGAACAAAAATTCGTTCAACATGGCCCGGTAACGATCGCCATTGACTGTAACGGCCTCATGCTCATTTTCGAAGAAAAATGGCCCAATTATGCTTCTGGACCAAAATCCGCACCAAACAGTGACTCGTTTTGGGTGTATCGGCTTTTCAATGTATGCGTGCGGGTTTTCTGTGCCCCAAATGCGACAATTTTTCTTGTTTCCATCCCCGCCAAGATCAAAATGAGCTTCATCTGAAAAGATGTTTTTTTTTGGCAAAATCGGCATCTTCTCTAAGTCGATCGCAGGCTCACTTAGCGAAGCGAAAACGCATTGGAAGATCAGTTGGCTTCAACTCCTGAACCAATTGGACTTTGTATGGCGTCATATCAAGGTCTTTATGCAAAATTCGTCTTAATGATGTCTCCGAAATGTTCAATTGTTGAGAACGACGGTGAATTGATGTTGATGGCGCTTCACGCACGTTTTCTGCCACAGCAGCAATATTCTCGGGTGTACGCACTGTTTTTGGCTTTTCACGCTTTGGTTTATCGATGAGGATGCCAGTTTCTTTCACTTTTTTCACAAGATAACGAACATACGGAGCTGACGGTGCTTCTCTTCTTCCAAAATCTGTACGCAATTTTCGCACACATTCTGCAACATTACCATGATTTGCAAAGTAATGTCGCAATATTTCCCAGCGTTGTCCAAGCGTATACACAACCATATTCGTTCAGCGGAAGGATAAAACTAATTATCTGTCAAATCAGACATGAGCTAAGTGTTACCATTCACGAAATAAGCACTAGTTGAAAAAAAAAACGTTAGATGGCGGACCCGTTATTTGAATTTACGACTATCTCACAGTGAAAAAGGAATGTTGCGTACAATCCAGTCGTGCACTCATCATTCGTTTTGTTTAGTATGGTTGTCAACACATTCCCTCACAAGGGTTTTGACTTATTCACAAAAGCACAGTACCCAACTTGGAAGGCCAGGCCCGTATTTTGACCGGAGGACATCATGCTGAATATTCCTTCCCAGTCCTTCTCAACAGCCTTTTTTTATTGCTGCTGCAACACTCACATTTATAAGGTTAGCAAGTCAAATCCAGTTGGATGAAACCAATATCCGACGGTTACCATTGCGAGCTAATATAAGAACAACTGATGTGTAATCAATCTTACAACTACAAGTTTTCATCGCTCAACGTATTCCCTCCCATAATTTGAAACACAAATACAAAAATTTATCTGAAATCCGACAAATTTCCTAACACCCCATTGTCGTACTTACTTTTCCCATAAACGATTCAGTCAGTTGTCCGATTTGTTGAAAACGTGCAGTCAATCCTAGGCTTATCATCGCTATAAACAAGTCCGTGTAGTTCCAGGTGAAAGTGAATATCCCATTCAGCAACTAACACAACAAAGTCGAAAAGAATTAGTTATAGTGTTGGAATTAGTGATTCTTTGTAACAATTACCAAAACCGGAATCGTGACCAAAATATGATATGGTATGTGGGAAAAAACGAATCGGAAATGCTGCCGCATGAAGTCCTTGTAGCCAGCAGGTGGATGAGTTATGTTACACTCTCCAGCTTGTGCATCCTGTAGCCATATACATTCGAGACAAAGAATAGTCCATGTTCAACTGTTATGCGTGTCGATAGTGTTGAAAGGGACAAATTCTCTGGTTTCGTACCGTGAAACATTTACCTGAGCACAGAGCTGCCATAAAGCACGCATACAATCGGATTTTATTTTTCAGCGTCCATTTGCTTGTTTTGATAGGGTGGTGCAAGAAAAATCATCTCCACTTGGGTCCAATATCTTATAAGCTGGGGCCATCGTCTGGCTAAACGGAGGAACAGCGTGCAGACGCACAGGCCACAGAAGAAGAAGACGATACTAACTGGAATTATTAATGACACTCTAGTGGTTTCATGTAACTGTGAAGATGGTCCAATCTGCTGGTAGTGATGGAAAAAATCAATGTCAGACAAAATAGTCAACAAGACAAGTATTCTCAAATTTTTGGAAGAGAAAAAAAAAAACGCCTTCTTTGTATGTGGTAATGGTGTTGGTAAGCTCTGAGATTAGTCTGAGTAATTGACTGATGGCAAAGGAGCTTATCAATAAAGCGTTACATTAAAATAGCAAAGTAGAGGCAAATAATAAAGACAAGAACAAGATGGTACCAAATAAGGGTTTTATTTTGGAATGATGTCAGTAAATTTTCCATAAGTATATAGATGTAGTCCTTTTTCTTGAATCCCTTAGGCAGTTTAAAGTTTGTTCAGTCACATTCACTGTTGGCAAAGAAAACTCTTGACTTAGGGGTTTGACAGATGACTTTACACACATTATAAGCGGAATAAAAAAGTTATGAAAGTCCACTGACTTCGGAGAACCCATGAAGGGCCACCATAATCGGACATTTCATAATTAAAGAAAAAGTTACGTACTCATGCGAGTCGATGATTTAATATCCAACAAAGTAAATTTGGTGCGAAATTTGGTGATAACAGCACAAATTGTTGATTCACCAGGTCGATTATGACAACCATAATATGGTCGTAACATCCGGTGCACATTTTTCACACAGCACGAATTTTGATAATAAATTTCAATAATTTGACGACCCACGACCGTTTGTAAGTCTTTCCATGATTAATAGCAAAGTAGGCATACTGAAAACTTTTCACTTTGACAGATGACGTTTGGACGCCATTACTAACCAGTGCTGCCAACCTGAAAAACTCAACTCTTAAAAAATCACCCGTTATTAAGCTTGCTAAGACACAGATCTAATAGTGTTTATTTAAAAAAAATCTCGGTGTTGATTATTTTGATACCCTATCCCATAGGAGTATATAAGTTTTGAACCATATGTTACAAACCATAGATAAATAATTTAGCTAGATATACCTTAAAGTATATGGATCGACTCATATCGATAGCTGAGTCGATTTATCCATGTCTGTCCGTCCGTACATCACCAGTTTTCGAGCCTTAAATTTTAAGCTGGAATGATGAAATTTGGTACACATGTACACATTTTTGAAATCCGGCCACTGCCACGCCCCTTTTAAGAAAAACGTAGTTTTTGACCAAACCGTAAGGAATTTTAAAAAAAAGTGTCTGAGTAAAAAATCCTTTTTCGGTCCAATTTTCAAATATTTGAAAAAAACTTTTGATGCAAAAACTTTAATAAAATTAATGTGAACATTTCGTTCCTAGACCATTTTAACCTACGCCCACTTTTTGGAGGCGTTTTCCTACAAAAACCATTTGTACCCTAAGGCATATGCAATAGAAAAACGTTTTTTGTCGAACCATACAAGTTGATCAACTGTGTGAACAGTATATTGTGACAACGTCATTTTCTATATTTTATGTCCATAAAGACCACAAATTGGGGATATTGATTTTAAGGAAGGGATGGAATAGGGTATTAAACGATACGCACAGCGGATTGTAGCCTTCTCATATGTTTTACATTACCTTTGAATATATTATTAGCAAAGTAAATGCTAATTTGTTGAATAACAGCTCAACAGATGTGAAATAAAAGCGTCAGATAATTTTTTTAATATTTGGGAGAACGTACAGATAGAATGCACTATGCACCACAAGTAGAGGATTGAACTAGTTTGCAAGTGTACATAGCATACATACATGTGTGCGTTAAATTATTATTCAGAAATTTTGACTTTTGACACAATTAGTACTGAGCAATAAAAATAATTTCAAGTTTCGTAGTTCAGAACATTAGATTGCTTCACCACTATCCTCGGCATATATTGTCTTCCAACTCACCGATATTCTTTGCGGTTATTCCAGCTCGAATACTACTCTCCAACACAGATAAAAATATTAAACTTCCGAAAAGCAGAAACAATCCAGCTACAACACACCCAAGGGAGCCATATTTAAAATCAACACGATACGGATGGTGTCCAACAATATTTATTAAAGGCATAATAGAAAAGCACCGGGCCACCGCCAGAACTAAAAGAAAAAAAAATAAACAAAGAACACTTTAAGGCCAAAAAGGAATTTTTAATTTAATATGAACACAGATACTTGGCCATATGGCTGTGTGGAAAAGGTCCAAGTCCATCGAGTGTAATTCTTCACAATATTGTACAAAATTCGTTTGAACTTTTGGAATAGTCTTTACAAAAAAACAATTTCTCCATCGTGTCCGTGAGAAGCGGCGGATCCCCTTAGTGTGCCTCGTCATCCTTTCAATGGTCAGGAGTGAATGGATTGCATGTGACGCAGGGCATGTCCATTGTGCCATGTAAATCGTGTGAATGAGAAAACGTTTTATGAAAGTAGAAAATTACACGGTTGAAATTGAAGTGTACTTAATAAAGGTTCTAGGGAAGCCTGAGTATCATTTGAGGTTGGTGGTGGGTGATTTTTATTGCGAAGGGTGTTGCGAACTTGAGGCTATAGTACAAAAATTCGCAATTTGTGGGATATGGTTGTCGATAATTTGCAGAAGGTTACTCAGTTAGATGAATAGATATGAGCTAGGGGGAGCGGAATATGAGCTAGGTGGAGCGGAATTCTAATATTAGGTACAGGAGTAGGAAAATAACGCAAAATTATGTTATGAAAGAATGACCGAGGCGTGTTTTAACCAAAATTATACATAAATTGTGCTTATTTTAGGAAACGGATATGACTTACTAACATTATTCGCGAGAGTGTTGAGCAGAAGAAGATAGTAACTAAATCATAATATTATGTCAAAAAAATCTGACACTGAAGAAATATATGTCCCAAAACAACTACAAGCGTCAAATGTGAATGACAACAGTATGAGCAAACGTTCGAATCAAAATGATATTCGGATCTTCACCTGAAACAGGAAACTTTCAGCCGAAATTTTATCAAAGGCTGTTGAATGAGCTGAATTCCTAAATGTAAAAAAATGCGCATTGCATATGTTTCAAAATTATATGATGCTTTCTCACTTTGTTGCGTATGTAGTTGCTTTCTGTCTGCAGACATTTTGGAACGGAGCGCGTGATACATATGGCGTTTTCCATTGGGAAATCTAGATTTTGATCTGAACTGTGATCAATAATGTATCTGTAGTTAAATAAATAAAAAATTGATCTTTTTGAGTGTCAATGGAACACGATTCAGATTTATTTATTTTTGTCATTGTATTGGTGTTATTTTGTGTCTGTGAAGTTATCGTCGGTGTAGCTGCCAAAATTTAAAACATAACAAAAATTTGAAAATACAGAAAATACATACGCGGAACTAGGGATGAAAAATGGCTTTTCAGCATTGTATTGAAAGTTAAAAAAAATTGTATTGAAATTGTACTGGTTGATTTCCATCATCGTTTGGTGTTTTGATAAGCTATCTTTTTTATACAATTATAGGTACAGTGGACAGATTTGGTGAAAATATGTTTTTTTTTTAAGAAAATAACTTTAATTTTTCACGTTTTACAGCTGGAAATAATAACCGAGGCATAATTGTAATTTTTACAAGAATTACGAAATAATAAAATCTTAAAAGCAGGCATATAATTTCTCTTAAATGGAAAAAAACCTCTATCTCACGTAGTTTTGTTTTTCAATGCACACAATGGCCATATCCGTCACTACTTATGATCATTTTTTCCTTTTATCGCCACTCTTTTGTCAGCTTTTAGTCATATGATCATTTAACGGAAAAAACAAGCGAAAGCTTGTAATATTTCTGTTTTGAGTGTAGTGTACTCTTGATAGCTTGCCAGGATCAGTATTGTTTAAATTTTTAAAGTCGTTGCTTACAACAGTCATCAAGATTTCGTTTTTTCTATTTCGTCATTTACAAAAAATAGAGTAAACATTTTTAGAGTCAAGGCGTTCCCAAATGGAGTGCGATTCTATGGGTGCAACAAATATAAAGATGACTACAAAATTTATTCGCTTAAAATTAAGTCGTTAAAATTCGAAAAAGACGTTTAAGGCCCAGTTTTTCAGTGCGAGTTCATCCTAGTTTCGGGAGTTTACTCGAGTTTACTTGAGAAAGCAGTTTTTCAGGCAAGTTTGCTGAGTTAACCACGGAATTAGATGATCAGATGGTTTTGACAGATGATAAAATACCAGGCAAACTTTTTTTTCAATTCCATTTATCTGGAAATTTAATTTAATTTTGAGAAACTAAATGCAGATCTTAGCGACTTGAAATTGTATTAAATATTGAGTTTAACTATTTTAAGAAGATAAAGACTTGTAAGTTTGCGACAAGAGCATTTTCATTTGTTTGGGGAAAAGGAAACCAAACAGCTGATAAAGTGAAAACTGAGCAAAATCGATAAATCATGAGTGCTGCCAAATTAAATCATCACACACGGAGTCAAATTTAATTCTGTACTGAAAAACTGCTTCATGAGTTAACTCTAGCTTAAATTTATTCCGGAGTTATTAAACTCTGTGTTAACTCAGCACTGAAAAACATGTAGAACTGTAACTCCACTAAACAAACGAACGAAAAATAGTTTCAACTATAAAAATAAAGCTGTTTGGGGGATTTCCTGTGGTACTTAAACCCATTTACCAGGGTAAGTTACCCATATCAAAACAAACATTAATTGACTTGGTGAAGCTTTCCGAAAGAGCTTGTGCCGTGTATAAGGGTCTTCCAACCCATTGTCTTAAAGATGCAGAGCGCTTGCCGGAACCTGATCAACATGAGAGTGACTTAAAATTCGTTTTGGTTAAAGACCGTTGCTTTACTTATTTTTATTTGAAATAAATACCCTAAAAATAAGTTTGTGTGCAATACAATAATGTTCGAAATACGTAGTAAATATCTGTTAAGATCATGTAAATTAACTGTTTTTTTGCTTATAGAAATTATGACATCAAGTGAGTAAAACCAATTAACGACCTAATAAACAAAAATCCGTTTTTATCAGCATAATTGTAATTTTAAAACCACAAAATGTCTTTAAATTTAATTATCTCTTTATTATCTATTTTGTTAGTTAAGCTTAGTACGCTGCTCGAGCGAAACTAAATTTTAGCTGCTCTCCATTATTTCTCTCCAAACACTAGCTAAAATCCTCGCTAAATTTTGACATAGAGTGCTTTGTGGATAAGTGTCATAACAAACAGCTGTTCTTTGAAAAATAATAGCGTTTTCGATTGGGATTTTTAGATTTACACTCAGATTTCAGATTTTACCCGTCCCAATCGAACATTAAAGAGGTTACTCTGGTTTTGTATGTGTGTAAGTGTGCCATTTGACAGCTTATTGTTTATCTTTAGGACGCAATTATAGCTATTAGCTATCAATGAAAACCATCATTTGAAATTTTCTTTTACTCTTTGCGGCTTTTTTATAAATTCAACCATTGGCGAGTTGGTGTCAAAACAAAGCTTATGAATTTTAGAATATGATTATCCAAAAATATTTTAGTTTCTAATTATAGTTTTTGCAGAAATAACAAAAAACACAAATCAAACTGCGAAATGCAAACTTCAAACTGACATAAGTCAGATGTTAAATGTTTTTGTGTTGGTGCATGTTGGTGTAAATCTGCCTTGGAATCCAGATTCTTCGAAAGTACTCTAGAGTAAGAAAAGAGTGCTTTTTGTTTCCCAATCGAAAACGAAAAAATAGATCTAGAGTAAAAAAAGTGCTCTAGAGTATAAAAAGAGTGCTTTTGTATGCCAATCGAAAACGCTATAAGTTTATTTCAACAACTCAAAAGCACAACAGAAGAAAACAATACGATGTGTCAAAATTTAGCTTGAGAAAATGTCCCGAACTATTAATGGGCGCGCTAAATTGTGACAGATACATCCAGTACAGTCTGAAATGAATGTTTGATTTTTTAGCTGAAGCAGCGTACCGCTCGGCTAAATGGATTCGCTTAAATTTAGCTCAGCTAATTTTTGGAGAGAATTTTGTAGGGAGCTAAAATTAAGCTCGAGCAGCGTACTAAGCTTTAATGACTAACTAAGATCTTCAAGATCCCTAAAAATAAGAAGACAGGAAGACATGTATTTTTGGTACGAAACTTTCATAAGAAAAAATTAAAAAAGAACCATCAAACAGCTGATAAACTGTATTCAGGGAAAAAAATGGGGCGAATATAGAAAAAAAGTGATTGTGAATTGAAAATTGGCACATACTTTCAGTGGTATTTATATAAATTCGAACAGATTTTTGGTAGCAAAGCAAATTATGTGATGTTTTCGTTTTTAAAACATATTTTGACGATAAATACCTACTTAAAATATCTGCAGCACAAATTGTATCGGATTTTATAAAAGTGTATTTGTGTACTGAAGCTAAGGCGATTGTATCAAAAACAGTACAATTGTATCGACTTTTGCAACCCTGCGCGGAACGCGTGCACACTTCGACCAAGAAGGTCCGTTGTGGTACCACACGGATCAAACATCTTTTCCTATGAGTCGTCTGCCTAGTTGAAACAATCCGAGCTACATATAAAACGGCGGAGGTTCCTGATGTCAATGTTAATCAGGTCACCTAGGTTGTCGAAGAAGTAGCCTCCCAGGTGGAGTCTTCTGTTGTTGGAGAGCGCTGGACATGAACAAAGAAGATGAGTGATACTTTCCTCCTTCTCCTCGTCCATGCAGCTTCTGCAGAAGTCGTTGCTATAAGGCCAAGTCTTTTAGCATGTAGGCCTATGTGGCAGTGTCCTGTAAGGACACCAATGATGGTGCTGATGGTGGATCTGTTCAGCATTATTAAACTGAGGGAGCGTTTCTTGCTATATATGGGCCAGATTTGCCGGGATATAAGACACGTTGAGCCGTTTGTCCATCTACAATTAGCTTTTTTGACCGCATCTAGTTTAAGTGTTGTTTTACAAGCAGCGAGGGGCATGCCTAACGTTTCTACATGTGGTAGAATATCAAGCGTGGTACCCCTTCTGGCAAGCTCGTCCGCCCTACAATTCCCTGGGGTATCACTATGCCCCGGCACCCAAAATAGGTGAATGGTAAATAGCTCTGCCATCTCGTTAAGAGACAGTCGGCATTCGTGGGCTGATTTTGAAGTGAATGCGGAAGATCTCAAGGATTTGATTGCCGCTTGGCTGTCACTGAAGATGCTAATATTCTTCGCGGATATTACATTACACCTCAGCCAGGACAGGGCTTCTTTGATTGCCATGATTTCCGCCTGGAAAACGCTTCAATGATTGGGAAGGCGAAAGGATATGCTCAGGTTGAGCATCTCGGAGAAGACACCTCCACCTACCCCCGCTTCAGTTTTAGACCCATCTGTGTAGATGTAAATCGAGTTGTCCAACCCAACCGAGTCTTGTTCCCAATCAAGTCGGCTGGGAATTGTTGACTGGAAGTTACGATCGAAGCTGAGTTGGGTAGTTGGCACAGCTGCACAAGCTGCGGTCTGTTTGCCGAAGATGTCTAAGGACACTAGATGTAGAATAGCATCTAGAGCTGCGTATGGGGTGGTTCTTAGAGCGCCACTTATGCAGATGCAGGCGGATTTTTGAACTTTCCCCAGAAGGTTGCGGTTTGAGGCTGTCTCAAGAGCAGTCCACCAGACCAGCACACCATACAGAAGTATGGGTCTAACGATAGACACGCAAAGCCAGATGTTGGCTTTCCAGTTCAGTTTCTTGTCCAAGACCAGACCCAGGTACTTGGCTGATTCAACAAACTTGAGACTGACGCCATTGAGTTTTGGAGGGTCGAAGTGCGGGATTTTGTATTTCCTGCTGAAAAGGACCAGTTCGGTTTTTTGAGGGTTCGCGCCAAGTCCACATTTGGTGGCCCATTTGGAGAGTACTGGAGAGTACTGTAATACAATTGAAACAGAAACAATTAAAACGTAACCATTTGGCTCTATCCTCAATTAGTGCCTTTTAAAGGAATGTACCCAAATGGAAGAATTTTATTAAAGTTATTAGCTCGTACCCTGATGATGTATTTCTTTTCCCATTTTCGGATTGTTTTACATATATGTGGGTACTTAAAACTAATTTAACGTTATGTTCAAGTTTGGTAAGTGAGCTCTTATGAGAAATCAACATTGCTCGATGGGACTGAAACCGAATGTTTTGTGCCATACTGTGCATCAAGGTTGTCAAAAACACTCCCAAATTGTCGAGGATTTCCCCAATTTTTTCCTTGCTTTTATTCGTCTATATGTAACCATTATATTTAAAAAAATTCGAATTATTTCCTCTAGAAAAATGGAAATTCCGGGTCCACTTTCTTAATTTCGATGTAAAAATTTCTCCAAATCGTCTTTTTTTTTTAGCGCACAAAATTCAATATGAGGACACAAGCGTTCTTACTCTAGCCTCTCACTATCAACTCCTACTCTCACCTCCAAGCTGGTGACTGGTGGATGCCTAGTACCTCGACTGTAGATGGGGTATTTAACCCCTGTGGAAGGGTTGGTGGCAGCAAACGAGAGAGGGGGAGGAGTGTCCTCTCACTAAGGCACTCACTCTTCAGGCGGCAGCGGAGGAATTCCCTAGATGGAGTCAACGGTGGCGCATACAGCCCAGTTTGATCGAACTGGTAGTGAAATCCCTATATGAGCTGCTTGAACACCAGCTCTATAGGGATTTCCAATACTGAGCGAGGGTATTGGAAACGAGTTGGTAGCGGAGGAGCCCTCAATGGGTCAACGGCAGCGCTCATACCCCAAAATGGGCTACTGATGTCGGTATTTTTCCGGCCCGCTGTCCTAGGGTCAAAACAAGGGCCTGGCCCTGCAGGTTGGGGGTTGTGCTTTGGGTTGACTACCCATCGACGGAAAACGCAAAGGTAGGAAGAGAAGACATCTTTAGCAGTACTGTCGGAAAATATAGCCTACACGACAACACGTCTGGTAACGGACTTAGGCTAATTGACTTCGCTACGGAACGAAATGCCACTTTAGCCAGCACACGATTACCTAACCTCGATATCCATAATGGGACATGGCGGTCTCCAGATCAACAAACAGTCAACTAAATTGATCACATTGCGATAGACAAGAGGCACGCATCCAGTATTTTGGATGTCCGAACATTCCGAGGGGATAACATCGACTCGGACCACTACCTTATTGTAACCAAGGTAAGGATGCGGATATCCACCACGCCACAAAAAAAACAGAAATACTGTGAAAAAATTTAATGTCGAAAGACTGCAATCGCCAGAGACCGCCAAGACCTTCGCGCAACGCGTATCCCTAAACCTCTCGACTCACAACACACCAGCAGCATCTAATGTAGAAGAACAATGGTAACGAATCCAACAAGCCATTAGATCAGCCCTAACTGATGTGCTAGGTTTCTCGAGGCCACCAGCAAGAAACCCCTGGTTTGATGAGGAATGCCGACAGATGCTCGCAACCGTTGAGCTGCCGTTGAGCTCAATAGGCAAAGAATAAGGGAAGAACATCGGCTTTTCAGAAAGAAAAAAAAGAGCAAGAAATGATCGCGATCGAGGAGATAGAGAGGTGCCACTCCAGGAATGATGTTCGCAAGTTTTACCAAAGTGTAAAACGTCAAAGCCAAGGATACAAGGCTCGAACAGAATCCTGTCAACCATAGCTGAGACACAGTCGATGCTGAGGATATGGAAGAACCACTTCTGCAGACTGTTAAACGGCGATGACGAACAACATTCCGCTGTCAGGCAGAACGAAACATTTAATATTGGCAACGACAGCGAAAACTGCCAACCACCCGACTTAAGTGAAGTGAGGATAGCAATATCTAAACTCAAGCTAAATAAGGCTGCTGGAAATGATGGTCTTCCCGCTGAGCTTTATAAATATGGCGGAGATGACTTGGTTAGCAACATCCACCAACTCATAAGCCAAATCTGGTCGATTGAAAGCATGCCTGAAGAATGGAACCTCAGCATCGTTTGCCCGATCCACAAAAAAGGAGACCCTCTGAACTGCACCAACTACAGAGGCATAAGTCTACTCAACATCGCCTACAAGATCCTATCTGCCGTAATATGTGAACGCCTGAAACCGTTTACCAACAACCTGAACGGACCTTATCAGTGTGGTTTTAGGCCAGGAAAGTCCACAATCGATCAAATTTTCACACTTCGGCAGATCCTGGAAAAAACCCAAGAAGTCCAAAACGATACCCACCACCTATTTATCGATTTCAAAGCCGCATACGACAGCATTTATAGAGACGAACTGTACAGAGCCATGTCTAGTTTTGGTATACCGTCCAAACTCGTCCGTTTGTGTAGGATGACGATAGAGAATTCTCGCTGCACCATCAGGGTCGGAAACGACCTCACCGACACACTTGATACCAAAAAATGATTTAGGCAAGGCGATGCGCTGTCATGTGACTTCTTCAATTTGATTCTTGAGAGGATTGTGCAAAACTCCCGAGCCAACACCAGAGGCACAATTCTCCAAAAATCGGTGCAACTACTAGCATACGCCGACACAACATCGACGAACTGGACAGAACGTCACCATTGACAGATATAACTTTGAGGTAGTACGGGACTTTGTCTACCTCGGCTCCGCTATTAACTCTGACAACAACATCTCGTCAGAAATCAAACGAAGAATTACTCTTGCCAATCGCTGTTTCTTCGGGCTAAGAAGGTTGTTTAGAATCAAAACAATAAATTAGTTTGACCACCCTACTCCAAACATCGCCACCCTATACAAAATAGCACAATTTCGCATTCCCACAGTATATGACCATGTTATCAGCACTCTCAGGTGTCCCATTCCCATTCCCATTAAAACTCATGCACATTTACCGGTGCTTGTCGATCCAATTACAAAATTATTCCCATAGAATTTAATGCAGAATCATCATTTTTAGCTTTATTTTTAGTATAAATAGTCATAAGAATATAGAAATAAAATCACTTTACATTCAGAAGTCATTTGTTTCACTTGCTACCCCCCACCAGAGGTAAGGAGCTTTTTTCAACTCTGGAATCAAAAGAGGTTCCAGGTCAAAACATTGGTGACCCCGACGTGATCTTGATTTGCTTCCCCCCCAAGAAAGGTAAGGGGCAAATCATACCACCGTCTTCTATCAATTGCGTTCGCCAGGGCAAACATTGGCGAGGAGTCGACAGGGCCTTACACTGATCGCAACAATACGAGAGACATTAAGCGTGGATTCGCTACCCCATCAGAGGCAAAAAGGAATTCACCGTCCCACCACATTAGTTACAGTGACATACTTCCCACAAGTCATTACAACTCATAAACCGAAGACACCCTTCCACAATGGACGAAATGGAAGTCTTCAAAATCGTGGCCCGACAGAAAGCCATTACAGAGGAGCTTCAAAGGCTGAAAATTAATATAGGCAAGGACGGCCCCGATCGCAAAACTGCCGCATATAAAAAGAAAAAAGGTGATGTTCTGGAAGCATTATGGCTGGAGTTCCATGGGAATCACGAAAAAATCAAGAATGTCGTGAAACCAGACACTCCATATGTACAAGCGAATACATATGAGACAATAAAGAGAGCTTACGCTGACATAAAACTCACTTTGGACTCAATCCCATCCATCGACGATGATGAAAAACAAGAAGAACCCTTGGGAGCAATCGGTGGGACTACGTATCCGGACACGGGAACCAAGCCAAAGATGCATACCCTTCCATTAGAGGAATCTCGAGCGAAGGGATACACCGAAGAACAACAGACCAAAATGTTCCCAGTAACGTCAGTCAACACTGGTGAAGAATTTGTCAGAGTCATTCGAAGACAAAACACAACAGCAAAATCGTTGCAGCGATTGTTGGTAAGTCTTGAAGCCGTGACAGCAGACACCTGGAGCTCAACATTCTGTACCGTGAAGTTAAACACACTTCAAAAATATTGGACAGAACTAGAAGCAAATCACCGATTAGTTAACGAGATATGCGAAGACCCAAGCAGGCATGGATATAACGCCGCGGAATATTTTCAACTAGAAGACAAAATTCAAGATTGGATTATTGAGGTTACAACCAAACTACAGGAATTATCAGCTCATGTTCCACCATCACCCTGTGCAATTACCACGCCAAGTTCTGTTAACGTACCGAAAGCAACTTTAAATCTACCGAATATTACATTGCCTAAATTTGATGGAAACTACATTCAATGGAAGCAATATAGTGATTTATTTACCGAACTGGTACATAAACAAGACATAGCCAACTGCCAAAAACTTTTTTACCTGAAAACAACATTAATAGGCGAGGCAGAAAAGCTCATTCGACATTTTTCAACATCTGATGCCAACTATAGTGCAGCATGGCAAGTAATTACTGATCGATACGACAACCCGCGACTATTAGTAACTGCACAGGTGAATAAGTTACTAAACCAACCTGCAATCCAGAATGAAGGTTCCAATGCGAGTAAAGCCCTCACTCGAACTACTAAGGAGATCCTATATAAGACCCTGATTATCCCAGTCCTGCTCTACGGCGCTGAAGCATGGATCGTATCAAAAGCGGATGAAGAAATCCTTGGTCGATTCGAGAGAAAAATTCTTCGGAAAATCTTCGGTCACGTTTGCGTTGACGGGCTATGGAGACGAAGATTCAACCACGAACTATACGAGCTGTACAGCGACATTCCCCTGGTCAAAAAACTCCGCATTGGACGTTTAAGATGGCTAGGACATGTAGAACGAATGGACACCAATACTCCGGATCGCAGAGTCTTCGATTCCCAGCCAGACGTCGGACGCAGTAGAGGAAGACCTCGCCTTAAGTGGCGCGTACAAGTGGAAACCGACCTCAACCAACTTGGAGTGCGCAACTGGAGGCAGTTAGCTAAGGACCGGGCTAATTGGAGAGGCATGTTGGTTGAGGCTAGGTTCATCCCGGACTGAAGCGCCACTTAAGTAAGTAAGTAAACACAAAATTCTGATTCAAACTTTATCCTTGTTCTTATCAGCAACTTTATTTGGTTATTTCACCACTTTTGTCAGAAGAATTACAAAAATAAGAACATTGCAATAAATATTTAGAAAAAATCTAACGTCGTCTGGGAATCACTCATCTTTTTTACACACGAAAATGACATCAAATAAAATTAAAATTTGAAAATTACATTTGCATCGTGCTAATAATTGCATTTGCTTGCGCAATAAAATCTGTCCACAATTCATTGCGGAACGTGACGCAATGTAACGATGCCATTACGTCCAATTATCCAGGTATAAAGCCAACTGCCTATACAATTGCGCAATTGCAGTTTGTTGAGATCGGTTTCTACCCAGATTCTCCAACCCTCCAACTCCAACTTGTGCGCGTCACCTAAGGCGATGTCTTATTCTACCGCGTCCAACATCTGACTGGGATTCGAAAAATCTGCGAGGCGGAACATTGGTGTCCATCCGCTCTACACGTCCTTGCCACCTTGAGTCCAATGTGGATTTTTTTTTTGACCAAGCCAATGTCGCTCGAAAAATTTTTGGTTAAAGATTTTCCGAACAATTTTTTCATCTTCTTCTTGATAAAGTCTATGTTTCGGTGCCAAAGCCACACGACATTTTGTCGTATTGCTTAAATCTTTGTTTCATATTTCAGTGAGCGAGAATCTTCATCGTCATTCTGCGCAAATGGACGAGTTAGGGTTTATATTTAGCAAAACTAGACACGGGTCTGCATAGTAAGTCTGTATAAATGCCGTCATATGTGGCTTTGAAATTTTGGATAATTTGGACTTCTTGTTTTTTTTCAGAATCTGTCTCATTAGTTTTCCAGATCCTAACATAACTTCAGTTGCGCCAGTTGGTTGGTTGAGGTGACTTTTTTTATGTCCCGCACTTAAGGCCATTACATAGGGTGAAAACTTCCTTTTCCAAAACGGCGGGGGAAAAATGTCTCCAACATATTCAGAAAATAGGTCATCTAGAAATTTTAGGGGTCAGTTAGGCCTTTTGAAGGATGGTGGCGAATAGGCTGAAAGGCTAACAGTAGCGCTCGATCCCGTGTCCTAGGTGTAAATAATTGGAACGGGTCCCCTTGATTGGAGGTTATGCATTCAGGACAAGAGCATTACGACGCTAAACCACCTAGTTATGAAAAAGAGACAACAGCCTTTTATAACGAATGTATAACAGATCGGATTCATTGCGGGGAGTCGACTGAGATGAGGTGTGAAGCTGCCTGCGTTTCTAAAAAAAAAAAAATTTCTTCAATCGCACCTTTCGACGAGATTGAAAATATATATCCTGCTGATCTACAAATTGTCGAACCACCAAACAAATCGACCATAAGCGATGTACGTATCCAAGTATCCAACCTTCGGTTGACCATTTTCTCTTCCCAAAAAAATACGCCGATCTGCTGTCCAACGAACCTCCGGTTTATGAATCAAGAGATCGTGGATGCCAGACTGATTAAACTGAATAACTGGCAGCAACGTGCCAAGGATCGGGATGAAAGGTTGCCTTAATCTCTTTGTCAGAAGCTTACTAACTTACCTTATGAGCTCCATACCATTAAAGGATTTCTACCGTCTGATCCCACTTATTTATTCAAGACCGCTGACATTCGCAATCGGTTGGTTTTTAAACCAGAGGAGGTACTATCGACCTTCTTGTCTCGAACCTGAGGGCTATAATTTGAAGATTCTCTTATTTGTTGCATTACTCTTCATTCGGTCAATGAACGTTTTCATTGCTATTTAGTTGAGCCTGGGACTTTATCCTTTATCGCCTTGATATGCTCGTCTTTTGCCAAACATCATTAAGGCGACAATGAAGACCGAACCTCCGGTGCCTGAAAGCTGAGACTCGAAGATTCTTTTGACGATGTGGCCGAGCCAATGCAATATTCGGGTTTTTACCTTTTGTACTACATCCATATCTTGGTACAGCTCATAAAGTTCATGGCTGTATCTTCTCCTCCATTCGCCATCCTCAGTTACAAAGGAAATGAAGTATTCTTTCTTACTCCTCTTCGTCCATGCAGCTCCTACAAAAGTCGTTTGAGTGGAGGCTTAGCCTTTCTGCGTGCCTTTCTATTAAACAGTGTCCAGTGATGAAACCTGTATATGGTTGCGCTAATTAATAATCTATCGAGAGAAATCAGTCCCTTGGATCTTCTTAAATCCAGCTTTGGACAAATTTGTTTGGTTATTTGACACGTCGTGCCAAGACTCCACCTGAGATTTGATTTGATGTTAGCATGTCGCGCTAGTAAGCTTTTGCATGTAGGGATAGGAATACCTATTGTACCCGTGTCGGGTAAAAGTTCATCAGTTTTACCGTTCCCTGGAATGTCACTATGCCCAGGCACCCAGCATAGGTGAATGTAAAACTGCTTTGACATGTCTTGCAGAGATGAGCGGCAATCTAGGGTTGTCTTTAATTTTTGTGGGTTTGATCCCAGGCCTTGCTATACGAAAAAAGGACAGCGAAGTTTGTACATGTACCTGGAATTTTAGAACGCTTATCAGAAAAGGTGAAGCCGAACTATTATTTTAGGATTCCACTAGTTGGTCAGCTGGATCTTCTAAAGCAAATATTGCTGCAATACAGGGATAGGATGAGAATGAGTTGGGCAACTATGACATCTGCTACGGGCCATGTAATACTAAGCAGAAATAGCGACTATTCGGATGTGCATTTGTTGAAGGCAATAGACTTGGGCAAGAAGTCATTCACATCAAGACCGAATTCCAACAAAAAACGAGAAAAGAATGCGTTTGAGAATATGGAAATGTGCCACTCAGTAATGATGTTCATAAGTTATACGTTTATAAGAACAAGGAAATACAAGGAACCACTTCTGAAGACTGTTTAACGGTGTTGACGAACAATCTCCCGCTGTCAAGGAGAATATACCATCCGACATTGGCGATAACCCCGAAAACTATCAATCATTAACCTAAGTGAAGTGAAGATATGAATATCTAAAATAATGCTAAGCGAGGCTGCCAGAAACGGCGACCTTCTTGCCGAAACATACACCAACTCATAAGCAAACATTTTTCAGCTGAGAGAATGCCTGATGCTAAGTTCATCATTTGCCCGATCCACACAAATGGAGACTCTCTGAAAGGCACCAGCATAGAGTCTCTTTAAAAACCCATCCAAGTTCCTAGCTGACGTAATTATTAAACTGCCAAAACTGTTTATAGTAACCTGATCGGCCCGTATCAGTGCATTTTTAGGTCAAGAAAGTCCACAACTGATCATACCATCGCACTTTGGCATATCCTGCCATAAACTCAAGAAGATACCTACCTATGTCCAGTTTTGGTATACCGCCCAAACACGTCCGTTTGTGTAGGATGACGATGGAGAATTCTCGCTGCTCCATCAGGATCGGAAATGACCTTACTAACACATTCGATACCAAAAAAGGTTTCAGGCAAGGCGATGCGCTGTCATGTGACTTCTTCAATTTGATTCTTGAGAGGATTGTGCAAAACTCACGAGCCAACACCTGAGGTACAATTTTAAAAAAAATTGGTGCAACTCCTAGCATACGCCGGCGATATTGACATCATTGGTAGGACTCAACGTGATATCATAGCCACGTTTGCTGGTATAGAGAAGGAAGGGGCAAAATGGGTTTAGCAGTAAATGTGGGTAAGACAAAGTATATGCTGTCAACAGGAAAGGACACACAACATCAACGAATTGGACAGAACGTCACCATATATAGATGGAAATTTGGGGTAGTAAATACGGTCACGGTATTAAATCTGAAAACAACAGAAATTAAACGAAGAATTACTCTTGCCAACCTCTGTTTTTTCGGGCTAAGAAGGCAATTTAGTAGCAAACCCCTCATTAGAACTACTAAGAAGATCCTATACAAGACCCTGGTCTAAGGCGCTGAAGTATGAAGAAATCGGATGAAGAAATCCTTTCAAAAATCTCGGGAACTATACGAGCTGTACAGTGACATACCCCAAGTAAAAAAAACTCTGTTTAAGATAGCTAGGAACTGTAGAGCAATACTCCGGCTCAGAGTCTTCGGTTCCAAGCTAGGCGTCGGACGCAGTAGAGGAAGACACCGCCTCAAGTGACGCGTACAAGTAGAAACCAATCTCAACGAACTTCCAGTACACATCTGGATACAGTTAGATAGGGATCAGGCTAATTAAAGATGCGGGTGAATTCCTAAACGCATATCTTGCACAAAATATGCAAAGCAAACAGTTCCAAAATGCAAACACAAATATCCCTGCTAAGCAGACGATCCCTAAACGTAGTAGATACTTTTTTTTTGTGCAGATGCAAACGAATTTGTGCAGTTGCAAAATTCATGTTGCGCACTTCATTTGCTTTTCGATTTCCTTGTAGATAGGTTCGTCTGTGGTTTTGTTTACAAGTTTTTATATATTTTTTGAATAACAATGGGTGAAAAAAATGAAAAGTGAGTAAAATTAATTATATTATTAATAATATATAAGTTTACTTGTATTACCAATTATAGAAACTTGAAAAACTGGACTCATCAGAAGGTGAAGTTACTTTTAACAGTTCGGTTGGCTCATGAAGAGGATTTTTGCTCTGGAAAAAGAAAGAAAACGAGCATCTGGGCTGTAGTACTTAAAGAAATCTTAGAAAACTGTCCCCAATTTTCTTTTAAAAAAGAAGAAATGCTACGCAAGTGGAACAATCTTCTTTTGACTTATAAAAGAATAAAGCAAATGAATGGAAAATCTGGACGAGATGCAACCAGGTAAGAGTATTTCGACTTTTTTCATGAGGTATATGGGACAAAGCATTTCATCGAGCCGCCAAAATGCAATTTGATGTCGAGCCGCACACTCAATGAATACATATCCGAGGAATCTGAAGCTGATTATGAAGAAGCTTCAATTGCAACTTGTTCAAAAGACCCGTCTCCGAAAAAGCAAAAACGTAAAACAATGCAACATGGACATTTTGATTTTTTGAAGCTGAAGAAGAGCAAAAACGACACAAGCAGCAGATGGACATTGAATTGCAAAGATTGAAAATCATGAAAGGCATTAAAGAAGTGCTAGACGATATGAGTTAAGAAGTTGAAAACTCATTAGATTTAAAAAAAATGAATTCTTGTTTTGTTTTAAGAAAACTCGTTCGATTTAAGAATTAATTTTTGTTTTGTTTTTAAAAAAAAGTTTATATTTTATATAAACTTATAAAGTTTATATTTTACATTAAAAAAAAGTGTTTTTTTTAAAAGGATTTAAATAGATAAACGTTTATGCTGATAACAATGTCATTATTGAGTTTCTTTTATCTTTTGCTTCTGTGCTGGCTCTGTTATTGACGCTTGTTCCTTGTTGATCTGTTGAAGTAAGTCCTCCAGGTCTTGAAAATGTTTCAGATGGATTATCATTGTCTGCAGCATCGTTATTTTCAGGAAGCCCTTCGCAATTTGTAATAAAGTTGTGCAATGCTACACATGCAACAATAAAATGCTTCGCGTTTTTAATGTTGTACACTTCAAGATACTTGAGAATTCGGAACCTGTCCTTCAAAATGCCAAAAGCTTGTTCAATACAAACTCTCGTGGAACTCAAGCAGACATTATACCTTGTTTGATGATGATTAAGGTGACCATTATCCCAAAATGGAACCATTGAATACATCGACAAGGGGTATGCAGAGTCTCCTAAAATATGTGTTCCCGTGGGAAGTTGAATTGATCCGTTCAGTAGTCCTTTCCCTAAAGGACTATTTCGCCACACTGCATCGTCATGGGTTCTTCCTGGCCATCCAAAACATATATCTGTAAAAATGCAGTTAGCGTCACAAACTGCCTAAGTATATACAAAATATAGAAGCGTTCCGTGTCTGTTATAGTAGCTTTCTCTATTCGAAGAAGGGGATGGAATTTCGATATGAGTTCCATCAACACAACCAATGACATGGGGAAATGGGTACTTCCTAAGATTATGGAACTGGTCGGTAAACCGGTTATATTCCACTTGCGTTGAAGGCCACTTAATGAAGAGCTCTTGATGTTTACCGATGAACTGAATCATTTTCAAAACGGATCTATGAACAGCACCACGTCCCACGCAAAATCTGTCTGAGAAGTCTCTATAAGAGCAGCCGTTTGCTAGTTTCCAAATAAAGGGTCCGCCAAATAACTTTTTTTTTTGAAAATGCTATAAAAAATACAACTGAATATTTTCTCAAATTTCTTTTTTTAATTGAAAGTACAATCCTTCCGGTTAATAATGGAAAATAATTTCATTCAAATGGCTGCCTCGGCTGGCCATGCAGTAGCCTACACGATCGGTCCAATTTTTAAGCACATTATCGATTGTGTGCAGCTATATTTAACCAATGGCTTCACGAATATTGTCCTTTAAAGCGTCAATTGTATCTGGCTTGTCGGCGTAACATTTATCTTTTACGGCACCCCATAAATAATAGTCCAACGGTGTCAAATCGTAGCTCCGAGGTGGCCAAACGACATCAGCTCTGCCGCTGATAATGCGATCTTCAAAAACAGGGCGCAAAACATCGAGTGTAGCTTCGGCTGTGTTGCACGTAGCGCCGTCCTGTTGAAACCAAATGTTGCCAATATCCTCCTCTTCAATTTTTGTGAACAAAAATTCGTTCAACATGGCCCGATAACGATCGCCATTGACATTAACGGCCACTGCTTGCTCATTTTCGAAGAAAAATGGCCCAATTATGCCTCTGGACCAAAATGCGCACCAAACAGTGACTCGTTTTGGGTGTACCGGCTTTTCAATGTATGCGTGCGGGTTTTCTGTGCCCCAGATGCGACAATTTTGTTTGTTTACACACCCGCCAAGATCAAAATGAGCTTCATCTGAAAAGGTGATTTTTTTGGCAAAATCGGCATCTTCTCCAAGTCGATCGCAGGCCCACTTAGCGAAGCGAAAACGCATTGGATTGTCAGTTGGCTTCAACTTCTAAACCAATTGGACTTTGTATGGCGTCATACCAAGGTCTTTATGCAAAAATCGCCTCAATGATGTCTCCGAAATGTTCAATTGTTGAGAACGACGGTGAATTGATGTTGATGGCGCTTCACGCACAACAGCAATATTCTCGGGTGTACGCACTGTTTTTGGCTTTTCACGCTTTGGTTTATCGATGAGGATGCCAGTTTCTTTCACTTTTTTCACAAGATAACGAACATACGGAGCTGACGGTGCTTCTCTTCTTCCAAAATCCGTACGCAAATTTTCGCACACATTCTGCAACATTACCATGATTTTCAAAGTAATGTCGCAATATTTCCCAGCGTTGTTCAAGCGTATACACAACCATATTCGTTCAGCGGAAGGATAAAACTTATTATCTGTCAGATCAGACATCAGCTATGTGTTACAATTCACGAAATAAGCACTAGTTGAAAAAAAAAAAACGTTAGATGGCGGACCCGTTAGTTAAAAGCAGCGATTGGCTCATACTTAATACAGGTCGCCCAGTTCTCTTTGTTATCCAAAAAGGTCTTAGTTTTTGGGATAGCTGCTGCAATTTCATGGAATTTAAAATCGAATTTTATACACATACCTAGTATCAATTATTTTGTTATCAGAAATGCAGCTCTACTCATCCTGAAGAGACTTTTTAAAACATCGTCTGGATATCTTTTGATCAAATTAAAAAATCCCATAATCTTGGGAATTTGACGTTTTTTGAACAGATATTCACAAATTAGTTTTCTTTTTATGTTCGAGTTCTTCTTTTTGTGAAAACTTGGTGTTGTACAAAGTGGCGCAAAAGTAATCCTCCTATCAGAAAATGCTATAAATTTTGCGATTGGCCCCTAATGTCAGTTCTGATTTGACATTTGTGTAGTAAACACATGCGAAATACACGTTAATAAACAATGTAACGCTACACTGCTCCAGAACGCGGAATATTGGTGACTATTTATTTGAGCAATAATCGGTCGGTGACTTTGGCACAACGTGAATTTCGTCACAGATTTCCTAGCCGTCCAACGCCTACTGGTGAAACACTGCGACGTTTAGCCGCTCGCCTCGAAGAGACTGGCACAACACGAGATGCTGCCAGGCGTGGCAGACCCCGGAGTAGCCGTCCTGCAGAGAATATTGCTGCTGTAGCCGAAGATGTCATGGAAGCGCCGCCGACATCGACCAGACGACGTGCCACGCAAATGGGTATCAGTCGACGGTCTTTACAGCGAATTTTGGTACATGATTTGAAGATGTTTCCGTACAAAGTCCAGACGGTGCATCAGCTGTTAGCTGCTGACCGCCAATCGCGTCTAACATACGCTCAAGCCATCCTTAATCACCACCAAGAGGAAGATGATTTTTCATCAAAATTAATCATGAGTGATGAGGCCCATTTCCATCTTAGCGGGTACGTAAATAAGCAAAATTTATGCTTCTGGGGCACTGAAAATCCGCGTGTAACCCACGAAGAGCCATTACACCCGCTCAAAGTCACTGTATGGTGTGCTGTTTTCGCTGGAGGAGTCATCGGACCTTTTTTCTTCGAAGACGTCGCGGGCCAAACGGTTACTGTGAATGGTGAGCGCTACAGAGCAATGATCAACGAGTTCTTTTTGCCGCAACTTGATGAATTGGGATTGGAAAACATGTGGTTCCAACAGGACGGTGCAACGGCACACACTGCACGTGCCACAACCGATATGCTGAAGGATGCATTTTCCGGGCGCCTAATCTCCCGTTTTGGCGATTTGCACTGGCCAGCAATATCGCCTGATTTGACCGCTCCAGACTTCTTTTTGTGGGGCTTTTTGAAGTCGCGGTTTTATGTCAACAAGCCTCAGACTCTTGCAGCTCTTAAAGACAATATCCGTCAAGAATGTGAGGACCTATCGCCGGAAGTTTTGGCCAAAGTGATGGAAAATGCCATAAAAAGGGCTCAAATGTCTACTAACTACTTTTGCCATCGACCAAAATGTGTATGACCATTTTTGGAACGCTAGAATGTCAGCTGATTTCCTTTCAAAGGGCTCTGCAATGATTCGAAGCTTAAATGTTTAATGCCAAATGTTGAAGACAAAAATTGTAGTTATGCGCCCCGTTGTTGAATTGTATAGAGTCGCTATCAGCTACAGACAGCCGTCTGCCTAAGGAAATTTCTGTAATTAATCAAAACACATCCAACACTGAAAATAAAATATACACCATCTTCGTCCCTATTATGTTAATAATTCCAACCTACCAAGGACAAGAATAATTTATTTTCACACCGACAGAATAATTCCTACAACAGTATAGCTCTTCATTTTAAATGATAAAGTTTGTGAGTTTCCATTAGAAATTCCCCGTAAGACAGCTGCAATTCGAAGGATGTTCGCCCACTCCCCACCGACAATGACATCCTTCATTTCGTCGTCCTTAAATAAATAAATAAATAACAATCTTCTTCCAACCACCTGCCTATCTGTGTAAATCTGCAACCGTTTTGCGATTTATAATGTCTTGTTTATGAACGTGCAACCGGGCGGGCCGCTCTACTCAAGTGTCACTCCCTAACGCTGTAAACGCAATCTTAACAACAACAAAAACCACCTGCTACTCCTGCTTCGTCGCGGCTCAGCAGTTCCATGAAACGACCCACTGCCGTATAAATATTTGTGCAAGCGAAGGCATATAAAGGACCTGAAGGGGAACAATGATATGCAAATTTATTTAATAGTCCTTGTGGTAAACACCATTTAGTTTAGTAAAACGATTTAGAGTCGGTACAACATTGCATCTGACATACTGCAAGCGATTGCTGTGTACATGTATACAGTGAGGGTTCCAAAGGTGATGAAGTGTAGTGTGCGCGGTACCTGAAGACTTAATTAAACCGTTCAACCAACGAAACTTAAAATTATATAAATTTCATTTTACGAGCACAACAATGATAAGTCGTGTTAAGCTGCGAAAGATCCTTAAAGAATATAACCCGGGCAACGAGTGTTTGGATGAAATATTGTCAAAACGACCGAATTCTATTGAAGGCATTAAAAAAGACCAACAGCAGGAGCTGGCTTCCGTGGATTTTCGTAAGCTGGACATATTTCATAGAGCTGTGGAACCGAGTGTGTGCTTTGGAACGTGTATTAGTGAATCGCTTCAACAAATCTTTTCTTCTTTTCTTTTAGTGTTGGTTATAGCACAGTGTTTCGCTATAATGCCAGTGGTCGGGATACTAAATCCAAATCCTAAGTATATGCGGTTTACGCTGCGTTGTCCACAGGTGCTGCTGACTTTTGTGTTTCTAGTGTCAGCAACGATGTTTTCCATTGGCATGCTAAGGAAGCTGATTCAAATAGGGATAAATCCAAAGAATTTTGGTAAGTTAAGTTTGGAAGGGAACCTAATCTAACCATTTCGGGAAAATAGAGCTATTTAGAGTATTAATATCATTTGCAATAGGGGTATGATTGTGTAATTCTTGAGTCAGTAATGTGGGTATTTTGATAGCTGACAGATGAAGTGTGTGCACAACCCAATTCAGCACATCCGAATGTGGCTTCCTTCCAGGTAGGTCGATTATAAACCAAATTTTCATATTATTAAGGCAAATCTTGGAATCGCAAGTCGAGATGCGTCATCTTTTCATTGACGTCAAGACCGCGTATGATAGCATCCATCGTCTAGAGCTTTTGAGCTTTAAAGAGCGAAAGCAGAATACGGGATAATATCTAAACTGATAAAATTGTGACGCACTTGGAAAATCAGAAGTGAATTTATTTTAAAAATCTGTCTAGTAGTATACGCGTCCTTAAAGTCGATAAAAAAAATGATGTGCCTCGACTTTAAATTCTTTGCAGGGGGCAGTCATCTCTCTTTGTTTACGTGTGCTTTTAGGCGCAGTTTGACGTCTAAGTCATTCCTAGATATTTGGTAATTTTCATCTTTTCCCTTTTCTGCTCAAAACACTTCCCACACAGTGCATGTTTTGCGTTGCGTTGATATGTGCCCATTCTGTCAACTTACTCAATTGGCGCTTCGTTCCGGAATGAATCTGGGCCTTAAACAACATACCTCTCCAATTAGCCGGTCCTTAGCTAACCGCCTCCAGTTGCACACTCCAAGTTGGTTGAGGTTGGTTTCTACTTGTGCGCGCCACTTAAGGCGAGGTCTTGCTCTACTGCGTCCGACGTCTGGCTAACAATTCCGTCGATTCTGTCGATTCCTTCTACATATCCTAGCCACCTTAAACGTCAAATGCGGAGTTTTTTTTTTGACTAGGGGCATGTCGCTGAACAGCTCGTATAGTTCTTGGTTGAATCTTCGTCTCCATACCCCATCAACGCAAACGGAACGACCAAGGCTTTCTTCATCCGCTTTTGATACGTTCCATGCTTCAGCGCCGTAGAGCAGGACTGGAATGATCAGGGTCTTTTATTGGATCTCCTTAGTAGTAGTTTGAGGGCTTTACTACTAAATTGCCTTCTTAGCCCGAAGTAACAGCGGTTGGCAAGCGTTTAATTTCTGACGAGATGTTGTTGTCTGAGTTAATAGCGGAGCCGAGGTTAACAAAGTCCCGTACTACCTCAAAGTTATATCTGTCAATGGTGACGATCGGTCCAATTCGTCGATGTTGTGTGTCCTTTCCTATTGACAGCATATACTTAGTCTTTTCCTCATTTACTGCTAAACACATTTTTGCTGGTTCCTTCTCATACTAGCAAACGTGGCTATGACATCACGTTGAGTCCTACCAATAATGTCAATTTCGTCGGCGTATGCTAGTACATAGTTGCACCTATTTTTGGAAAATTTTGCCTGTGGTGTTGGCTCTGGAGTTTTGCACAATCCTCTCAAGAATAAAATTGTAAAAGTCACATGACAGCTCATCGCCTTGCCTGAAACCTTTTTTGGTATCGAATGTGTTGGTAAGGTCGTTTTCGATCCTGATGGAGCAGCGATAATTCATAATACAAAAACGGACGAGTTTGGGAGGAATACCAAAACTGGACATGGCTCTGTATAGTTCTTCTCTATAAATGCTGTCGTATGCGGCTTTGAAATTGGTGAATAGGTGGGTGGGTATCGATTTGGACTTCTTGGGTTTTTTCCAGGATCTGCCGATCTTGTGGATTTTCCAGGCCTAAAACCACTCTGACATCATTGACATCATTGGTAGGCCGATTAGGTTGTTGGTAAACGGTTTCAGGCGTTCACATACTACATAGATGGGATCTTATAGGCGATGTTCAGGACACTTATACCTCTGTACTTGGCACAGTTCAGAGGGTCTCCTTTTTTGTGGATCAGGCAAACGATGCTGACCAGATTTGGCTTATGGATGTTACTTACTAAGTCATCTCCGCCAGCTTTATAAAGCTTAGCGGGAAGGCCGTCACTTCCGGCAGCCTTATTAAGCTTGAGTTTAGATATTGCTATACTCACTTCACTTAGGTAGGGTGGTTGGAAGTTTTTGCTGTTAACGGTTCGTTCGGCATGACAGCGGAATGTTGTTTGTCATCGCCGTTTACCAGTCTGCAGAAGTGTTCTTCCATATCCTCAGCATCGACTGTGTCTCAACTACGATATTTCCTTGTTCATCTCGAGTTGCACCTCTCATAACCTCGATCGCGCACTTTTCGTGCTCTTTTTCTTCTTTCTGAAAAGCCGGTGTTCTTCCCTTCTTCTTTGCCAATAGAGCTCAATGGCAGCTCTCGTCTTCACATGCAGCTTAGCTTTGTAGGCCTCATTCTTGGCAGCGAGCATCTGTCGACATTCCTCATCAAACCAGGGGTTTCTTGCTGGTGGCCGCGAGAAACCTAGCACATCAGTTGCGGCTGATCTAATGGCTTGTTGGCATCTTTGCCATTGTTCTTCGACAAAAGATGCTGGTGGTGTGGTGTGAATCGAGAGGTTAAGGGATACGCGTTGCGCGAAGGCCTTGGCGGTCTCTTGCGATTACAGTCTTTCGACATTAAATTTGTTTACAGTATTTCTGGTTTATTGTGGCGTGGTGGATATCCGCATTCTTACCTTGGCTGCAACAAGGTAGTGGTCCGAGTCGACGTTAGCCTATCGGAATTTTCTGACATCCAAAATACTGGATGTGTGCCTCTTGTCTATCTCAATGTGATCCATTTGGTTGACTTTTCGTTGATCTGGAGACCGCCATGTCGCCTAATGGATATCGAGGTGAGGAAACCGTGTGTTGGCTATAGTGACTTAATTCCGCGGAAATTATTGCACTGCACCTTTGAGACACCTTTTATATGAGATTGTTGGACATTCCATTTAATCGTAGAGTAGAAATCAATGAAGGAAAATAACCTTTAAAAAAGCTCCTTAAGCCGAACATTTAAAAATTTATAAATCTTACACCAATCTGTGTGCTAATCCCCATCAAAAGATAAACATCCTATCCTATAACATTATATACACAATCATCAAGACCTTTTTCACATTCTGTTTTGCAGTTGGATTAGTTTTCTTTGGCTGTGTGCTCTGCGCCAACATCCTTTTCTTCTCACTGGCGAGACGTTGGCCAAAACTCATCCAGTACTGGACTAAAGTTGAAATGGTGTTTCTAAAAACGCCTTATGAAATCCCTAAGCGCAATCTTGCAATACGTGTTCAACTAGCCGCAGCTATAATTATACTCCTATCCGTCGGTAAGAATATCCCAACCTCCAAAAGGATGTTAATTAATAATATATTTACACCCATACTCTCGTATCCGTCCGTGGAAAAGTCGAACATGGATTGTATTTCTTATCTGCCATCTATGGGTATCACAAACAGATTAAGCTCTGCAACATCACTCAGGGACCATCATTTAGCCATTATATGCATCACTCCTATGACTACGTCTTCAAAATAGTACCTTACAACTTGGGATTTGGAATCGCTACGTTGGTCAGTTCATAAAATGTGGGAGGGCTGGGATGATAGTGCCTTGACGACAATTTAATCTTTTCGCAGATAATTAATGCAACGTTCACATTCACATGGAACTATATGGATATGTTCATTATGATGGTGAGCAAGGGCATAGCTTATCGCTTTGAGCAAATTACTGTCAGGATACAAAATCTCTCTAATAAGGTATGTCCTTTAATTAAATTTCCTTGCTAGATGAGAAGGTGCATGCAGGATAAAGTTTTTTCATCAAAATTCCACCACCTCTGCACCAAATCATATGTCCTTTGTTTTATTTTGAAGGAAATCCCAGAATATATCTTCTCCGAGGTACGGGAACACTATGTACAGCTATGTGAACTTTTGGAGTACATTGATGAGAACTTGTCGGGAATCATTTTGCTGTCGTGCATGAATAATTTGTACTTCGTCTGCTATCAGTTGCTGAACATTTTCAAGTGAGTGGTATTTAATTAATGACTTCTTACCATTGTTTGATCATTTTATTAAGAGCAGTTTATAAACCGGCACTTTAGATCTGGGAAATTAAAAAGATTTAAGGATTTGCATTGATGAGGAATGCCGACTGATAAGGAATGCCGACAGATGCTCGCAGCCAAGAACGAGGCCTACAAGGCTAGGCTGCAGGTGAAGACGTGAGCTTCCATTGAGCTCTATAGGCAAAGAAGAAGGGAAGAATATCGGCTTTTCAGAAAGAAGAAAAAAGAGCAACAAAAGCCCGGGAGGATATAGAGAGGTGCCACTCCAGGAACGATGTTCGCAAGTTTTACCAAAGTGTAAAACGTCAAAGCCAAGGATACAAGGCTCGAACAGAATCCTGTCGAGATGAACAAGGAAATATCGTAGTTGAGACACAGTCAATGCTGAGGATATGGAAGAACCACTTCTGCAGACTGTTAAACAGCGATGACGAACAACATTCCGCTGTCAGGCAGAGCGAACCATTTAATATTGGCAACGACAGCGAAAACTGCCAACCACCCGACCTAAGTGAAGTGAGGATAGCAATATCTAAACTCAAGCTGAGCTTTATAAAGCTGGCGGATATGACTTCGTAAGTCATAAACAACCAAAAGCTAAATTTGGTCGGATAAAAGCATGCCTGAAGAATGGAACTTCAGCATAGTTTGCCCGATCCACAAAAAAGGAGACCCTCTGAACTGCGCCAACTACAGAGGCATAAGTCTACTCAACATCGTCAAAGAACGTCTGAAACCGTTTACCAACAACCTGATCGGACCTTATCAATGTGGTTTTAGGCCAGGAAAGTCCACAATCGATCAAATTTTCACACTTCGGCAGATCCTGGAAAAAATTTAAGAAGTTCAAAGCCGCATACGACAGCATTTATAGAGACACAGAGCCATGTCTAGTTTTGGTTTGCCGCCCAAACCCGTCCGTTTGTGTAGGATGACGATGGAGAATTCTCGCTGCACTATCAGGGTCGGAAACGACCTCACCGACACATTCGATACCAAAAAAGGATTAAGGCAAGGCGATGCGCTGTCATGTGACTTCTTCAATTTGATTCTTGAGAGGATTGTGCAAAACTCCCGAGCCAACACCAGAGGCACAATTTTCTAAAAATCGGTGCAACTACTAGCATACGCCGACGATATTAACATCATTGGTAGGACTCAACGTGATGTCATAGCCACGTTTGCTAGTGTAGAGAAGGAAGCGGCAAAAATTGGTTTTGCAGTAAATGAGGGTAAGACTAAGTATATGCTGTCAACACGAAAGGACACACAACATCGACATATTGGACAGAACGTCACCATTGACAAATATAACTTTGAGGTAGTACGGGACTTTGTCTACCTCGGCTCCGCTATTAACTCTGACAACAACATATCGTCAGAAATCAAACGAAGAATTACTCTTGCCAATCGCTGTTTCTGCGGGCTAAGAAGGCAATTTAGTAGTAAAGCCCTCACTCGAACTACTTAGGATATCCTATATAAGACCCTGACCATCCCAGTCCTGCTCTACTGCGCTGAAGCATGGACCGTATCAAAAGCGGATGAAGAAATCCTTGGTCGATTCGAGAGAAAAATTCTTCGAAAAATCTTCGGTCCCGTTTGCGTTGACGGGCTATGGAGACGACGATTCAACCACGAACTATACGAGCTGTACAGCGATAACCCCTGGTCAAAAAACTCCGCTTTGGACGTTTAAGATGGGTAGGACATGTAGAAAGAATGGACACCAATACTCCGGCTCGCAGAGTCTTCGATTCCCAGCCAGACGTCGGACGCAGTAGAGGAAGACCTCGCCTTAAGTGGCGCGCACAAGTAGAAAACCGACCTCAACCAACTTGGATTGCGCAACTGGAGGCAGTTAGCTAAGGACCGGGCTAATTGGAGAGGCATGTTGGTTGAGGCCCAGGTTCATCCCGGACTGTAGCGCCACTTAAGTAAGTAAGTAAGGATTTGCACTTTTAATTGGTCATAATAAGGCAAGTGTTGGTTCACTTCACTCGAGATTATGATTAAACCTAACATGACGATGATCGAGACGTCCGAAAAAGTGGTTCCGGAAATTCTGTCCATTTCACGGTTTGTCAGACAAACTTCAAAATTGGTGAGCAAGGTTTTTGGAATTGGCATTAAAAGGCAATAGGTACCCACTTCAAAAATGGCTCCAACAATTTTGATGGCTTAAGACAGCACTATATACCAATTGTTAAAGCCTACTCCATAGGGGTTTATTAGTTGTGACATTAAGTCTGCAACATAGCGGAGTTATTTTGATAGTTTACCTCAAGGTAAACTAGCTAGATGGATGGATCTAGCCATGTCTGTCTGTGTGTCACTGATTCTTGGGACTTAAATTTTGAGCTAGAATAATGAAATTTGGTACATAGAATCTCCGTTCGACATAGCTTTATTGATCCTTCGCCCAATGTGAAAAACCTAATGTAAACCTTACCTAACCTTTTGGTCTATAACCAAATGTTGGTACAAAGCATTAAGTTCGCGGTTGTATCCTCTTCAAATATTCAAAAAAATATTTATTATTATTCTTCAACCGTTATCCTTTATAATATTATTTCCTGTCGGTGATGTACCATCATTGAAACCAGCTGATAGATACTTTGATCTACCTAAGCTGAAAAGCTTCGTATTCAAACATTTTGCTAAGCAGGACTTTCTTCTATGAACATGGAGTTCAAGACGGGCAGATAAAGAAGTGTAGCGCTGAGCTAGAGGTTGCATTTTTGAGGTAAGAGAAGAATCTTAAATTAGACGAATAGGTCGAAACTAAAGGCACCAGACTCTTATTAACATGAGAACATTTACGACATGACACCTTGTAAAGGAGAATGAGCTCTTAATTACTTAATTGGTACTGTGAACCAAAGCCTCAATCAACATGCCTCTCCAAAAAGTTCTGTCCTTAGCATACTACCTCTAGTTGCGCACTTCAAGTTGGTTGACGGTTTCTACTTGTGCGCCCCGATGTTGGGATGAGAATCGAATACTCGTGAATGTTTGACAAGGTCTATGTCGCTGCACAGCTTGTAAAGTTCTTGATTGAATCGATTTTCCGACGATTTTCCAAGGAATTTTCGCACAAAACAACCAAAAAACATGGTCTATGATTAGGCGCCCGACGTTGAGTAGATCTGCGGTGAATAGGGTCTTGACCTACTAAGAGATCATATATATAAGGATCTCTTAGTAGGTCAAGGTTGGGCTTTACTATTAAATTGCCTTCTTAACCCGAAGAAAGACTGGCTGGCAAGAGTAATTCTTCGTTCTATGATTCCGACTTATGATGTCAATATCGTCGGTGTATACTAGTAGTTGCACTGAGCTATGAAAGATTTTGTGTCTCCTTCCTCTCAAAAATGATGTTTAATACACATGACACATGACAGTTCCTTACATAAATCCTTTTTTGGTATCAAATTGTTTGTTTGCAGTACTCTTTATCGTCCTCCTACAAAGTAGGACGAGTCATCCTGCACGGTCAGACGTTAGTCTCTATAAATGCTTTCGTATGCGGCTTTTACCTGGTTCGTCCATATCCTCAGCATCGACTTCGTCTCAACGTTGATCCTTCCTTGGTCATCTCAACAGGATTCCGTTCGCGTCTTGTGTCACTGACACTTTACATTTTGGTAAAACTTCCGTACTTCTTTCTTGAGTAACACCCCAACTAACAATTATTCTTCTATAAGGCACAAAAATTTAATTTCAACAAGCAATTATTTCTATAGGCCTTATATAGAACTTGTGCGCGAAGGTTGAACATTTTGGCAGTCGATTGTTTAGTTAGAAGCTTATTTAAGTCATTATGCAGGAAAATTCACAACCATAACCGAAATTATGATGGCGTACCTTCTGTAAGGTTGTTTTTAAGCTTCCGGAGATGTTTGTACATGCACCATACGTTAAGATGTTTCGGTAGAACTTCGCACGAAGTTAATCCGAAACATAGCATGTATAGAGCTTACGAATGAAGGCTTAAAAAAGCTAAGGTTAAAAGATCGGGAAAAGGTGAAAAGATCGGGAAAAGGTTAAAAGATCGGGAAAAAAGGTGAAAACATCGGGAACCTACCGAAGAATGTTTCAACACGATTCAAGTACTTCGTTGTATTTGAAATCCAACACACCAATTGCTGCCGATGTTATGGCCTGTTGTCGCTAACTAGTAGTAGATGTCAGAGTTTATCATACTCCATTTGCTCAACGTTTACAAAAAAACGTTTGCTGCCTTACCAGTTTTTTTTATAAACTTTTCTCAAGTGGGGCAAACCTACAACGCCCCAGGTGCGGCCTGAGATGATGGTTGCAGATGTTTATTGAATCTGCTCTTGAACTATTGTAGATAATATATTAATGGAGATCCGCATTCTGAAGGTTCGTTTCATTGTTGGCTTGTTCTATATTTTGGTATTGCGTTGTTCGTGTGATTATTACTTCTTCTGTAAGCTTAAGTCGTAGAAATGCAGTGTTTGCAATTTAAATTTCCAAGTTTGCAGATGCTTCCAGATAAATGTCCTCTAGCTGCTGTTATCCTGATTCTACATTCCGTTGACCATGCATAGGCTGACCCGACGTCCACTTTTAAGAGGACATGTCCTCTTTTTGTCTACAAAAAATGTCCGGTATCTTTTTTGGAAAAACATGATATTCGTCCTCTTTTTACGTTTGCTTATTTTATGATATCACAAAACTACAACAAAACTCTTCTTCAACACTAATTCAGGAATTTTCTGCATCTTTCGACTTAAAATATTTTTGTACCTAAACTCAATCACTTCTGAACACAATGCCACTTTTTTTTATACCCTATCCCATAGGGGATATAAAGGGTTTTTCAACAGGGACGCTACAAAAGTAGAGCGACAGGGCAGCAAACGACGCCATTTCATGATGGAAAGATATACGAGCCAACAACGAGTCGAAATTATTAAAATTTACTACCGAAATTCGGAGTCAGTGGCCTCAACGTTAAGAGCGCTACGTCAAATTTATGGTCGTCATAATCGCCCTAGCAGATTAACAATTGAGCGTCTAGTGGAAAAATTTGAATCCAGAGGCACAGTACAAAATGTTCCCGTTCCAGTGAGACAAAGAAGTACCCGAAGTGTCGAGAATATTGCTGCCGCTGAGGCTTCAGTTTAAGAAAGCCCAAATGTGTCACTCACACGTCGTTCTCCAGCGTTGGGCATCTCTGTGACGTAGTTGTGGCGATGAGGCTAATTTCTGGCTGAATGGCTTCGTCAATAAACAAAATATGCGGTATTGGTCAGGCAGCAATCCACACGTACTCCATGAGTCATCATTGCATCCCGAAAAAATTTCGGTTTGGTGTGGTCTATGGACCGGCAGCGTCATTGGGCCGTTCTTCTTCCGTGATGACAGAGATAATGAATTCTAGACAGATGACGTATTGAGAACAAAAAACAGAAACTTTTGCTCAGTAGCTTCAGGGTACGGGCGGGCGGTGTGCATGAAAACACATGAAAAACAAAAACAAAAATATATGGCGGGCTGTGCCAGCACGACCCGCCATAGAACAATTTTTCATATAAGGAGTGCGTCATCTGTATAGAATTCATAATCATCACCAAAGATTATGAATTCTATACAGATCAAGACCGGCACGTTACTATGAATAGGAATCGCTACCGTTCAATGATAATCGAATATTTTTGGCCCCAATTGGATGATATGGACTTGGAGGACATGTGGTTCCAACTGGATGGCGCCAGAAGCCACACAGCGAATGTCACAATCAATTTATTGGAAACCAAGTTTGGAGAACGTGTTATCTCACGAAATGGTCCAGTCGCTTGGCCGCCTCGGTCGTGCGATTTGACGCCTTTAGACTATTTCCTGGGGGGCTACGTCAAGTCTATGGTCTATACCAACAAGCCATCGACGATTGATGAACTTCGTACGAATATCGAACGTGAAATTGCAGCAGTATCGGCCGATTTATGCTTGAAAACCGTCGAAAATTGGGTTCAGCGTCTGGACTTCTGCAAGCGTGCCCGTGGTGGCCATGCAAAAGAAATCGAGTTCCATACATAATGGCATCGAACGTACTTTCACAGGAATAAAGAATTTCATTGATATCCAAAACCGATTTTGTTATACCCTATCCCATAGGGTTATATTAGTTTTGACATTAAGTTTGTAACATAGAGAAATAATTAAAGAAAAAAAAGTAAAGGGTCCGCCAAATAACTTTTTTTTTTTTTTGAAAATGCTATAAAAAAAACTACTGAATATTTTCTCAAATTTCTTTTTTTATTTGAAAGTAAAATCCTTCCGGGTAATAACGGAAAATAATTTTATTCAAATGGCTGCCTCGGCTGGCCATGCAGTAGATCGGTCCAATTTTTAAGCACATTATCGATTGTGTGCAGCTGTATTTCACCAATGGCTTCACGAATATTATCCTTTAAAGAGTCGATTGTCTCTGGCTTGTCGGCGTAACACTTATCTTTTACGGCACCCCACAAATAATAGTCCAACGGTGTCAAATCGCAGCGGTGGCCAAACGACATCAGCTCTGCGGCTGATAATGCGATCTTCAAAAACAGGGCGCAAAACATCGAGTGTAGCTTCGGCTGTGTGGCACGTAGCGCCGTCCTGTTGAAACCAAATGTTGCCAATATCCTCCTCTTCAATTTTTGTTAACAAAAATTCGTTCAACATGGCCCGATAACGATCGCCATTGCCTGTAACGGCCACTCCTTGCTCATTTTCGAAGAAAAATGGCCCAATTATGCCTCTGGACCAAATTCCGCAACAAACAGTGACTCGTTTTGGGTGTATCGGCTTTTCAATGTATGCGTGCGGGTTTTCTGTGCCCCAAATGCGACATTTTTGCTTGTTTACATACCCGCCAAGATCAAAATGAGCTTCATCTGAAAAGATGATATTTTCGCAAAATCGGCATCTTCTCTAAGTCGATCGCAGGCCCACTTAGCGAAGCGAAAACGCATTGGATGGTCAGTTGGCTTCAACTCCTGAACCAATTGGACTTTGTATGGCGTCATGCAAAATTCGTCTCAATGATGTCTCCGAAATGTTCAATTGTTGAGAACGACGGTGAATTGATGTTGATGGAGCTTCACGCACACTTTCTGCCACAGCAGCAATATTCTCGGGTATACGCACTGTTTTTGGCTTTTCACGCTTTGGTTTATCGATGAGGATGGCAGTTTCTTTCACTTTTTTTTTACAAAATAACGAACATACGGAGCTGACGGTGTTTCTCTTATTCCAAAATCCGTACGCAACTTTCGCACACATTCTGCAACATTACCATGATTTTCAAAGTAATGTCGCAATATTTCCCAGCGTTGTTCAAGCATATACACAACAATATTCGTTCAGCGGAAGGATAAAACTAATTATCTGGAAGGATAAAACTAATTATCAGACATGAGCTAAGTATTACCATTCACGAAATAAGCACTAGTTTAAAAAAAACATTAGATGGCGGACCCGTTATATAGATCGATTCAGAATCGCTAGCTGAGTCGCCCACTGCCACGCGCCCTTTTAGAAAAACGTAGTTTTAAGCCAAACCGTAAGGAATTTAAAAAAAGTGTCTGAGCAGCATATTTAGACAATCCCAATATCTATATTTCGTCCATACAAAGTTTTTTGCCATGCCCACTTTTTGGGGGCGTTTTTAGTAAAAAAAAACGCTTTTTGTCCAAATTTTAACACTTTCGAAAAAAATACTTCCGCAATGGTAATATAAACATTTTGTCCATAGATCATTTTCACCTACGCCTACATTTTGGGGGCGTTTTCTTTCAAAAACCATTTGTATACCCCATCCCACGGCATTAGCAATAGAAAACCGTTGTTTTTTGTCGAACCACAAAAGATTTTGATAAACTGTCTGAGCAATATCTTGTGACAATGTCATTTTCTGTATTTCATCGCAATAAGGCCTATATTTTGAGGATATTAATTTTAAGGATGGGATGGGATAGGGTATTCAACGATCCGCGCAGCGGATTGTAACCTTCTCATATGTTTTTATTTAAAAAAACTTTTGTAGCGCTCTTATTGAAAAACCCGATATAAGTTTTGACATTAAGTTTGTAACAAATAGAAATCGTTTTGATAGATATATCTACCTTAAAGTATATGGATGAATGTCTTTCTCTCCGTCCATCCGTCCGTGAAATTTGGTATATTGACTTTCTGTCCGACGAATGAATGTATTAAGAGCATATTTACCTATATTTGGTGCATATAAAGTTTTTTGCCTGGCCCCTTTTTTGGAGGCATTTTCAGTAAAAATGTTTTTGAAATTTTTTTTTGAAATATTCGAAAAACACTCGATGCAAAATCATTGGTAATCTATTACATAAAACAAAACGATCGGCAAGTAAACGATACAGAAGTAAACGATAGTTACGACAAATTGTGTGCAAAACGAGAAATATTTATGACAGCTATACGACTACCAAATGCCAGTCGTGAGAAATTACGAGTATCGTAAAACCTAGAACGATACGTAATCGTAATCGCATTTCAACAAGAACGGAGTGATTTCAACGATATTCTTTTTATAAAACATGGCCCTTGGCAATGAAGCCTCCTTATATTGGTCATTTTAACCCGATTCCAGTTTTTCTATAAAGAAAAAAAATTTACATACGGGGTATATGCATATGCCAACAGGAGAAAAAAGTTGTTTTATTGTCGAACCATAAAATATTTTAAAACTGTCTGAACAACTTGTTGCGACAATGCCATTTTATATGTTTCAACCCAATAAAGTTATTTGCCACGCCCACCTTCTTATTTTGTTCATTAATTTTTCATTTGAGATTTTTTGAAGGTGTCCTCTTTTTTGTGGGCATGGATCTGGTCACCCTAACCATGCAACACGTCATGTCACTTAAAGTGTCACATAAAGTCACATAAATAGTGCAGTTTGGCTTTCAGAAAATGCTCATTATTTATTCAAAGGGAATATTTAAACTTTTCATTTCTAACCTTTAAATTGCAGTAAACTACGATGGCCAATTGATTACATCTATTTCTGGTATTCGCTACTGTATCTTATTGGTCGTACTGCATTTGTGTTCCTGTCAGCAGCTTCAATAAACGATGAGTCGAAGGCTCCCGTGGGCATCCTAAGAAGGGTTTCACAAAAGACCTGGTGTATTGAGGTATGTTATTTATACTTAATGGTGCTGTGTAGTTTATTATTTGCTTTACCATCCACCAATTGATATATTTCCCAGGTGGAGCGCTTAATATTCGAAATGACAACACAGACTGTGGCACTGTCCGGTAAAAAATTCTACTATCTCACCAGAAGACTTCTTTTCGGGGTAAGGACGGTTGTGTAATTTTTCAAAGGACGCCAGATGGCAAGGTAATTTCATTTTCTACCATTATAGATGGCTGGGACTATTGTGACCTATGAGCTGGTGTTGTTGCAATTTGACGAGCCAAATCGTGCGAAGGGTCTCCCGGATTTGTGTAGCTAGAAAGTTAAATGGATTCAGGGTATTGTCACGCGATAAATATTTGCGAATGCGTATTTGTGAAATGATATGTGTAATTAGGAATAAATAACAGCAAAGGATATCCACATGCAAATATTAAATTAACATGAATAAATTTGTAACTTCAAACAAACAGTTGTTGGTCGTGTTTTTATTTGTTTGAGTATCTTCGACAGTGAAAGTTGGGGTTTTTAATTTGGTCATGACGAATTCTATAGGTAAGTGTACTGTTGTGAGTCTTAGTTAGGCTTCTTTAATTAATGTCTTATTGTTCTGTGACGTATTTATTCACTTATATGTTCAGTTTATGGTATTCAATTTATATTAGTTGATAATTTATTTATTTATTATTAGGTTTTCTGTATAGTTATTAATTTTAAGTATTAAGCCTGATAAGATTTTTATTTTGACGATGACAAACAGTTGGAGAACGATTGAATTGACAATAGGCGAATTGAGTTGACGAATTTTGAGAGAATAGGGGAAAGTTTAGACAGTTAATCGTCGAAAGAGAAAATCTGTCTAATGAAAGAAAGGAATATAGGAGAACAAAGAAAAAGAGTGAAAAGGTGATGTCAACCTAGAGAGGCAAATGAAGAAAAAACGAGTGGTGGGTGGACGACTGGGTCGTACGCAACTTTCTCTTTCACAGCGATTTGGAGTTAGGCGTTAGATCAAATAACGGGTGATTTTTTAGCTGGTTTGGTTTTGGCAACACTGGTTTTGACAGCTGACGTGTGTTTAGTACCTTGTGTCACTGTCAAACAGCATCACTTGGGTTTGCAATTTAACCATGGATCGTCTTACAAATGAACAACGCTTGCAAATTATTGAATTTTACTATCAAAATTCGTGCTCGGTTCGAAATGTTCATCGCGCGCTGCTTCCATTTTATGATCGGCATTCTCGACCTTCTGAGCAGTCTATTCGGAAGATTGTGACCAAATTTCGCACCAAATTTACTTTGTTGGACATTAAACCACCAACACGTTTACGTACTGTGCGTAGTGAAGAAAATATTGCGGCCGTATCAGCTAGTGTGACAGAAGACAGCGAAATGTCGATTCGGCGCCGTTCCCAGCAGTTAGGCCTTTGTTACAGCACTACGTGGAAAATTTTGCGGAAGGATTTGGGCGTAAAGCCTTTTAAGATACAGCTGGTGCAAGAACTAAAGCCAGCCGACCTACCACAACGCCGAATTTTTGGTGAATGGGCTCTTGGAAAGCTGGCCGAGGATCCGCTTTTTTATCGAAAAATTGTGTTCAGCGATGAGGCTCATTTTTGGTTGAATGGGTACGTAAATAAGCAAAATTGCCGCATTTGGAGTGAAGATCAGCCAGAAGCATTACAACAGCTACCAATGCATCCCGAAAAAGCCACTGTTTGGTGCGGTTTATGGGCTGGCGGCATTATTGGGCCATATTTCTTCAAAGATGATGCGAATCGCAGCGTTACTGTCAATGGTGAACGCTACCGAGCGATGATAACAAACTTTTTTTTTGCCCGAAATGGAAGTTCTTGACTTGCATGATATGTGGTTTCAACAAGACGGTGCCACATGCCACACAGCACGCGAAACAATGGCGCAATTGCGAGGCGAGTTTGGTGAACAGTTAATTTCACGTTTCGGGCCGGTCAATTGGCCGCCTAGATCGTGCGATTTGACACCATTAGATTATTTTTTGTGGGGGTATGTCAAGGCTAATGTCTATAGGGACAAGCCCGCTTCGATTGACGCACTGGAAGCCAACATCCATGCAGTCATTCGTGAGATACCGGCCGATATGTGTGAAAGAGTATGCCAAAATTGGACTCAGCAGATGGGCTACCTGAGACGCAGCCGCGGTCAACATTTGCATGAAATTATCTTTAAACATTAAATTGCAAGGTTCAAACTATCGATTCAAATAAATATTTCATTCATTTTTCGAATTTTATGTGTTTAAAAAAAGTTCTAAACCTCTTAAAAAATCACCCGTTAGTACGCATTTTGATTATTAATAATGTCGAAATGTGATTATACGAACGTTTACTCCGAAATTTGAAGGAATCGGTATCTTTGTGAATAATAATGATTTTTCGTTATTGGCCAAAACTGAAAATTCCGTTTAGTGATAGTTGGGCTAAAACTAATTACGTGGAATTGTTCAAAACTGTAATAGTAGTATATATGTTAAATTTCATTCAATTTGACATAGTAGTTTGCGAGAGATAAACAAGTTTTTTTTATATGGCCTATATAACAAAATCCGTTATATGGATTTTCTCGAAAAAAACTGGGTATGCAGTTTTGTTGGAACTAATATGCTTATAGTATATATAAAGTTTAATCAAAATCGTTACAGCCGTTTTCGAGAAAATTGAGGTTATGTGAAATTTTTATATGGCAGGTACCGTTAATAACATGGCTAAAAGCAAACAAAAACATATGAGACGGCTACAATCCGCTGTGCGGATCGTTGACTACCCTATCCCATCCCATCCTTAAAATTAATATCCCCAAAATGTGGTCTTAATGGTCATAAAGTATTGAAAATGGCGTTGTCACAACATATTGTTCAGAAGGTTTATAAAATTCTTTTATGGTTCGACGAAAAACAACGTTTTTCTATTGCATATGCCTTGGGGTAGGGCATACAAATGTTTTTTTGTAAGAAAACGAACCCAAAAAGTGGGCGTGGGTTAAAATGGTCTATAGACGAAATCTTCATATTAATACTACCAATGATTGTGCATCAAAAAATATCTCCTCAAATAATATAAATGTGGGAGAAGGACCAGACCTACAGTCAGATCACTCTTCAATACTTTTCACACTTGGCGATAAAATAATAATGAAAGAACAAAGTCCAAAACTAGTTAATAAGCTAACTGACTTGAGCTACTTCAGAGAGAAGTTGGAAGAAAATACCGAAATGGTAACTATTCAAACAGTAGAACAAATAGAGGAAGCAGTGCAACTATTTACACTCAATATACAAAAAGCTGCATGGGCTGCAACTCCAAAAATAAAAAAAACAAAACTCATACCCTCCTGCAATATGTGAAATTATTGCAGAAAAGAGAAAAGCTAGAAAACGTTGGCAACATACAAGGGCACCAATTGACAAAAACAAACTAAACAGGCTAAATAGTAAACTCAGAAAATCAATAATTGAATTCAGAAATGAGTCACTAAAAAAATATCTTACAGGCCTAACAAATGATGCAAGTACTGACTACTCGCTCTGGAAGGCAACAAAGAAAATGAACAGGCCAACAGCTCACATCCCACCAGTGAAAACCAGAGAAGGAAACTGGGCAAAAAGCAGTCAAGGAGAAGCAAAAAATTTTGCTGAGTATCTTGAAGGCGTCTTCCAACCGTATAAACACACAAAGGAATGGAAGAAACGTGCCAGGAAGATGTACCAATTCGACCGGTTACGTCGAAAGAACTTGCCAAAGAAATAAATGTGGATATAACATTCCTTTTCAGGATATAAAAAAGGCCTCAGGGTTTGATTTAATAACGGGGGAAATTTTAAAACAATTCTCAAAAAAAATACTGAAACATCTAGCGGAGTTCATAGGCGCTGTATTTAGATATAGATATGTGCCAAGCATATGGAAGGACGCGGAGTTTATAATGATTCCAAAACCAGGTAAACCACCCAGCAAAGTAACCTCATAAAGGCCAATATCGATACTACCAATGTTGTCCAAGCTATTCGAAAAGATGCTGGTAAAACGCCTGCAAGATATTATTGTAGAAAAATCGCTTGTACCGGCCATCAATTTGGGTTCAAGAATAAGCACTCAACAATTGACTAAGTGCATAGAATCACTGATAAAATTGAAAATGCTTTTGAATAGATAAAAGTATGCTCTACAGTATTTCTTGATATATCACAAGCTTTCGACAAAGTATGGCACAAAGGATTGATCCATAAATTACAAAAGCAACTGCCGAAGCAGTATTCAAAAATACTGGATTCGTATATTCTACAGCGATTTTTCAGAATTAAACAAGAAACAACATTAAGAGAAATTAATGCTGGTGTACCTCAAGGCAGTGTTCTAGGTCCAATACTATATCTCCTATTTACTAGTGATCTACCAGAAAATGACGAAACCACTCTAGCTACCGTTGCAGATGATACTGCTATACTTTCGGTAGGAGAAACTGTCGAAATAGCTACAAAAAAGCTTCAAAAGGCAGTAAACAATATCTCAGAATGGACTAAAAATTGGCAGATCTACATAGAAATCTGTATATTGAAATAGTTGGAGATGAAGCTAAAAAAGTAGCTCTAAGACACAGAGATAGGCTTCTCATCCATGTAGATTTAGAAATAGCACAGCTTTTAAGAACCGACAATATAGTCAGGAGATTAAGACTGGTTAAACCACTGGATGCAATACTGCAGTTATAGTAGGCAACTTGTTGCCTAGCTTCATGATCGTAAAATTACACCATTTTTTTTAGAGTGTAGTTTTCAAGGAATTGATTACCGCTTGGTTGTCACTGAAGATGTTAATATACTTCGTGGATATAACATTTCTTTTCAGATAGAACAATTTAAAGGCAAAATGATATGCTTAGCTTAAGGATCTCGGAGAAAACACCACCACCCACTCAGGATTCTGTTTTAAACCCATCCGTATATGTAATGTAATGTTAGAATCAATCGTATTTTCGGGGTCGAAAATTTCCACATAAACAATATTTTTCTCTTTGTAAGAGAAAGTTTAAAATATATGCATGTCGTTGTCTTGTTTTTTACGTGGAATCACTGACAATGTTTGCCGAAATCACTTTTATTATTGTTTCGTAATATTAACTCTTACAACAACATCTCGCCAGAAATCAAACGAAGAATTACTCTTGCCAATCGCTGTTTCTTCGGGCTAAGAAGGCAATTTAGTATAGCCTTCACTCGAACTACTAAGGAGATCCTATATAAGAACCTGATTATCCCAATCCTGCTCTGCGGCGCTGAAGCATGGACCGCATCAAAAGCGGATGAAGAAATCCTTGGTCGATTCGAGAGAAAAATTCTTCGAAAAATCTTCGGTCCCGTTTGCGTTGACGGGCTATGGAGACGAAGATTCAACCACGAACTATACGAGCTGTACAGCGACATACCCCTAGTCAAAAAAACTCCGCATTAGACGTTTAAGATGGCTACGACATGTAGAACGAATGGAAACCAAAACTCCGGCTCGCAGAGTCTTCGATTCCCAGCCAGACGTCGGATGCAGTAGAGGAAGACCTCGCCGCACAAGTAGAAACCAACCTCAACCAACTTGGAGTGCGCAACTGCAGGCAGTTAGCTAAGGACCAGGCTGATTGGAGAGGCATGTTGATTGAGGCCCAGGTTCATCCCGGACTGTAGCGCCACTTAAGTAAGTAAGTAAGTAATATGCCTCCAAATACTTTTTATGTGACATTGTATACTCATCCCAGACGATCAGTTTGCTTTGCTACAAAACTTTTGCCATTGCACTGTTCTTGGAAATGTTGCACGTTGGATATTCATTGATATGCATCTTCAATGGCAACTTGAGTGTTGAATGAACAGTTCGACCGCTTTCCAACAATGTAGATGAATTCCTGATGAAGCAAATGCAAGAGCAATATCATTCTACGAGCGTATCGTTGCCAAAATTAATTCGATCAAAAAAGTTTTTCCAGTTTCACCGTAAGCGTAAAAAAAAATCCCTCCAGTTCCATCGCTCACAACTTTCATAAGAGTGTCGTAAGAATATTGTTTCAACAGTGGAACGTTCGTTCGAAAAGATTCCCTCAAAGCATCTCAATCATATTATTTTTCGCTTCGCAACTCTTGATTAAATGCGTCACGCATTTGACGATTGGGAGCTGTCATGCCTAAGTCAGATAATAACTTGTTGGAAGTCATCAAGCATATGTCCACAATCATGTCAAAATATCATCACACATGGCATCTTTGTATTTGCCTCACAAATCAGTTGGTTTGGATGGAAACATGATGAGATAATTATATGTAGAAAACAATGTTAGTATTTGATGAGCATTTGACGAAAGCACAGCATCTTCGAGGGTGTAATCCCAATGAGTGAATTTTTCTTACCGCAAACGTTGTACGTGCTACACAATTCACCATTTATAGTTCACAAATCTTGGACTGATGTTGGGCCACGAACGTTGACCTACTATTAGTAAATAGAAGAAGTGGGCGTAAAAAATTACGCGGTCAATTTTTTCTCTAAGAACTTGAATTGGATTACTACGAAATCGGTCCAGCCGTTCTCCGATTTAAGATAAATCAAAAAAGCGGGCGTAAAAGTGATAAATATCATCAAAATCTATGTTGCTTTATGACGAACATTAACAAAAAACATATGAGAGGCTACAATCCGCTATGCGGATCGTTGAATACCCTATCCCATCCCATCCTTTAAATTAATTTCCTCAAAATATAGGCCTTATGGCGATGAAATACAGAAAATGACATTGTCACATTATATTGCTCAGACAGTTTCTCCAAATCTTGTGTGGTTCGACAAAAAACAACGTATTTCTATTGCTAATGCCTTGGGATGGGGTATACAAATGGTTTTTGTAAGAAAACGCCCCCAAAATGTGGGCGTAGGTGAAAATGATCTATGGACAAAATGTTTATATTACCATTTCGGAAGTATTTGCATCAAAATTTTTTTCGAAAGTTTTAAAATTTGGACAAAAACCGTTTTTTACTATAAACGCCCCCAAAAAGTGGGCGTGGCAAAAAACTTTGTATGAACGAAATATAGATATTAGGATTGTCTAAATATGCTACTCAGACACTTTTTTGAAATTCCTTACGGTTTGGCCAAAAAATAAGTTTTCCTAAAAAGGGGGCGTGGCAGTGGGCGGATTTCAAAAATTTTTACACTTGTTCTGGTGGCACGGACGAGGATCCTATATACCAAATTTCATTATCCTAGCTCAAAATTTAAGGCCCAAAAACCGCTGACGAACAGACAGACGGACGGACGGACGGACAGACAGACATGGCTAATTCGACTCAGCTAGCGATTCTGAATCGATCCATATACTTTGAGGTATATGTAGCTAAATTATTTCTCTATGTTACAAACTAATATACCCCTATGGGATAGGGTATAAACATATGAGAGGCTACAATCCGCTATGCGGATCGTTGAATACCCTATCCCATCCCATCCTTTAAATTAATATTCTCAAAATATAGGCCTTATGGCGATGAAATACAGAAAATGACATTGTCACAATATATTGCTCAGACAGTTTCTCAAAATCTTGTGTGGTTCGACAAAAAACAACGTATTTCTATTGCTAATGCCTTGGGATGGGGTATACAAATGGTTTTTGTAAGAAAACGCCCCCTAAATGTGGGCGTAGGTGATCTATAGACAAAATGTTTATATTACCATTTCGAAAGTATTTGCATCAAAATTTTTTTCGAAAGTTGTAAAATTTGGACAAAAAGCGATTTTTACTAAAAACGCCCCCAAAAAGTGGGCGTGGCAAAAAACTTTGTATGAACGAAATATAGATATTAGGATTGTCTAAATATGCTACTCAGACACTTTTTTGAAATTCCCTACGGTTTGGCCAAAAAATAAGTTTTCCTAAAAAGGGGGCGTGGCAGTGGGCGGATTTCAAAAATTTTGACACTTTTTCTGCTGGGAGCAACAAAGAGCACGTGTACCAAAATTCATCCTTCTAGCTCAAAATTTAAGGCCCAAAAACTGGTGACGTACGGACGGACGGACGGACAGATATGGCTAAATCGACTCAGCTATCGATTCTGAGTCGATCCATATACTTTGAGGTATATGTAGCTAAATTATTTCTCTATGTTACAAACTAATATACCCCTATGGGATAGGGTATAAAAATGGCCTAGATTTATGACCAAAAGAAACTTGGATACGAAATTTGAAGAAAATCGGGCAAGCCGTTTAGACTGGGGAGACCATTACGGACAGACGGACCGACGAACCGATGAACCGACGAACCGACGAACCGACGAACCGACGAACCGATGGACCGACGGACGGAATTCCAAAAACCACTTTTTAGGCTCCGCTATCATCGTAATGTTAGAATCAATCAAAATCTCGAGGTCGAAAATTTTCACGAAAACAATATCTTTCTCTTTGTAAGAGAAAGTTAAAAAGGCAGAACATTATCATGTATCAGATGGGGACAGCTGATTTCAATGATCATTAGCAAGTCGATGGCTATTTATACCCTATCCCATAGGGGTATATTAGTTTTGATACATAGTTTGTAACATAGAGAAATAATTTAGCTACATATACCTCAAAGTATATGGATCGACTCAGAATCGATAGCTGAGTCGATTTAGCCATATCTGTCCGTCCGTCCGTCCGTACGTCACCAGTTTTTGGGCCTTAAATTTTGAGCTAGAAGGATGAATTTTGGTATATAGGATCCTCGTCCGTGCCACCAGAACAAGTGTAAAATTTTTTGAAATCCACCCACTGCCACGCCCCCTTTTTAGGAAAACTTATTTTGTGGCCAAACCGTAAGGAATTTCAAAAAAGTGTCTGAGTAGCATATTTAGACAATCCTAATATCTATATTTCGTGCATACAAAGTTTTTTGCCACGCCCACTTTTTGGGGGCGTTTTTAGTAAAAAACGCTTTTTGTCCAAATTTTTAAACTTTCGAAAAAAATTTTGATGCAAATACTTTCGAAATGGTAATATAAACATTTTGTCTATAGATCATTTTCACCTACGCCCACATTTTGGGGGCGTTTTCTTAAAAAAAACATTTGTATACCCCATCCAAGGCATTAGCAATAGAAAACCGTTGTTTTTTGTCGAACCACACAAGAATTTGAGAAACTGTCTGAGCAATATATTGTGACAATGTCATTTTCTGTATTTCATCGCCATAAGGTCTATATTTTGAGAATATTAATTTAAAGGATGGGATGGGATAGGGTATTCAACGATCCGCATAGCGGATTGTAGCCTCTCATATGTTCTATATTATAGGCTAATAAAGCCCACTTTTTGGAGATATTAATTTTAAGGATGGGATGGGATAGGATATTAAACGATCCGCACAGGGGATTGTACTCTTCTCATATGTTTTTTTGTGTCTTTTGAAAGATCACCGTTTAGAGGGTCAACGCTCACAGCTGTTTCTTCGCAATCGTTTTGCTGCTATACAGTGGAGCGAAAAATTAATTTCACCTGTGTGAAAAGACATTTTATGTGTGAGTTTTTTTTAAGGAAAAATTGTTATAAAACAATTGTTAGCGGGAGCTAAGGCACCCCTACTAAGACGCTTCGACGACCCAAAACCCGTGGGTTAATTCAGCATAAATCCAAAATTACAAATATAATTGACATTGAAAAAGTGATAGTTTGTAAAGGCTACATATAGTTATATATTGTGGGTGGTCCGCCACCATATAAAAGCAAAACCAAAGTGCATTTAGAGAAGTGAAGAAGAGAAAGTGAAGAAGAAGTTACGTACTTCAAGAAAAACCAACAAGATTCAGTGCAAAGACACTTTTTTTTATGATTTTAAATAAAATTAATTTAGTGTTAAGTTTAGTATTTAAGAAAATTTAGTATTTCCTTTTTTTAATTAATTTTAAATTTTACCGTAAGTTAGAGTTCTATGTTTCGGTTTTTTTTTTGTTCGCGGGGAACCACCATTGTGGGCAAATTTCAGCGGTATCCTCCATCAGTGCTGCCGGCAGGATTTCGGTGGAAAGAACTAGAAATCGTGAGTAATAGTTTTAAGATATTTATTTGAATTTTTAGATTAATTTAAGTACGAAGTGCAGAACTTTCATTTTGTTGTTTGGTTTGTTTTTAATAATGTCCATTTCGTTGATTAAATTCTTTTCGTTGGTGGTGTGTTTAATGGTAATTTTACTATGACAAACGAGAACAAACTACGAAGGACGACAGTACGTGACAATGACGAATTTATAGCTTTTCAGGAATGGATTGCGGCTGAGGCGTTTTTAGGGGCTATCTCTTATAACCGTGGCCAGGGGGATAGCCAATGGAAGTGTCGCTGACACTGGGCAGGCCAGACTTTGCCGTTGACATCAGGCACACTTCGGAATAACGAACGAACCTCTATGGCTGAAAGATACAGGGAATAGTTTTATCGTGTAAAGGGTGTATTTTAGGCTTGTGTTAACTTAGTTAAGGTGTTTTTTAGGGTTTATTTTAAATTTTTTGTAGCTTAAGTTTATTATTGTTTAGTAAATTAGATTCGCGGTTAATTTTCCCTGTCTTTTTCGGTTGTAGGTATTGGCATAGGTATTTGATCTATTTCATTTTTCCGCTTTTCTCTTAACTGTCTTTTCCATTTACAGTCCTTTTTTTCGTCTGATGTCCTTACAGAGTAGATTTCTTCTTCTTTTCTTCTTTTTTTAAATTCCTGTCACGAGACAAAATGTTTGTTGAGTTAGGATGTTTGTCTTACAGAGAAAGATATTGTTTTCGTGAAAATGTTCTACCTTGAGATTTTAATTGATTCTAACGTAACGAAGATACCGGAACCCGAAAAAGTATTTTTTGAAATTACGTCCGTCGGTCCATGTGTCAGTCTGTCGGGAAAGTTGAATTGGAAACTGCTTCAATCATTGACTGAATAGAATGTTTCAATTTTTTTTAATTAGTTCTTGTTGTCTTGTGGAAAAGAGTCTTTGCAGTCAGGCCTGGAGACGAGGGGGCCACAAAATACATATTAAAGAGTTTCTAGAAATGATTTGTAGGACGGCAATAATCAAGCAAAGAACATAAATATATCAACGAAACTCAATTTAACATTAAACATAAAAGATCTTTATTCAATGACGATAACACAAGAACTGATCGGTTCGACATTATGCATGAATATCGTAACCGTGTACATAATATGTAATGTATATAAATTCAGTTGCCTCTCTTAAATCATACGGTATTATCGAGTTGTCTAGACATTACTGTTTTTAAATATATGCTTTCATTTGGTCATTCGATACGTGAACATTTCTTATATACTATTTACTATTGAATCGCTTGAACTGTTACAAAGTGATAATAAAAGAAATGCCTACAGATTTTAATTGCAAATTTTTTGTAATAATTCAGCCATAACGAGCCTGGTAACGTGAGAATTTGCTCCATCTTGTTGAAACCAAGCTGAATTTAAAGGAATTTTAAAAGAATTTTCGGCGCAATTCTGGATCTCTCAACATTTTTAATTAACGGTCTCCCGTGACCTTTACAATGCGTCGTTTTCTTCAAAAATGTACTGCCCGACAGTACAGCTTGAGGAAACTGCACTGTGACTCTGGATAAATGTCAGTCATACGAAGAATTTATGGGTTCGACTCATCTCAAATTCGACAATTTTGATTGTTAACATTGCCTTTAAGTCGAAGTGAGCTTCATCAGATATAAAAATACAGTTCAACTTGGTTTCGTCTTCGTCTATCATCGAAAGGACTACAGTGTTCAATTTGCTAGTAATCTGAACCTTGCAGGGAGAAAAATTCAAATCTTTATGAATTATTGGTTGCAATGTCTCTCTGCCGATTCCGTAGAGTATTCTGTATGGCCTTAGCTATAAAGAAACCGCGTACGCACCGCAAAGTTTCCTAATCTTGATATCTATATATCTACATGCTCCATAGTCATAAGTGACACAATAAAAGGTAAGCTGCTTTGTAAATTGTTAGCGTAACGGAACAGAAGATTTTACATTCTTGGAAATGGTGTTAACAACAGGCTAGGTAATCTGATGTTAAATCTTATATAGTCCGTACCGTTGATGATGGGCCACCTTATATTATCAATTTCCGTTATTTTGTTCTAACACGGCGTAAATTCCGTTACGTTATACTGATCGTCACGCACTAAGTGCTATTGGCAAGGAGTCTCTTAAAAGCTAAGTTATTCAAGTGACTGTTTATACCCTATCCCATAGGGGTATATTAGTTTTGATACATAGTTTGTAACATAGAAAAATAATTTAGCTATATATACCTCAAAGTATATGGATCGACTCAGAATCGATAGCTGAGTCGCTTTAGCCATGTCTGTCCGTCCGTCCGTCCGTACGTCACCAGTTTTTGGGCCTTAAATTTTGAGCTAGAAGGATGAAATTTGGTACACGTGCTCTTTGTTGCTCCCAGCAGAACAAGTGTAAAAATTTTTGAAATCCGCCCACTGCCACGCCCCCTTTTTAGAAAAACGTATTTTTTGGCCAAACCATAAGGAATTTTGAAAAACTTTCTGAACAACATATTTAGACAATCTGAATATCTGTATTTCGTTCATATAAACGCCCACTTTTTGGGGGCGTTTTTAATAAAAAACGTTTTTCGGTCAAATTTTAAAATTTTCTAAAAAAATTTTGATGCAGAATCATTAGTAATATAAATATGAACATTTCGTCAATAGACCATTTTAACCCACGCCCACTTTTTGGGGGCGTTTTTATATAAAAACCATTTTTATACCCTACCCCATAACATATGCAGGAGAAAACCTTGTCTTTTGTAGAACCGTAAAAGTTTTTTATAAGCAGTCTGAAGAATTTGTTGTCACCATGTCATATTCTTAATTTTATCCACATCGTGTTTTTAGCCATGTCCACTTTTTGGGGATTTTAGTTTTACAGATAGGATGGGATAGGGTATTCAACGATCCGCACAGTGGATTGTAGCCTTCTCATATGTTTGATAATGCATTTGCAGTGAAAGGGCTGAATTTTTTTGTAATTGAAATCTCACGTTTACCATAGCAAAGTGTAAACCTTGATAATCTTCAGAGCCAACATTGAAAAAGTAATTATTAATTTGGGGCCAGAGTTTTTTCGTGCAATGATTAAAATGGCAGGTGAATCGTTACACCCTTTTTAATTTCTAACAAAATGGCTGCCAATCATGAACGCATTACTTTGCCCCACAATCTTGGTGAACAACTCACGCCACCTCCGCCTCACCAATGTCGTTTTCGAAGAAGGACGAACCAGTGATTAAAATCCGCAACAAACAGTAACTTTTTGTGGGTGCATGTTTTCAATTTGACAGATTTCCTCACCCTGATATCTAACGCAGAGCAGAGTAAAATCTACTTACAGATACAGTGAGTAGGGACACACTCCATACATATGCAACTCGTACGCATAAGTGAAAACAGGTAAAAAGGATTGATTTTAATCCTTCTGCACACACACAATTTTATTCACTTACAATAAAAAGAGAACACGACACATTTAACGACCAGTATCGCATTTAGCAATTTTGCGTAAGATACATAAAAGAAAATTTTCCATAATGCTTTTCTAAAGGCGGGCTTTATTGGTTATTAATTAAAAATACTTAGTTATTTATCTTCAATATAAATGTTTCACTGCAGAATGTAATATTAAACCTTTTTGCATTTCTTTGTATACCATATTGAACGATTTTAAGTTTTTTTGACTTTTTAGGTTCAAAATTCTATAGATAGTAGTAGTAGTAGTAGTTGTATTTATTTTAAGCTTCATAGAAGCTATTGAACTTCACAGTTTACAATTTGGTTTACAGTTAGTACTTAATATTAAGTTTAATAATTAATTTTAGCATATTCGATACATTTTCTTTTAAATATAACAAAATTTGTTTCAGTCTCTATTGTATTAGGAAGGTGATTAAATAATTTAAAACCTTTATATATCAAGGAATTTTGTGTACTCACACTTAACATATTTGGTAATCTAAAGTCATTGTAGTTTCTTAATGAATATGGTTGGACATCTCTTATATATTGCACATAGTTTACTAAATATTTTGGCATTAAATTATACTTCACTTTATACAAAAACACTAGGACATTCATCACAACTCTTTGCTTTACTGATAACCATTTTAACGATGTTAACATAATATTAATAGGTACAAATCTGTTACATTAAAGAATACAACGCATAGCTTTATTTTGTAAAAGTTGGAGCCTCTTAATAACGTTATCACTACATAAAAACAAAATAGTGGCACAATACTCAAAATGTGGTTTGACAATTACGTTATATATATTTATTGCACTTAATGTTGAAATATTGCTTCGTATTCTTCTTAAGACCCCTACTTTTTTTGACACTTTTTTGCATATGTAATCAACATGTTTTGTAAAGCCTATATTGTTTTCAATAATAATACCTAAATACTTTATTTGCTCAACTTTTTCTATTGTTTCACCATCAATATCCAGTCTTATGTCCTCTCCGATTCTCTCGTTCATTATCATTCTTTGAGTTTTTTTAACATTGAGTTTGAGTCTGTTTTGTTTTAACCACAAATCAATGTCCTCTTGAATTTTATGATGGCATTCTGCAAAGTCTTTCCCCGTCGCGTAAACCACCGTATCATCCGCGAATAAGGCAAGCTTACTAAATTTCACCGCACTTTTCATATCATTTATATATATGATAAATAACAATGTTCCCAGCACAGATCCTTGGGGGACACCTAATGGTACCTCTTTTGAAAATGATAGCACTCCGTTCACTTTTACTGTCTGTGTTCGATTTTCTAGATATGATCTAAACCATGATAATTCCCCGTTTTGTACACCGTATTTTTATACCCTATCCCATAGGGGGTATATTAGTTTTGATACTTAGTTTGTAACATAGAGAAATAATTTTGCTACATATACCTCAAAGTATATGGATCGACTCAGAATCGCTAGCTGAGTCGAATTAGCCATGTCTGTCTGTCCGTCCGTCCGTCCGTCCGTCTGTCTGTTCGTCACCGATTTTTGGGCCTTAAATTTTGAGCTAGGATAATGAAATTTGGTATATAGGATCCTCGTCCGTGCCACCAGAACAAGTGTAAAAATTTTTGAAATCCGCCCACTGTTTTTCCAAATTTTAAAACTTTCGAAAAAAATTTTGATGCGAATACTTCCGCAATGGTAATATAAACATTTTGTCCATAGATCATTTTCACCTACGCCCACATTGTGGGGGCGTTTTCTTACAAAAACCATTTGTAAACCCCATCCCAAGGCATTAGCAATAGAAATACGTGGTTTTTTGTCGAACCACAAAAGATTTTGAGAAACTGTCTGAGCAATATATTGTGACAATGTCATTTTCTGTATTTCATCGCCATAAGGCCTATATTTTGAGGATATTAATATAAAGGATGGGATGGGATAGGGTATTCAACGATCCGCATAGCGGATTGTAGCCTCTCATATGTTTTTAGCTTTTTTAGAAGCAAGTCTCTGTCTATCGTTTCAAATGCCCGTTTTAGATCAAGAAATACGCAATACACACGTTTTCTTTGTGCAATTTGCTCTTTCCATTCGGTTATAACTAGATTGAGTGCACTTTCACAAGAGTGTGTCTTTCTAAACCCCGACTGAACGTCTATTATTAGATTGTTTTTTTTTTTCAAAATATTCATTTAACTGACGATATATTATTTTTTCAAACACTTTCTCACATAAAGGTAACGAATTGACAGGACGAAACTCTTCACATTTCTTTGTATTTTTCACTTTTTCGATTGGTGTTACCATAGTTTGCTTCCAAGATTTAGGAAAAATAGCTACGTCTAATGATTTATTCATGATTGTTAACAAAACTGGACCAATACAATTAAAATTATCACAGTACGTTTTTGGACACATATATTCGAAATCAGTTTTATTTGTCATTAGTTTTAATGTTATTTGAATATCTTTTATCGTTATTCTTTTAAATTTGAAAATGGTGTTGGTTTCACTCACACAATTAATAAATGGGACATATTTTATGGTCTTATTAATTTGCACAATACTATCGACGAAAAAATCATTAAATTTGTTTGCTATGTCTTTAGTCTCTTTACAAACACCGTCACTAAACACTATGTCTGATATTTCACAACATCGTTCATTCTTTAACACATATTGTTTCAAGTTACGCCACATATCTTTTTGGTTTCGCGCATTGTCGATTTTATGTTTTATGAATTTTTGTTTGCAATTCTTTATTTCAGCCTTGTATTTGTTTCTACTAATTCTGTACTCTGACCAGTCATCCACTGAGTTACTGAACACTGCTCTTTTAAAACAATTGGTTTTACTTTTTTTCAATTCTCCGAGTGTTCTGTTGAACCATTTATTTCACAACAATTGTTTGATGGTCACTTATTGTTAACTCGCTGTCCACTTTTGCCTCCATGTTTTTCTTATTTGTGATGACATAGTCAATCAATGTTCGAGAGTTCTCTGTTATTCTGGTTGGGGTGTCTATTAATTGTTTACATCCATTATCCTTAATTATTCTCCACATATTTTTCCTGCATGTTTCTCTTTCTCTTAGCCAGTCGATGTTAAAGTCTCCCATGACGACAAAATCCTTCTTTTGGTCTGATATTTCCTCCATCAGTAATGAAAATTCTTCACAAAATGTTTTTTTGGATGAATTTGGTGATCTATAAACTCCAACCACAATTAACGAAAATGAACCAACACTAACTGAGCAAACTAGCCACCATATGTCCATATTTTTGGAGTATTTTTTTTGATTCAGCGTTTGTAGTCCCTTTTTTATATAAATTATAACACCACCTGTTCGACTTGATATGCTATTACACCTCTGTACAGTATAGTTTGGAATCATTATTTCTTCGTCCGATATATCATTCGTAACATGTGTTTCTGAGAGAACCACGATGTCACATTTTTTAGCGATTATTAGTGCTTGAGTATCATCAAAGTTGTTTATTAGTCCTTCTATATTAAAATAAATAACACTAATATTAGCTGGTTGCTAATACGCCACACGGTTTCTTTGGACTTCCAGTTTTTTAACAAACACTTCACATTTATAGCTTCTACAGTCATGACCAATATCAAGATTTAAACCTAATTTTTTATTCGCTATTACACAGTTATTGCACTTTAAGTTCGATATATCACAGCCTCTGGTCTCATGGTTCTCACCACATTTCGCACATATAATCATATTTTTACAGTCACTAGCTTTATGGTTGTATCCCCAACAATTATAACACCTTCTAATCGATACATGGTCGTGCACTATGCATCTGTCCCATCCGATATTCAGTCTTCCTCTCTCCATTATTTTCTTATAATTATCTTTTTCTAACTCTAATATTTTTTTGTATCTTATGATATTGTTTTTGTTAACACTTATAATTTTTACACAATTGACATCTTTAGCAGTATTATTTTGTTTTTTAATTGCGGTTTCTAAGTCTCCTTTTTCCCATTTATCCCTCATTCCACTCATAATCACACATGGTTTTTTTAATTCAGGTACTGATACATCATATTCCTTTCCAAGCTTTTGCCGAGCTTCTTTCTCCAAAACTTGTCTTGATTCATTATCCTCACAGTTTATAATAACCATTCCGTCTTTTTTATTTATTACACCACTCACTTTCACTGCCAATGATGTTGGATTTATTTTATTTTTTATATCCTCTTTTGTTTTTGCATTATCTTGAGAAACTTTTGGTCTAACTATTAAAGGCGGCTCATTTCTAACTGATTCAGCATATGATGGTTTCTTATTTTTAACATTAACTTTTTTAATTTCACTTAGTACTTCCTGTTTTTCATTACTTATTTTTTTGACACCAACTAAAATTTGTTCAATGTTTTTATTCTGTTTCTCGATTACCTTTTTTACGTTAGAATCATTCAAATTAACACCTTTTTCACTTTGCATATTCTCCAACTTTTTTCCCATTTCTCCAACGGCTTGTCTAAAATCGATACAAATGTTGGCACTCTCCGACTTGTAGTTTTCTAGGTGTTCACACATCTTCTTTATTTGGTTTTCCTGTGCAATGATGGCCATACTTGAGGGGAGATTGTTTATTTTTTTTTACCAGTACTTTTAAAGGCGTGCTGAAGTTGAATTGTCAATAGTTATTTAATTCCATCTATTTATTAATTCAAAAAGGACAATCAGGGTCTGTGCGAAATATAAAATAAAATAATTATATGAAATACGATATTGGTGTTGATAACTAGAAAGTAATCTGGAAAGATGTTGAGAATTTTTAATTAAGGGAGAAAAATAATTAATTTACAATGGCTCCCAAATTGACAGATGAGCACATTTTTCCAAATAATTTTTAAAATATAAAGTTGAGGCTTGCCAATGAAATGATAAGTACAACAGTTTCAGCTGGAATTTATACTTAAGCTAGTTTAGGTGCTGGTGAATCAAAAAAGTTCAGAAGACCATTTTTGAAAGATTAAAAAAATGCAACTAAAAAATGCGTTTTATAAAATAATATAAATGAATATTTAGTGAAATAAAGAAAACTGTATTAAATGTCTTTTAACAAGAAATCTTAATCAAGATTGCTTGGAAAACAACGTTGCGATTTTATCAACCGTGTTGTTATTCCGAAGATATGACATTTGCAGAAGCTATTTGAAAATTATTATTAATAATATTATTATTAATTATTCAAGTTTATGCATTTGTTTCTTAAACTTAAATTTTTTTCTAACTTACACGATTTTTCTAAAACAAATTACAGAGCAATTTGATGTTTCTAGGAGAAGAAAAAAGGTTTTTGTATGTTTGATGGTTTGATGTATGGTTGAGTAATGTTTGATTTGACATAACTCGGTTGGACGTCATTTGAAATAGCATTTTAGTGAAATTAATAATTTCAGAATGTGAAATTATATCGCGGAATGCTTCGCATTTCGGCTGAAATCACTAATTTCGCTTTCAAAACCGAATAATAAAACTGTCGACCTCAGTACTGATAATGTATTTAACTATTTCGCAGGTTATATTCTGAAAAAAAAATCAAATAAAGGAGTGTCCTCTCACTAAGGCACTCACTCTCAGGCGGCAGCGGAGGAATTCCCTAGATGTAGTCAACGGTGGCGCCTACAGCTCCAGTTTGATCGAACTGGTAGTGAAATCCCTATATGAGCTGCTTCGAAAAATTTGAACACCAGGTCTACAGGGATTTCCAATACTGAGCCAGGGTATTGGAAAAGAGTTGGTGGCGTACCCCAAATGTCATACCCCAAAATGGGCTACTGACATCTCAATTTTTTCCGGCCCGCTGTCCTAGGATCAAAACAAGGGCCTGGCCCTCCAGGTTGGGGGTTGTGCTTTGGGTTAACTACCCATCCACGGAAAAAAATATTGTTACGAAGCAACCAATAGCCTCGGAAAGGACTGATATTATTGTTGACGACCATGCTAAACGAAAAAAGGACAACGACGTTCGTATCTGCAGCTGGAATGTGAGAACATTAAACAGGAGAGGTGCAGGCGAACAACTAGCGGAAGCCCTAAACTGCTACAAAGCAGATATTACTGCCATCCAGGAAATACGATGGGATGGGCCGGGCAAAAAGAGGATGAAAAACTGTGACATCTCCTATGGACCGTGTTATCGTGAGCAGAAACAGCGACTATTTGGATGCGAATTTGTTATAGGTGCCAGACTTAGACAAAAAGTCTTATGTTTTCAAGACATTAGCGAACGCATTGTAACAATCTGCATCAAGGCCAAGTTCGCCAACATAAGGCTTATATGCGCTCATGCTCCGACGGAGGAAAAAGATGATATATAACTAAGGATTAATTCTACGAGCTCCTCGACAAAACCTATGAGCGACTACCAAAGTACGATGTTAAAATCGTGCTGGGAGCAGTACTGTCGTTAAATATAGCCTACACGACAACACGTCTGGTAATGGACTTAGGCTAATTGACTTTGCTACGGAACGAAATGCCACTATAGCCAGCACACGGTTTCCTCACCTCGATATCCAAAAGGGGACATGGCGGTCTCCAGATCAACGAGGCACGCATCCAGTATTCTGGATGTCCGAACATTCCGAGGGGCTAACATCGACTCGGACCACTACCTTGTTGTAGCCAAAGTAAGAATGCGGATATCCACCACGCCACAAAAAAACAGAAATATTGTGAAAAAATTTAATGTCGAAAGACTGCAATCACCAGAGACCGCCAAGACCTTCGCGCAACGCGTATCCCTTAACCTCTCGACTCACAACATACCACCAGCACCTAATGTCGAAGAACAATGGCAACGTTGTCAACAAGCCATTAGATCAGCCGCAACTGATATGCTAGGTTTCTCGCGACCACCAGCAAGAAACCCCTGGTTTGATGAGGAATGCCGACAGATGCTCGCAGCCAAGAACGAGGCCTACAAGGCTAAGCTGCAGGTGAAGATGAGAGCTGCCATTGAGCTCTATAGGCAAAGAAGAAGGGAAGAACATCGGCTTTTCAGAAAGAAGAAAAAAGAGCAAGAAAAGCGCGCGATCGAGGATATAGAGAGGTGGCACTCCAGGAACGATGTTCGCAAGTTTTACCAAAGTGTTAAACGTCAAAGCCAAGGCTTCAAGGCTCGAACAGAATCCTGTCGAGACGAACAAGGAAATATCGTAGTTGAGACACAGTCGATGCTGAGGATATGGAAGAACCACTTCTGCAGACTGTCAAACGGCGGTGACGAACAACATTCCGCTGTCAGGCAGAACGATCCATTCAATATTGGCAACGACAGCGAATACTGCCAACCACCCGACCTAAGTGAAGTGAGGACAGCTATATCTAAACTCAAGCTTAATAAGGCCGCCGGAAATGACGGCCTTCCCGCAGAGCTTTATAAAGCTGGCGGAGATGACTTGATAAGCAACATCCACCAACTCATAAGCCAAATCTGGTCGGGAGAAAGCATGTCTGAACTGCGCCAACTACAGAGGCATAAGTCTACTCAACATCGCTTATAAGATCTTATCTGCCGTAATATGTGAACACTTGAAACCGTTTACCAACAACCTGATCGGCCCTTATCAGTCTGGTTTTAGGCCAGGAAAGTCCACAATCGATCAAATTTTCACACTTCGGCAGATCCTGGAAAAACCCAAGAAGTCCAAATCGGTACCCACCACCTATTTATCGATTTCAAAGCCGCATACGACAGCATTTATAGAGACGAACTATACAGAGCCATGTCTAGTTTTGGTATACCATCCAAACTCGTCCATTTGTGTAGGATGACGATGGAGAATTCTCGCTGCACCATCAGGGTCGGAAACGACCTCACCGACACATTCGATACCAAAAAAGGATTTAGGCAAGGCGATGCGCTGTCATGTGACTTTTTCAATTTGATTCTTGAGAGGATTGTGCAAAACTCCCGAGCCAACACCAGAATCACAATTCTCCAAAAATCGGTGCAACTACTAGCATACGCCGACGATATTGACATCATTGGTAGGACTCAACGTGATGTCAAAGCCACGTTTGCAAGTAAAGAGAAGGAAGCGGCAAAAATGGGTTTAGCAGTAAATGAGGGTAAGACAAGGTATATGCTATCATCATGAAAGGACTCACAACAACGACGAATTGGACAGAACGTCACCATTGACAGATATAACTTTGAGGTAGTACGGGACTTTGTCTACCTCGGCTCCGCTATTAACTCTGACAACAACATCTCGTCAGAAATTAAACGAAGAATTACTCTTGCCAACCGCTGTTTCTTCGGGCTAAGAAGGCAATTTAGTAGTAAAGCTCTCACTCGAACTACTAAGGAGATCCTATATAAGACCCTGATCATCCCAGTCCTGCTCTACGGCGCTGAAGCATGGACCGTATCAAAAGCGGATGAAGAAATCCTTGGTAGATTCGAGAGGGAAATTCTTCGAAAAATCTTCGGTCCCGTTTGCGTTGACGGGCTATGGAGACGAAGATTCAACCAAGAACTATACGAGCTGTATAGCGACATGCCCCTGGTCAAAAAACTCCGCATTGGACGTTTAAGATGGCTAGGACATGTAGAACGAATGGACACCAATACTCCGGCTCGCAGAGTCTTCGATTCCCAGCCAGCCGTCGGACGCAGTAGATTAAGACCTCGCCTTAAGTGGCTCGCACAAGTGGAAACCGACCTCAAGCAACTTGGAGTGCGCAACTGGAGGCAGTTAGCTAAGAACCGGGCTAATTGGAGAGGCATGTTGGTTGAGGCCCAGGTTCATTCCGGACTGTAGCGCCACTTAAGTAAGTAAGTAGGTGGAAATCTTCATAGACACGATGAGCACGTGCCCAAAGTAGTGTGAGATTTATACTCACTAAAACCACCACCCATTTTGTATTTCTATTGCAACTAAGTATTCGACTTATCCAGCAATTTTTTTATAACGAGTATATAATATGTTTGGCAGGTAACTTTCCTTTGAGAATTCCTGCTTTTCCGCAATTTATAGCGCGGTTTGTTATTATCGGGCCAAATCTAAGGGTTTAGTTCTTTGAAGACGCCGCAATATATTTGTTTCGTCAAGAATTTGGAGGACTGTTGTGTTAACGTGTCCTAAAAAACGTTTTTTTATGTTTTCGTGCAAAATTTTTGGTTTCATCTTTAACCGCGGGAATACCAAGATCTCTGCGTAGATCTTTGTTCCTTACGTACCACGGCGCATTGACGAATGATCTTAACATTTTGTTTTCAAAAGTTTGTAAAATGTTTAGATTCGTTTCACTGGTACAAGCCCATAGTTGTATACCATATGTTCAGCACTTGCTTGTATAATAGCAGCTTGTTATCAAGGTTAAGCTTCGAATATTTTCCGAGTAACCAGACACAGTTCTCTGTATTTATTCTTAAGTTCTTCGCATTTCTTTTTTTCATGCGACTTCCATTTTAATTTTGCATCGAGTGTCATACCGAGATATTTCGCTTCATTTGCAAACGGGACTCGAACCGTATTTAGAAATATAGGAAAATTGTTTGTCCGTTTATACGAAAAATCTACATGGATCGTTTTGCTCTCATTAAGGGCAATCCGCCAGGATTTAGTCCATTCATTAACCTCGTTAAGAGCGTTTTGTAATTTGATATTTGTTTCCTCTATTGTTGTGCCAACTGCTAGTATAGCAGTATCGTCAGCAAACGATGCAACTATTGTATCGTTTGTTTGTGGGATATCACGAGTGAACAGGATTGGTCCAAGGACGCTTCCTTGCAGTACACCTGCCATTATTTCTTTGAACTCGGAATATTCGCTTCCAAGTTTCACACGGAAGAGTCTATGCTCAAGATACGACACAAGGATTTTATATCTATAATTGTTCTGGCAGAACATGACTTAGTTTATAAGTTAGGCCTTTGTGCCACACCTTGTCAAAAGCTTTCGACACGTCAAGAAATACGGCTGAACAAATTTTCTTTTCTTCGATAGCTTTCTCAACTACATCTGTAATTCGATGTACTTGGTCCACCGTTGAATGTTTACTTCTAAACCCAAATTGATGGTCACGTAAAACGTGGTGTAGATGTAATTTTCTTTATATCATTCCCATTCAGTTTGTATTCAGTCCCAATTTTTAGGGATATTCATTTTAAGGAGGAGACGGGGTAGGGTATTCAACGATCCGGATTGTAGGCTTCTCATATGTTTTTTTTTATCTTTTTAGGTGTTTACAATGTACCCCACGGACGAGCAATACCCTTTCATCAAGTTGTCGCCTATCGTATGTTAAAACAGCATTCATCTCTCATTTGTAATAAATCCGTTTTTCTAACAAAGTTTTAGGCTTTTCACGTTGCTTCGCGGTTCTACCGGTTTCGAACATCACATCCTACGATGTCAATAAAATTCACTACCGTTGGCTGAGCATTTCTACCTGTATAGCAATGGCTTCCGTTTTTTTGAATGGTTTGGAGTTTCTGGCAGTAGTTAACATGATATTCAAGCTCGGCGTATCGTTGCACACGATAGGTATGTTTCAATTCCTAGCTTTAAGACTGCTTGTGTAAATATCCATCTGCTTGACTATTTTAGGTAGTCTAACCTTTTCAGCCGTCTGCCTTTTGGAGCAAATAATGTTTTGGTGTCTAGCGACCAAGTGGCCATACATCATTCAATTTTGGCATCGCACCGAGAAGGTCTTCTTCAGTCATGCTTATCAGCTTCACGCAACATTTAATACAAGTCTTGCAATTAAGATGCTGAGTGGTGTCCTTCTTGTTAACACATTCGGTGAGTAGATTAGTAACACATGACGACTGTCTTTGGGGCGAAACCGTTCAACTAATTATTATGTTTGTATATGTAATATTCCCAAGGGGTTCACATTACATTGCCACAGGAGGGTGTTAAGGTTTACTAATTGCTGTAGCATGACACGACTTTGTGGGTGGTAGGAGGAATCATTTTTGTAGTCAAAGATTTATGCCGGTTTACGTAGAAGTAAATGTTCATTTAAAAAGTTGTGTGAAATAAGCTGAAATTTCGCTTTGAATAAGGGAATGTTACTGTAAATTATTTCTTTAGAAATTGTTTATCGTTAGAAAGATTTTTACACTTCTTTGCTCCGAAAACGAATTTACCTCTGTAGGTAAAAGAAATGTTGCGGAACAAAACCTACAGTCCCCTTGCACTTAAGCTTGACAAAGAAAGAATGTTAGCAAAACATGCCTATTGGGGAAAGCGCACCAAGATGCGGGTTAAATTCAGCTGGGAATGGACCACTCTACTGGGGATAAGTTCGATGGTATTCGGCTTTTGCCGAGTTAAAAGGGTGCCTACACAATCATTCTAAAAATTAAGATTTGTGCAACCTGGCAACTAATCCAACTATGTTTTCAAAAAAAAAGTGTTTGCGTTACAAAGCTTCTTTGATCCAACTGTAAATTTACTAAAGCAAAAGGGCAAAGGAATATTTTTGAATGGATTCAACGCTAATCTTGATCTATAATACAAACAATGCTGCCAGCGGTCATGAAAATGGATCTACGTTTAAAATGATGACGATAGAAAATACAAAATGGAGTGGTAAAAAGATCACGTGTTCTGTATAATGAGTGACATAGACTGTTGTTCTGACATGGCATGAATTCCGTCCTTGTTATTCTGATGGTCGATGAATTTGATAAAACGTCACCACTACAGATATAACTTTGAGATACTACGGGACTTTGTCTACCTCGGCTCAGCTTATAACTCTGACAACACCATCTCATTAGAAATTAAACGAAGAATTACTCTTGCCAACCGCTGTTTCCACGGGCTGGGAAGGCAATTCTGTAGTTAAACCCTCACCCCAACTACTAAGGAGACCCTATAAAAAACCCTGATAATTCCAGTCCTGCTCTACGGCGCTGATGCATGGACTGTGTCAAAAGTGGATGAAGATATCCTTGTTGGATTTAAGAGAAAACTCTTAAAAATAACTTCTATCCCGTTTGCGTTGACGGGCTATGGAGATGAAGCAACGACTCACTCAGGTCGAGCAACGTTGGAGATTTTTATTTACCAATTTCTGGTCCGTTTGATTTTGGCCAAATTGTCCGATCTGACTGCGCCGGATTTTCATACCCTATCTTACTTACTTACTTAAGTGGCGCTACAGTCCGGAATGAACATGGGCCTCAACCAACATGCCTCTCCAATTAGCCCGGTCCTTAGCTAACTGCCTCCAGTTGCGCACTCCAAGTTGGTTGAGGTCGGTTTCCACTTGTGCGCGACACTTAAGGCGAGGTCTTCCTCTACTGCGTCCGACGTCTGGCTGGGAATCGAAGACTCTGCGAGCCGGAGTATTGGTGTCCATTCGTTCTACATATCCTAGCCATCTTAAACGTCCAATGCGGAGTTTTTTGACTAGGGGCATGTCGCTGTACAGCTCGTATAGTTCTTGGTTGAATCTTCGTCTCCATAGCCCGTCAACGCAAACGGGACCGAAGATTTTTCGAAGAATTTTCCTCTCGAATCTACCAAGGATTTCTTCATCCGCTTTTGATACGGTCCATGCTTCAGCGCCGTAGAGCAGGACTGGGATGATCAGGGTCTTATATAGGATCTCCTTAGTAGTTCGAGTGAGGGCTTTACTACTAAATTGCCTTCTTAGCCCGAAGAAACAGCGATTGGCAAGAGTAATTCTTCGTTTGATTTCTGACGAGATGTTGTTGTCAGAGTTAATAGCGCAGCCGAGGTAGACAAAGTCCCGTACTACCTCAAAGTTATATCTGTCAATGGTGACGTTCTGTCCAATTCGTCGATGTTGTGAGTCCTTTCGTAATGACAGCATATACTTAGTCTTACCCTCATTAACTGCTAAACCCATTTTCGCCGCTTCCTTCTCTATACTAGCAAACGTGGCTATGACATCACGTTGAGTCCTACCAATGATGTCAATATCGTCGGCGTATGCTAGTAGTTGCACCGACTTTTGGAAAATTGTGCCTCTGGTGTTGGCTTTGGAGTTTTGCACAATTCTCTCAAGAATCAGATTAAAGAAGTCACATGACAGCGCATCGCCTTGGCTAAAGCCTTTTTTGGTATCGAATGCGTCGGTGAGGCCGCTTCCGACCCCGATGGAGCAGCGAGAATCCTCTATCGTCATCCTACACAAACGGACGAGTTTGGGCGGTATACCAAAACTAGACATGGATGTGTACAGTTCGTCTCTATAAATGCTGTCATATGCGGCTTTGAAATCGATGAATAGGTGGTGGGTATCGATTTGGACTTCTTGAGTTTTTTCCAGGATCTGCCTAAGTGTGAAAATTTTATCGATTGTGGACTTTCCTGGCCTAAAACCACACTGATAAGGGCCAATCAGGTTGTTGGTAAACGGTTTCAGGCGTTCACATCTTACGGCAGATAGGATCTTGTAGGCGATGTTGAGGAGACTTATGCCTCTGTAGTTGGCGCAGTTCAGAGGGTCTCCTTTTTTGTGGATCGGGCAAACGATGCTGTGGTTCCATTCTTCAGACATATTTTCATCCGACCAGATTTGGCTTATGAGTTGGTGGATGTTACTTACCAAGTCATCTCCGCCGGCCTTATAAAGCTTAGCGGGAAGGCCGTCATTTCCGGCAGCCTTATTAAGCTTGAGTTTAGATATTGCTATCCTCACTTCACTCAGGTCGGGTGGTTGGCAGTTTTCGCTGTCGTTGCCAATATTGAATGGTTCGTTCTGCCTGACAGCGGAATGTTGTTCGTCAACGCCGTTTAACAGTCTGCAGAAATGGTTCTTCCATATCCTCAGCATCGACTGTGTCTCAACTACAATATTTCCTTGTTCATCTCGACAGGATTCTGTTCGAGCCTTGTATCCTTGGCTTTGACGTTTTACACTTTGGTAAAACTTGCGAACATCGTTCCTGGAGTGGCACCTCTCTATATCCTCGATCGCGCGCTTTTCTTGCTCTTTTTTCTTCTTGCTGAAAAGCCGATGTTCTTCCCTTCTTCTTTGCTTATAGAGCTCAATGGCAGCTCTCACACCCTTTCATACCCTATCCCAGAGGAGTATATTAGTTTTGATACATAGTTTGTAACATAGAGAAATAATTGAGCTACATATACCTCAAAGTATATGGATCGACTCAGAATCGATAGTTGAGTCGATTTAGCCATGTCTGTCCGGCCGTCCGTCCGTACGTCACCAGTTTTTGAGCCTTAAATTTTGAGCTAGAAGGATGAAATTTGGTACACGTGCTCTTTGTTGCTCCCAGCAGAACAAATGTAAAAAGTTTTGAAATCCGCCCACTGCCACGCCCCCTTTTTGGAAAAACGTATTTTTTGGCCAAACCGTAAAGAATTTTAAAAAAGTGTCTGAGCAGCATATTTAGAGAACCGTAATATCTATATTTCGTTCCTGATTCCAATCAGACTCTTCATCATAGCCAGCAAATCTCCATCGAAACTCGATGAAATCAAATAGTATCTACTCAGCATTTCCCGGTTGTTTATCTATTGTGCCACTTAATCAGTATTGCTGCGTAGGCTTGAACAAAGTGCAGCAATACTGTTTCGACATATCAATTCATTCCTTCTTATCTATTTCTAACAAAATGGCTGCAATCATTAAGACATTACTTTTCACACCACCTTCGCCTCACCAATGTCGTTTTTGAAGAAGGACGAACCAATGATCAAAATCCGCAGTAACTTTTTGTTGGTGCATTGTCACCTGGTGATATGTCGTTGTCCATTATAGGATCATTTGCTCGTTGAGATGATAAGATGTTTTTTTCAGCCAAGACTGGGGTAATCTTCCAAACGTTCCGAAGCACATAGTCAGCCAACAAACGGAATTATCTATCTATCAAACACAGATCACTTATTCGGAAATTTGCAACTGCACGTAAATAGGCTACGAGAGGCTGGATTTGCTCACCGTGCTTGAACAAAACAAATTGGACACCCGGACAAATCTGAAAACCAAAAAAAAAAAAAAAAATATAGTCCCATAATTTCTCGAGTTATCTCGATCGCGGAACATCCAACAAAAAAAAAAAAATACAAATTTTTGGCGCAACAGGCTCGTGAGTACCCAGGGCCTAGCTTTCTCACAACCATTCATGTGTGCGTGTGTACTTCTTGCACGAAGGCGGGACCTCCTGTTTTATGCCGACTCCGAACGGCTAAGTTGAGATAAGCTATTCTTGACAATTGATACTACTCGGACGATTTGTCAGATCATCACGAGAGGAGGGCCAGTGAAAAATCATTCAGGTGTTGCTACGGCTGGGAATCGAACCCAGACCTTCTGCGCGGCAGTTCATCGCACTAACCATCGCACCACTGAGCCCTCCAACGGTTTGTTAAAATCTTGCACTATTTTTTATACCCTATCCCATAGGGTATCCCACTTTTTGTGGGCGTTTTTAATAAAAAAAACGTTTTTCGGTCAAATTTTTAATATTTAGAAAAAATAAAATTGATGCAGAATCATTAGTTATATTAATATGAACATTTCGTCTATAGACTGTTTTAACCCATGCCCACTTTTTGTGGGCGTTTTCTTACAAAATCCGTTTGTATACCCTACCCCATAACATATGCAGGAGAAAAACGATGTTTTTTTGTCAAACAACAAAAGATTCTGATAAACTGTTTGAACAATGTGTTGTGACAATGTCAGTTTCTATATTATAGGCCCATAAAGCCCACTTTGTGGAGATATTAATTTTAAGGATGGGATGGGATAGGGTATTCAACGATCCGCTCAGCGGATTGTAGCCTTCTCATATGTTTCTCCTTTGTCTTCCTCTCTTCTGTTATTTTCTGAAACTCACTTCTTCTTGGCTTCGCGATATGTTAAATATCCTCCTCCGATATTTCATTTCTAAAGGATTTCCTTTTTCTCAATAACGATATTTGTTTTTCCACGGATTTTCATTTTCACGAATTACGATCTTTTAAATTCGTTATTGTCGATATCCATGAAGTGGATTGTTAAAATGATTCCGTTGTCGAGACTTAATCCCGCTTCCCATTCAACCACATCCATTCTCACTTGGTATTCTCCACTCGAATGCACTTTCCACTTAAGCCATTTTGGCTGGAAGTGGAAAGTGCATTCGCGCTTACTCGTTTTGATTCCAATTGGGTTTACCAATTAATTTTCCACAATCACACCAGTTTTCCCGTCCATGTCATTCGTGGTGTTTATGTTAACTCCGGGGTAAGTGAACTCCTTAACCTCGAATTTGCTCGAATTTGCTGCTATCAATGGTGACGTTTTGTCCTAGGCGGTGGACAGATGCTTGTTTGTTTGTTGATAGCATGTACTTGGTTTTGTCCTCATTTACTTCAAGGCCAACGGATTTCGCCTATTCTTCAATCTCCGTGAACGCTTTTATCACGGCATGCTGGGAGCGACCAATGATGTCAATATCGTCCGCATAGCCCAGCAGCTGGACGGACCTGTTGAAAATAGTGCCTTCCGTATTAACACCTGCCCTGCGCACTATCTGCTCCAGTACGAGATTGAAGAAGTCACATGATAGCTCGTCTCTTTGCCGAAATCCGGTGCATGTTTGGAATAGTTCGGAGTAGCTACTTCATAACTGCACGTTGCAGCGTATGTTTTCCAGCGTCACGCTACACAGCTGAATCAGTTTTTCCTGGATTCCGAATTCGGCCATCGCCATATAGAGCTACTTACGATGTATGCTATCATACGCGGCTTTGAAGTCGATGAATAGGTGGTGAGTTCCGACTTGAAATACGTTGGTCTTTTCCAGGATTTGCCTCAGCGTGAAAATTTGGTCTATAGTCGATCTGCAGGGCCGGAAGCCACACTGGTACGTGCCGATTAATGTGTTGCAGAACGGTTTTAGACGTTCACACAGTATGTTGGATAGGATTTTGTATGCGACATTTAGCAGGGATATGCCTCGATAGTTCTTGCAAGACATAGGATCGCATTTTTTGTAGATGGGGCATATGCAGCTGATAGTCCAGTCATCGGGCATGTTTTCTTCCACCCATACTTGGTTGATGATTCGGTGCACGCTCCCTACCAAAACATCACCACCGTATTTAAAAAGCTCCGCAGGTAAGCCACCAGAGCCTGCGGCCTTGTTGTTCTTTAGCTTTTTTATACCTAGACCAACTTCTTCCATACTAGGTGGTGGAACTAGTTCTGTTCTTCTTCTCTACATGAAGCCCATTAAGCAGCTGTTAGAAATGCTGCTTAAACACATCTACATTTCCCTGCGCTTCGGTGACTAGGTTTCTTTCGCTGTCTCGAAGAGCATGTGTTTCGGTTTTGTAGGAAGCAGCCTGTTGCTTTGCCTTTTTATAAAACCTTCGGATGTTGTTACGATCGCACGACTCTTTGATCTCTTTGAGCTGGGACGCTGCTTTTCTTTCCACGCAGGGTTTTCTTTTACTCCCTTCTCCTGGCTCGATACTCTTCTCTCGCTGCCCTTGTTTTGCTCTGCAGCGCTTTCTTGTGTGCATCTTCCGTTACCTTTTTCCTGTACACGCATTCATCATCATACCACGAGCTCTTTCTCGAGGGTGGCTGGTACCCTACAGTGGTTTCGGCTACCTCTTTTATGATGTCGCGATACTTGTACCACTGATTGTTGGCGTCTTTGGTAGGTGAGTGCATAGAGGAGAGTTTTATACTCAGGCGCTCATTGTAGGCTCTGGCTACTCCAGTTGTGCTAAGGCGTCCAACGTCGAATTTCTTCTTCTCGGCAGTTCTCAGCTTCTTCTCGTTGGACAGTCGAGCTCTGAATTTAGCCGCAACAAGAAAATGGTCCGAGTCGACGTTTGCCCCTCGGAATGTAGGCACGTCGAGGATGTTGGATGCGTGCCTAGTATCGATTAGCACATGGTCGATTTGGTTGGCTGTTCGACCGTCTGGAGAGCACCAGGTTGCTTTGTCGTTTCGTGGATTCTGTGCTTACAAACTAAACCGCCAAAGATATTTTCCTTTCCGACTTTAGCATTAAAATCCCCTAGTACAACTTTTACATCATACTCCGCACAGACTCCGTAGGCTCCACCCAGGAGGTCATAAAACTCCTCCTTGATGGGATCATCAGCCTCGTCGGTAGGGGCGTGTGCAGATATTAGGCATATGTTTTGGAACGTAGCTTTGATGCGGATCGCAGAAAGGCGATCGCTTACCGGCTTGAAGTCAATGACTTTTGTCCTTAGCCGATTTCCCACGACGATTCCGCATCCTAATACATGCAATCTTTTGTTGCAGCTGTAATAAATGTCGCAATTTTTTCTCTTCATTATACCTGGTCCTATCCATCGTATCTCAGGGATTGCGGTTATATCTGCCTTGTACCGCGTGAGGACGACAGATTCAAGTTTTTGAGTAGCTGTTGGCCGATTTGGTAGCTGGTAGACAGTTTGACAACTACATTTGGACACATTCACAGTTGTCTTTACACTGTCACAATTTCCTCATTGCCTTCCCCTTTGTGCTTTTTTTATGTTGCAAACATGCTTCGGTGTTGTCCCTATGTCGGGTGTCCATGTTTGTGGTGTTATTGTGGCCAGAGTGAATATACATGGCTGTCCGCCTAAACACCTGTGTTGTTCCTCCATCGCTCCACCACTGGGGAAAGAGATCGTCTTCTCTAGGCCATCGATCTTAGGTTTTAAAGTTGCATCTTTGGTGGTGGGGTGTTTTTTGCGCAGTCCGCCCCAAGCATCTGCTGCTCGTCCGTTGTTTCTCGTTGGGTGTATGGAGAACGTCTCTCTTTTCCATTGAATCTTTTGCGTTTGGAAAATATCCTTCATTGGGGTGTCGCACATTTCATGAACTTGCAGGGCCAAGTTCCAATGCAAATTTCGCCAAGAGAACACTTTTACGGACTCCGATCTGGCCATCGTACGTACTGATTTCTGATCCCTGATTTAAGGATTATAGATGAAAGCATCTATAAAGGTAGAATATTGACACTTCTGTAATAAAGTTTATAAAAATAGTATTGTATTAAATAAATTTTAAACAAGACATCTAATGCTTATTTTATTTTAGTTGAACATTTCATGTATGTTGCCAATGCAGTTTACACAAGTGAAAACCAACGAAGGGATTGTAATTTAACACATACGCTTTTGGAGACGTTATTTGCCAATGAAAGGACTCAACTACACCTGCTCTTTCGCTTTCAAATGTGGATGTTGCCGATTTTAGAGGTGCTGTTATGTTTTGTTTTTATAAATCTTTACACATTTTTTTTAAATATCAATTCTTCACTTTAGTGGACAAACTTCTCCTTGGCCTACACTCAATCCTTCACTGACGTATTCATAATGTGCATAAGTATCGGGGTGACAACCCGACTTAAGCAATTGCATGGACGAATAAAAGCTGTTTGCGAAAAGGTTGACTTATTTGTTGCATAAGCTTAATCATAAAAATAATTTTCAAGACATTTGCAGCCAATGCCAAATATGTTTTGGAAAGATGTGCGGGCAGATTTCTTGGCGGTGCAAAATCTTGTGCGAATTTTGAGCTCTAACCTTTCAGGATTAACCTTAGCATCATGTGGTTATAGCATGTATTTTATTTGTCTGCAACTATTCAATAGTTTTACGTAATGGGGATTTTTTTTTACCAAGATGTAAAATTGAACATTTTTGGAATTCATTTTGTTTTCTTTTCAGGAAAAATGGCGACCGTTTTTCATCAATTTTCTTCTGGTATTCATTACTTTTTGTCATAGTTCGTACCTTAATGAAACTTTTTGCAGCTGCTAGTGTCAATGATGAATCTATGAAAATTCTTAGATTGTTAAGAAATGTCCCATCGTCATCTTGGGGTAATGAGGTTGGTTTCGGTTTGAATTTTATCATTTTTGTTAAATAAACTGAAAATAAATAGAAAACAATTACATAAATATAGGAAATTTAAATTACTACTAGTATCGACATAAAAGGGTCTTATTTTAAGAGATTCAGCCAAAATAATGATTTTAACAAAAAAAAATTGTAGTACAATCGCAAATATTTGAGGGTCTTCTAGGAAAAAATATTATAAAGATTGTCAAAATTGTCAAAATTATTACTTTTCCAACAGAGTACTTATACCCTTTCATATCAAGACAGCAAATGTTGATTAGATAACCTCTAGTACATATAATCCAAAGAACTGCTACTATAGATGCATTTCCAAGATAGTTTTCATAATAACAAATTTATTATGATGGTATTGAACTACCTTGGAAAGGTCTGGGTTCGATTTCCAACCATAGAAACACTAATTATTGTATTTCTCTTTCCATATATATGAGTCCTTCAACCCCGGGTGGGGCATAGGGCGGCGAAAAACTTCCTCCATCCTTCTCTATCTGCAGCCAGATACTTTAGCTGTGGCCACGTTTAACGCTGTGTTGCTGCTTCGGCCAATACTGTCAATTTCCAAATAGTTCTTGTTCTCCCAACTCGTCGTGTACCTTGAGGATCCCATTCGAAGGACTGCTTTGCAATGTTGTCATTTGGTCTCCTCAGCATGTGGCCAATCCAGCGCCACTTCCCCTGCCTAATTTTGATATTTAAAAGCTTTCGACCCATTATGCACCACAATTCTGTGTTCGATATAGTAATAGATATCGGATCTTAAAAATGTATCAGAAGGCAGCGGTTTACATATGCCTGTAATCTTCTCGAGATAGAGGTAGAGAGTTTCCAGGTTTCACAGGCATACAGCAGTACGGATTTGACATTCGATTCGAAGAGCCTTTACTTGGTGCATAGGGATATTTGACTGGAGTTCCATACTGCAGACAATATTCCAAAGGCGCTGCGGTCTTTACTTATTCTGATATTAACATCCAGATCCGTTAATCCATCGGACGATACAAAACTGCCTAGATAGTTAGATTGTTTGACCTTCTCAATGGGCGTCTGTCTCAGAATAATCGGCTGATGTGCTGAGCTGCCAGTGTGCATGATTTTGGTCTTTTTGCAATTGATGTTAAGACCAGCAATCTCTCCCATCACTTGCAGTGATTGGCATATCTTGTTTATCCCGCTGTTGTTACTTGCCAGGAAACAGATTTTGTCGGCATAATCCAGGTGGCTTAGCCTCTCAAAAGGTTTCCATTGGGTAGCATGTCTCTCAGTTGTAGCTACGGCGGCAGTCAGTACATTTTCTATCGCCAGTAAAAACAGGATTGGCGACAGAATATCCCCTTGTTTTACTCCCTGTCGCACTTCGAAAGACTCGGAAAGCTGTCCAATGTAAAACGAAACATCTTACGGCGTGATATGACTCCTTTATAATGCAACAATCATCGGGGGAATCCCTTCAGATCCATTCGCGGTTGACTAGGTCAAAGGCCATCTCCAAGCCTACGAACATAAGACAGAGCGGTGTCGTAAACTACGTAGGCTGTTAATGTGATCACCACAGGACCGACCACTACGAAAGCCCGCTTGATGCCTCCTGATCGTATTTTCGATTCTGGCCTTTGGTCGTTCGAGAATGATAGTTGCCATTATTTTCGGGAAAACAGACAAAATGGTAATACCACGGCAATTATTGGAGTACTTAAGGTTTCCCTTCTTTGGATAACTCAATCCTTCCAGTCCCTGGGGTATTTTCGTCTTCCCATATAGCGTGTAGTAGTGGTAGCAGTATACAGGCCGTTGAGTCGGGATCGGCTTTCAGGAACTTGGCTGGTATGACATCAAGTCCAGCTGCTTTGTTGACTTTTAAGAGGTTGACAGTTTTGATTTCTGCAGCTGTTGGGGGCCCGGTGTAAATTCTCCTGTAAGATCGCGGCATTTCTAGCTGTTGAGAGCTCATCGTTGTTGGACTCAGCTCAGCTGTTTCCTCATTAAGCAGGGCACAAAAATGGTCCCTCCATCTTCGCAGTTGATCTTCGATTGTTACCAATAGTGTGCCGCCCACATCCAAAACAGGATGATTGGTTTTGCTTTTACGGCCAACAATATCCTTAGCGATTTTGTACAGCTCTTCTTACTTCTTACATCACTTTCCGCGTTTTCCTCAAGTTCGTCCATTCTTTTTCCCCTGTCGCGCCTAACTCGATACGTAGGGCCACTCTACGTTGAACGTTGGTTTCAGCCCTTGCTTTAATTTTTAACGATCTACGATACTCGATTGTGTCATAGGTGTCTTGGGATATCCAAGGGTCCATAGCTCTCAAAATTTTGGGCACAGTTTCGGAGCAAGACTCTATATAAACGCGCCTTTTACTTTTCCCCACATCGCTCCTATATATTCGGTCCGCCTAATTCAATTGAGCTCGATGCTTTGCCGTTAGGTGTGGTGATGAAATTCCGACATGTGCTGTGGTCTTTTAGAGCATTGGTATTGAATTTGGTTCTCCTTGCTGCATTTTCATTTCGCCGCTTGACAGCTGCTGTGGTGATCGCTGCCTGCGTCCGCGCTTCTCTCGTTTCTGACATCACAGAGTGGTCGATTTAGCTTTCAAACCCGTTAGGGGAGACCCAGTTGATTTTATGACACATATTGTGAGGAAATGGAGTGCCGCCCAAAACAAGGCTACGCGCCATAAAAGCCCGCTTGGATATCTACGTAAATGGAGATATCCTCTTGTGATATGTCCAATTCTCTAGCCAATTCGACAGCTGCGAGTATGGCTAGGATCTCTGCTTAGAAAATACTGCACGAGTTTGCCAAACGAATGGCGATTGTTTAACCCGATTCTATCGGAGTAGACCCCAGAGCCCACTCCTATTTCCAATTTAGATCCATCAGTGTAGATAGTATCAAAGTCGTGATATGGGATGGTGTAGTCAGATGTCTCATTCTCATATTCTACTAATTTCAGTATTGTGCTGGTGCCAAATATTTTGATACATAGGTTGCCCGCTTCTTTGAGGTGTGCTGCGCTTTTCGCTGGTGTGTCAATCAGCTGTAGGTCGATTGGGGGAAGATTTAGAATTGTTTCCAAACCTGCTGTGGGGCAGGTTTGGTTTTTTGAACCTTTGTCAGTCATATGTTTCGTTTTTTTTTTACGGAATCCCACCAGACGAAGCAACCATAGGTGAGAATTGGTCTAACGAGAGCTGTGTATAGCCATTTCGTGAACTTCGGGGAGGGACCCCATTTCTTACAACAGCAGACCCCATTTCTTACAACAGCAGCTGTATAGTGCAATATTAGCTTTATTTATCCTTTCGTTGATCTTAAGGTTCCAATTTACCTTGCTATCGAGTACCACCCCAAGGTATTTGGCACTATCTGACAGTGGGAGGTTGGACCCCCCAAATTCGGTGTCGCAAACTCTGTGATTGTTTTCCGAGCTATGGGTAATAACCCTATAAGCTCAGACTTGACAGGCACACCTGCCTGTTGTATGGTCGAACACAAACTTATTGATGCCGCCCACTGTGGAAAACAGACACCTTTTGTAGATGCCCCATCATGGGGAACAGACGCTACTACGTGGTAGCGATAGTTATTCTTATGATCATATGTGGACAGAAAATACCATCGATCCTAAATCCGCTGTTGTTTAGTCCTTGCGCGCTCCCTCGTTGCAGGATAATCATTTACGACTTGTTACTCCACTTCGACCGGTCGACCATGGGTGGCCCTTCTGCAGAAACTAGTTCCGCGATCGCATAGCTCTAAGTTTCATAGAAACAGTCGCGTAAGCAACACCAAAGCTTATCTCAACTAGGCCTTTCGTATTTGGAAATAAATAGTTGTTCCCTCAATTATGCACATGAAAATCTTGTTTCATGGAAAAATCAATATAAATTCATCCATAAAAATTCAAATCTACGGGACCTGGTGGCATTGTGTATTATCCGAGGTACAGGACATTTGATCCTATTGCTATTTTACCATGGTTGGAAACAATCCCGAAAGAGGGTTTCGAGGTGGTTTATATTTCAAAGACAAATTTCACAGATAAAAAGTGCATACGAAAACAAAGAAGTAGCTTTATGTGCCTTCCTAGACATAAAGGGTGCTTTTGACAACACTGGATATGACTCCATATCAAATGCTTTGACTCATAGAAGAATAGATCATCCCACCATCAAATGGATCAAAGCGATGCTTGAAAGTCGGAAAATAACTGCTTCATCAGCACTGACCTCAGTTTCAGTAACAGCCGTTAAAGGCTGCCCTCAGGGAGGAGTACTCTCACCCACACTATGGTCTCTGGTTATCGATAACCTACTTCAAGACCTAAGTAATGCAGGTTTCAATATAATTGGATACGCCGATGACCTAGTCATGTAATAAAGAAAGTCTCTCCATAAACCCCAACAAGGCATTCATCGTCCCTTTTACAAAAAGGAGGAAATTAAATCTTTCCCAAATTTCAATTCATGGTACATACATTGAGTATTCCAACGAAGTAAAATATCTTGGAGTGATCCTCGATAAAAAACTAAGCTGGAACTCCCACATCAACAACAAAATTCAAAAAGCAACCAAAGCTTTCTGGGCTTGCCGAAGCATGTATGGTAAAACCTGGGGAATCTCTCCAAAGACCACACACTGGATCTACAAGATCATGGTCAGGCCCATTATAACATACGCTTCAATAGTATGGTGGAACAAAGTCACCCAAAAAACAACTATAAATAAATTAAACAAGGTACAACGGCTTACCTGTCTGGGCATTACCGGAGCTATGTGTACCTGTCCCACAGCGGCTATAGAAGCCTTAATAGGACTAACACCCCTCCACATTTATATAAAAAAGTGGCAATTCGCAGCTCAGCAAGTTTGACACAAGCGGAAGAATTAAACATTAGTGAACATCTAAAACAAATTGAACTTCTATCCGAACTTCCAGAACTTGACATGATCTGTGCGGTTACAGACCACTTACCAAAGACACTATGCTTCGACAAAAGATTCTCAACGGAGATCACAACCAGAGAAGCATGGTGTAGCAACAACCCACCAAACTGCGTAAACAGCCTAAAGTGGTATACGGATGGTTCTAAACTGGACTCAGGGGTAGGAGCTGGCATACATGGACCAAATAATAACATCTCAATACCTATGGGAAAAAACCCTAGTGTATTCCAAGCTGAGCTCCATGCCATTAAAGAATGCGCAAACCTAATACACAACTCAGGTATTAAAAGCGCAAACATCCATATATTCACGGACAGTCAAGCAGCTATCAAAGTCCTAGCTCACACATCATTGACTCCAAATCAGTACTACACTGCTTCAACTCCCTCCAAACACTCAGTTCCAGGAACAAAACCAGACTATGGTGGGTCCCCGGACATAAGGGGATAAGCTGATGAACTAGCCAGAAAAGGTTCGGAAACCCCCTTCATTGGACCTGAACCCTTCTGTGCAATCCCCAAATCAGCCAAAAATCTGGTCATAAAAAACTGAGAACAAAACAAATGTGTTTCATACTGGGGAAACATCCCAGGCCTAAGACAGGCCAAAAGAGCTATTCAGCCCTTCAAATCAGATGCCAATAAGATACTAAATCTTCGCAGGCACGATATCAAAAACTTAGTAGGCTACCTAACTGGTCATCACAGTCTGCGATATCACCTAAACAAAATGCGTCTAGTCGACTCACCGGAGTGCAGACTATGTCTAGAAGAAGACGAAACAGCCGAGCATTATCATATGTGAATGCCCGGCCCTTTACGGTATGAGAAGAGAATCTTTCTTCAGGGAATTCTTAAGTCCCGAAGAATTGAGGAAATCTTCGGCTGAAAGTATTATCAGCTACATTAGGAAAGTAGAAGCGCTACTAACCTAAAAAGCATCTGACGGCAAGCACAATAGATCTTTTAGGTCGATGTGTATATTACTGCTTAGGCAGGTCAGAATTTAAAAAAAAAAAAAAAAGTTAGTTTGGTTTTCATCAAGGTCGAAACGATGTTTTAATTCAGTAGCTAATGAAGTCCTTATGCTGAATAAATTAGGTGTTCTTCGTACCGTTTCTTCTTTTTGTATGTACCTTATTAATGTGGTAACATTTGGTATAACTTCCGAGCCAAGCTCGAATGATTAAAGTGCGTAACAATTCGTCTTGCAGCAGAAATCATCTCCAATGCTTCAGGGTGAGACTTCAACGATTCATTCACTGCCAGTTGAAGCGAATGAATAAAACATCTGGCAGAATCATACCCGGCGACTCTTACACCTTTCACCATGTTGGCCCCGCTATCATGAATAAGCAAATGTATTTTGTATTGGGGAATATTCCAGCGAGTCGCGATTGCATTCAGTTCTTTTGCAATGTTTTCCCCTGTGTGAGATCCTGCAAAAGGTTTCATTGCCAGTATGGCATGTTCCAGTTTAAATTCAGAGGACAACCAATGAGCTGAGAAACTCAAGAAACTGTTATTGCTGTGCAAACAGGTCCACATGTCTGATGTCACCGAAATTGCAGTAGCTTTTGAGATACATTCATCAATTTTAGAATATATTCGATCATATATGTCAGGAATAATTTTGTCAGCAATATAATTTCGGCACGGAATTTTATAACGAGGCAGTGCTTTCTCCATAAGCCTCTTAAAACCAACTCGTTCCACAATAGATAGTGGTTCATTGTCCAAAGCAATCATTTCCGCGATCAAATAGTGGTATTCTTTCGATTTTGAATCGTTAATGTCCCAAAGCATTTTTTTCCAAAGTTTCTGCCAAAGTTAATTGTTTCTGCTCCTTTTTTTGTGACAGAAATGATGCACTTGTAGACGGATTGGCATCGATTTCAGAAAGCTTCTCCGCATGTTTGAATTTAATGTGATTTTTCATAGCTGTCGTACCGGCTTTTTTTCCTGTTCCGCCACGAGAAATCTTCGACTTGCACAGCAAACATACAGCAAACTTACAGTCATTCTCACAGATTTCAAAATGATTCCAAATTGGGGATCTTTTGCTCAGCGGTTCCATTTCACTTTATTTCCTACAGGAATGTTGAATAAGTATGTACCAGTACCTATCGTAATATTTATTCATTATTAATAACTTACGTAATAAACAAGGAATACAAAAATGTAAATAACACAAAAATCTCGCAAACGTACAATCAATAAGTGTCTTATTTCGACCTGTAATTTATGCCAACTGTGTGTTCTACTGATTTTCCGTAGCACTCTCCATATTCAACACACGAGCCGTACAAACAAATAACGGAGCCAAGCAAGTTACAACTTGTACACGTATCGTGTTTGAACTAGAATGCATCGCTATGAATGTAAACTGCTCTCGAAAGTATATATAATATTCGGCCGCCGGATATTCGGCTATCCGGCCAAAGTGTATGCCGAATATCCGGTATCCGGTATTTTGCAAAATCACTATCCGTTACATCTCTAATTGGATTGATCTCACCAATACATCCGTATTTCTCTGAAATGAGACTGCACTTTGTTCAAACGCGCCGCGACCGAACAAATAAATGATTGTTTAGCTTTTCACTTCGCAATTTTTTTTCTTATTTCCACTCAACTTTTCTTTTTGCTTGGCTTTTCGTTATTTTAAATTCAAATTTATAACATCCTCTTGTCACCCGTTCACCGTTCAATGCTCACCGCTCACCCCTGACACCACTGTGGGGGAGGATTAAAAAGAGACCATTGTTTATTTTAATTAAAAGTTCAATTCATGTTAATTTATTGAAAGTAAATCGGAAAAATACTACACGAAATTTAACAGGGAGTTGGGTTTTAACTTTTCAGGGGCTTTTCGGCTTCAGGGACTTCTCGGCACGTCTTTGCACTTTGCGGATTCGATTCGTCTTCCTTCTTTCTTTCCGTTGTTGCGTTGGTCTTTTTTGTTAGCTAATGTTGCTGTATCTTTTGCAGTTATCTGTTTGAGTTGGTTCGTAGTTGTATGTTTTAGCTGTTAGATGTTTGAGCATCTTTGTGGCTAAAATGTGCTGTGCAGCTACACTTCTCAGTCTACGTTGGCATTCTACGTCCCTACATTTATTTATTTATTTACTTATTTATTTATCTATTTGTTTGTTTGTTAATTTATTTATTTGTTTGTTAATTTATTTATTTATTTATTTATTAATTAAATTATTTATTTATTTATCTATCTATTTATTTATTTAGTTATTTATTTATTTATTTATTAATTAAATTATTTATTTACTTATTTATTTATTTAAATTATTTATTTTTTAATTTGTTAATCACAATCTAATTATTGATATATTGTCTTTTTACTTTTCTTTCTCTAGTCACTTTTTTTTCTGTAAAATACTAAAATTTATTAAATGAAGGTTTTTGATCATAGTTTTCCTTCGATCGTTATTTACCATAAGAATTATTTAAGAAATGTTTATAAAATTTTTCAGTTGTAAGATATAGTTTAAATATCAAATCTCTGAGCAAGCTGCGTAAAATAAAAAATTTTGTAAAGCCATTATCTATGAAAACAAATATATTTATTATATATACTCCATGATGTGGAAGCAAAAAAACAACATTGATATGGTTCGATCAGGTTGTTTGTAAATGATTTCAGGTGTTTACATATTACAGCAGCTAGGATAATTGAGACAGTCCAAAGGGTATCCTTTTTTGTATAACGAGGAAACAATGCTGAGGTCCCATTTTTAAGGCATATTTTCTACTAATGAGTTGGTGAATGTTACTTACCAAATAATCTCCACCGGCTTTAATCTTCATTTCGGCAGCCATGTTAAGGTTAAGTTTAGATATTGCTATCCTCACTTAGGTCGGGTGGTTGCTAATTTTCGCTATCGTCGTTAATATTGAATGATTTCTTCTGCCCTATAGTGAAAGATTGTTCGTCATCGCAGTTTAACAGACTGCGATTATTTCTTGTTCATCCTAACAGTATTATGTTCTCGGCTTGTATCCCTTGGTTTGACATTTTACACTCTGGTAAAACTTACCAACACCTTTTCTACATCTTTCAACATCTTTTATGCTCTTTTCTTGATTTCGCCGTCATTGTTTTTTCAAGATTAGATGCCTAACTCTGTTGCCAGACATGGTGTCGAGTAGGCTGTGTTTTCCGACTGTGGCGCTACAGTCTGGGCCTCAACCAACATGCCTCTCCAATAAGCCCGGTCCTTAGCTTGCGCACTCCAAGTTGGTTGAGGTCGGTTTCCACTTGTGCGCGCCACTTAAGGCGAGGTCTTCCTCTACTGCGTCCGACGTCTGGCTGGGAATCGAAGACTCTGCGAGCCGGAGTATTGGTGTCCATTCGTTCTACATGTCCTAGCCATCTTAAACGTCCAATGCGGAGTTTTTTGACCAGGGGCATGTCGCTGTACAGCTCGTATAGTTCTCGGTTGAATCTTCGTCTCCATAGCCCGTCAACGCAAACGGGACCGAAGATTTTTCGAAGAATTTTCCTCTCGAATCTACCAAGAATTTCTTCATCCGCTTTTGATACGGTCCATGCTTCAGCGCCGTAGAGCAGGACTGGGATGATCAGGGTCTTATATAGGATCTCCTTAGTAGTTCGAGTGAGGGCTTTACTACTAAATTGCCTTCTTAGCCCGAAGAAACAGCGGTTGGCAAGAGTAATTCTTCGTTTAATTTCTGGCGAGATGTTGTTGTCAGAGTTAATAGCGGAGCCGAGGTAGACAAAGTCCCGTACTACCTCAAAGTTATATCTGTCAATGGTGACGTTCTGTCCAATTCGTCGATGTTGTGAGTCCTTTCGTGATGACATCATATACTTAGTCTTACCCTCATTTACTGCTAAACCCATTTTTGCCGCTTCCTTCTCTATACTAGCAAACGTGGCTGTGACATCACGTTGAGTCCTACCAATGATGTCAATATCGTCAGCGTATGCTAGTAGTTGCACCGACTTTTGGAAAATTGTGCCTCTGGTGTTGGCTTTGGAGTTTTGCACAATCCTCTCAAGAATCAGATTAAAGAAGTCACATGACAGCGCATCGCCTTGGCTAAATCCTTTTTTGGTATCGAATGTGTCGGTGAGGCCGCTTCCGACCCTGATGGAGCAGCGAGAATTCTCTATCGTCATCCTACACAAACGGACGAGTTTGGGCGGTATACCAAAACTAGACATGGCTCTGTACAGTTCGTCTCTATAAATGCTGTCATATGCGGCTTTGAAATCGATGAATAGGTGGTGGGTATCGATTTGGACTTCTTGAGTTTTTTCCAGGATCTGCCGAAGTGTGAAAATTTGATCGGTTGTGGACTTTCCTGGCCTAAAACCACACAGATAAGGGCCAATCAGGTTGTTGGTAAACGGTTTCAGGCGTTCACATATTACGGCAGATAGGATCTTGTAGGCCAGTAATGTCTGCTTTGTAGCAGTTTAGGGCTTCCGCTAGTTGTTCGCCTGCACCTCTCCTGTTTAATGTTCTCACATTCCAGGTGCAGATACGAACGTCGTTGTCCTTTTTTCGTTTAGCACGGTCGTCAACAATGAAATCAGTCCTTTCCGAGGCTATTGGTTGCTTCGTAACAATATTTTTTTCTGTGGGTGGGTAGCTAACCCAAAGCACAACCCCCAACCTGGAGGGCCAGTTCCAATTTATTAGATCAGTATCCACTACGGGATTGAGCGCTGCCGTTGGCCTTTCGGTTCATCCGCCACCATCTCTGTTCAAGGGGCCAGACTAACCCTTGAAATTCCTAGACAACAGGTTGTCCGAATGTGTCAGAGCAGCTCATCTAGCTTCGCCTGGGACAGCAGGCCGGGTATTCATCCGTGCCATTCTCACCAGGGTGTTTATAGTGTTGCTGTTTTTCGTCATGTTATCAACACTCGCACTTACCGTTTAGCAAGTCAAATCCGGTTGGATGACACCAGTACCCGATGGTTACCACTTGGAGGTAAAAATAAGCACATTTGACGTGTAGTCAGAGTTACAACACTGGGCATTGCCAAGTTAACGCCAATCAGAGTCTACCCTCGTTCTACAACACCCGACAACACTGCAAAATATGTCCTCCTCCTTTGCACTATTTTATCGTCGTACTTCGGTAATCACTCATAAGTTTTGTACATGGACAGTCTTTTCAATTAAAAAGAAAACATATTTCAGATGGCAGCGACAATTGTCACATATGAACTCGTTGTGACAGATGTGATCCGCGACCGTACGAATTTCATGAACACATGTCCCTCCTAATTGCCTTGCATGTAAAAAATTGTGTAAAATATTACCTTGTATGTACAAAAATTGTTGTCCGTAAATAAAATATCTTCATTTATTGTAATGGTGTTGACTTTTGTTTTAATCCTGCCACAGACAACAAGCATGCATGCCAAAGGATAATTATCGTGACAGCAATTAATAACACTTAAGCCAGACCTGTATGGCAAGACGACGAACACCTGCCAACTCAAAAATTTATACATGTCTAAACCATTGAATAGCTTGTGCCATGGGTGAGAAGGTAGCTCTTGAAAAACGCAGACACAACATCAGTGAGGAGCCTCCAAGTGATTTGGTTAACACATTTCATCATGCCATTTGGCCTTGTAAGTGAGAAAAAAAAAACATAAGTGAACATCCTTGTTAACGAGCTAACAGACAACCATCATTTTAACTGTTCACACTACGGTTAGTCCTCCTGATAGCACAGTTTATGGGTGTATTGCCCGTGTCAGGTATACGTGAGAAGGATACGACAAAGGTTCAATTTAAATGGTTCTATGCAGCAATACCCGTGGCCTTGGCCTTAATCGGTTTCGGAGCGATTGATTTATTTTTGTCCCTGAAGATTGTCTCCGAAAGGGGTTTGAAAATGTATACGGCTGGTGAGTACATTAAGGGTGGTGGTGGTTTTTATCTATTTCCCAACGCTGGGATAATGATTTTTCTGTTTGAAGGTCCGGTGACATTTAATTTGACATGTTTGCTTGGGTTGATATCGTTTTTTGGGTTAGCACGCCATTGGCCCGATTTGATGAGACATCTTAGTGACACCGAAAGGGTTTTCCTACAAAAGACCTACGAAACAAAGGAATCAAGGAGATTTTGCTTTCGTCTACGGATATACGGTGGGGTATTGCTTTTCGGAGCCTTTGGTGAGTATTTCAAATTGATTCGCACTTTAATGATAGTTTTTGTTGCCCATGGGATATCTACACAAAGAGAGGTTAACAGGGAAAACTTTTCGGGATTAAAATGTTCAATTTTAAATGAGGTATCAGAAAGTATTCTTATTGGAATTTTGTTTACATACGTTTTTTTAGGTAAGAGCAAGTTAAAACGCTGAAACAGCGCTCGTGATGATTCCTGCAGATATTTATTTGACTTTGGTTTTGAATTACTTTTAAGGAATTTAATTACTGCTTCTATCATCTGGGTGGAAATAAAAGTCTCTTTATCCGTGGGAGTAATGGTGTTCTTTAATTTCACATCTCCTATCCATTTTAAACAAAAACTGAAGAGTTTTTTGACCACGCTAATGTCGCTTTGCAGATACTAACATTTGAGATTGAATATACTACCAAAGACACAGCCAACCAAAGGGGATCAATGATTTTTCGAAGAACGGGTGTTTTCATTAAGTTGGCAACACTATTTTAATTGGCGGCCATTTTGTCAGCTGTCAATTGATTTACTATCAGTTTGGTTTGGCATTTCAACATGAATAGACTGACGTCTGAACAACGCTTCAAAATTGTGCAAATTTATTTTGAAAATCATGGTTCTGTTCGAAATACGTATAGAGCACTACGTCCATTTTACGGTCAACATAATCGTCCATCAGAACAATTAATTCGATTAAGTATGGAACGTTTTCGCACCACGTTTACTCTAAATGATACAGAAGAAGTCATTGCTGCTGTATAGAGCGTAGCGTAGAGAAAGACCCGAATCATTCTATCCGCCATCGTGCACAGGAATGGATATGTGTTCATCTACTTTATGGAAGATTTTGTGGAAAGAAAGCCTGCGTGCTTACAAAATCCAACTCGTGCAAGAATTGATGCCACAGGATCATCTAGCAAGGCGTAGATTCGGTGAATGGGCCCAAAACAAGATTTGCAAAAAAAAAAAATACAAATTTTTGGCGTAACAGGCTCTAGCTTTCTCACAAACATTAATGTGTGCGTGTGTACTTCTTGCACGATGGCGGGACCGCCTGTTTTATGCCGACTCCGAACGATTAAGTTGAGATAAGCTATTATTGATAATTGATACTAATCGGACGTTTTGTCAGATCATCACGACAGGAGGGCCAGTGAAAAATCATTAAAGTGTTGCTACGGCTGGTAAACAAGATTGCCGTTGATCCCAATATTCATAAGCCAATTTTTTTAGCGATGAAATTTACTTTTCGTTTAATGTGGATACAAGTGTATGTTGAGACACCGTTAGATCTACAAAAACTGACTGTTTGGTGTGCTTTATGGGTTGGTGGAATAATTGGTCCGTACTGCTTTAAAACGATGGTGGCCAGAACGATACAGTCAGTTTTGACTGCTATATAACCATGATTTCTGACTTTTTCGTTTATGTGCAGGAATTGTGGTTTCAACAAGACGGCGCGACATGTCACACAACTCGTGCCACTATTGATTTATTGAAGAAAATGTTCGGTGAGTTCATAATTTTGGTCCTGTGAATTGGTCTCCAAGATCGTGCGATTTAACGCCGCTTGACTATTTTCTGTGGGAATATGTGGAGTCGGTAGTCTACACCGATAAGCCCGAAACGATTAACGATTAACACACGAATGAGTACTACTTAGTTTGGATTTAGAAGAAAGCGTGCTTGTGAATATTGGGATGCATAGTCTATGGTTTTTTTTTAGTTATGTTCTTAGTTCGAAGGATCATCGAAGGAATAGTTAGAAATAATAGCGTAGCCCAGACAAAGTCCTTACCACAAAGTTAAAGCTCTGGATTGTAATGCTCTATACAATTTGTTAAGGTCTTGCTCTATTTATTCCCAAATGTTCTTTAGTCGCTTCATTCAATCACAGCTCCGAGATCTCGTTTAGCTTGATGTATATGTCGCCGGACATACTAACGGGTGATTTTTTAGCTGGTTTGGTTTTGGCAACACTGGTTTTGACAGCTGACGTGTGTTTAGTACCTTGTGTCACTGTCAAACAGCTTCAGTTGGGTTTGCAATTTAACCATGGATCGTCTTACAAATGAACAACGCTTGCAAATTATTGAATTTTACTATCAAAATTCGTGCTCGGTTCGAAATGTTCATCGCGCGCTGCTTCCATTTTATGATCGGCATTCTCGACCTTCTGAGCAGTCCATTCGGAAGATTGTGACCAAATTTCGCACCAAATTTACTTTGTTGGACATTAAACCACCAACACGTTTACGTACTGTGCGTAGTGAAGAAAATATTGCGGCCGTATCAGCTAGTGTGACAGAAGACCGCGAAATGTCGATTCGGCGCCGTTCCCAGCAGTTAGGCCTTTGTTACAGCACTACGTGGAAAATTTTGCGGAAGGATTTGGGCGTAAAGCCTTTTAAGATACAGCTGGTGCAAGAACTAAAGCCAGCCGACCTACCACAACGCCGAATTTTTGGTGAATGGGCTCTTGGAAAGCTGGCCGAGGATCCGCTTTTTATACCCTATCCCATAGGGGTATATTAGTTTTGATACATAGTTTGTAACATAGAGAAATAATTTAGCTACATATACCTCAAAGTATATGGATCGACTCAGAATCGATAGCTGAGTCGATTAAGCCATGTCTGTCCGTCCGTCCGTCCGTCCGTCCGTACGTCACCAGTTTTTGGGCCTTAAATTTTGAGCTAGAAAGATGAAATTTGGTACACGTGCTCTTCGTTGCCCCCAGCAGAACAAGTGTAAAAATTTTTGAAATCCGCCTACTGCCACGCCCCCTTTTTAGAAAAACGTATTTTTTGGCCAAACCATAAGGAATTTTGAAAAACTTTCTGAACAACTTATTTAGACAATCTGAATATCTGTATTTCGTTCATTTAAAGTTTTTTTGCCACGCCCACTTTTTGGGGGCGTTTTTAATAATAAACGTTTTTCGGTAAAATTTTAAAATTTTCTAAAAAACTTTTGATGAAGAATCATTAGTAATATAAATATGAACATTTCGTCAATAGACCATTTTAACCCACGCCCACTTTTTGGGGGCGTTTTTATATAAAAAACATTTTTATACCCTACCCCATAACATATGCAGGAGAAAACCTTGTCTTTTGTAGAACCGTAAAAGTTTTTTATAAGCAGTCTGAAGAATTTGTTGTCACCATGTCATATTCTTTATTTTATCCACATCGTGTTTTTAGCCATGTCCTCTTTTTGGGGATTTTAGTTTTACAGATAGGATGGGATAGGGTATTCAACGATCCGCACAGTGGATTGTAGCCTTCTCATATGTTTTATCGAAAAATTGTGTTCAGCGATGAGGCTCATTTTTGGTTGAATGGGTACGTAAATAAGCAAAATTGCCGCATTTGGAGTGAAGATCAGCCAGAAGCATTGCAACAGCTACCAATGCATCCCGAAAAAGCCACTGTTTGGTGCGGTTTATGGGCCGGCGGCATTATTGGGCCATATTTCTTCAAAGATGATGCGAATCGCAGCGTTACTGTCAATGGTGAACGCTACCGAGCGATGATAACAAACTTTTTTTTGCCCGAAATGAAAGTTCTTGACTTGCATGATATGTGGTTTCAACAAGACGGTGCCACATGCCACACAGCACGCGAAACAATGGCGCAATTGCGAGGCGAGTTTGGTGAACAGTTAATTTCACGTTTCGGGCCGGTCAATTGGCCGCCTAGATCGTGCGATTTGACACCATTAGATTATTTTTTGTGGGGGTATGTCAAGGCTAATATCTATAGGGACAAGCCCGCTTCGATTGACGCACTGGAAGCCAACATCCATGCATTCATTCGTGAGATACCGGCCGATATGTGTGAAAGAGTATGCCAAAATTGGACTCAGCGGATGGGCTACCTGAGACGCAGCCGCGGTCAACATTTGCATGAAATTATCTTTAAACATTAAATTGCAAGGTTCAAACTATCGATTCAAATAAATATTTCATTCATTTTTTTCGAATTTTTTGTGTTTTTTTTTTTAAAAAAAGTTCTTAACCTCTTAAAAAATCACACGTTAGTAGTTGCGTGAATTGATGAAGATTTTATGCGGCATAAAAATCGATGAATAGGCGATGGGTTTCTATTCGGACTTCATGGAATTTATAAAGAGTGAAGATTTGTTCAATTGTTGACTTTCTTTTGCTAAAATTTTATCATTGTGAATTTATTAAAAGAAAGTTAACAATTGAAAAGATATTAACACTTTACAAATTTCATGAAGTGATATCATGTTATTTATTTACGTTTTTAGGCGGTCACATAATTACAACATATATGTCTCTGTAGTTGGCGCAGTTCTGGAATCCACTTTTTTGTGGATCGAGCAAACAGTGATGAGGCTCCATTTTCTAGGCATACTTTCACCAGACCAAATATGTTACAAACCAATCATCTCCTACGGCTATATATAGGTATGTAGAAAAGCTGATATTTCGATGTTGCTATTCTCACTTCATTTTGGTCGGCTGACTGGTGCTTTCCCAGTCCTCACGTAGAATGTTGCGTTCTGTCTGACATCGTTAGATTGTTCGTCAACGCTGTTCTCAAGCCTTTAGAAGTGCTTCTCTGCATCGACTGTGACTTTTTTCCCCTTGTTTATCACGACAGGATTCTATTCAGACCTTGTACAACTTTCCTTGATGTTTCACACTTTAGTAAGACTTGCGAACATCATTCCAGGGAATTTTTCTTTCCTTCTTTAGTTATTAAGCTCATGGCTACTTTTTGAAGAGTTCTCGTCATTGACTGCAGCTTGGCCTACTTGGTCATATTTTTGACAGATAGAATTTGTCAGCATTTTCCATCGAAGGGTTTCTTACTATTTGAGTGTAGAAACCCAGCACATTAGTTGCGGTCGCCATTAGTCTTCAACATAAAATGCTGATAGTATAATTGTCGTTGAGATAATAAGATTACGATTAAGAGCGTTTTGCAAAAGATCGGTAGTTCTAGTCGTCAACCCCTCGGAATGTGCCGCATGTTAATCAAAATAAAGGGTGATCCATTTTGAGGTTCCCTACTTTTTTAAAGAAAACGAGTGGTGGGTGCACGACTGGGTCGTACGAAACTTTCTCTTTCACAGCTAGTTGGGTGTTAGATCAAATAGTACGCATTTTGATTATTAATGCTTAAAATGATGTGAATAATGTCGAAATGTGATTATACGAACGTTTACTACGAAATTTGAAGGAATCGGTGTCTATGGGAATAATAATGATTTTTCGTTATTGGCCAAAACTGAAAATTCCGTTTAGTGATAGTTGGGCTAAAACTAATTATGTGGAATTGCTTCAAGCTGTAATAGTAGAATATATATTAAATTTCATTCAATTTGACAAAATAGTTTGCGAGAAATTATCAATTTTCCTTATATGGCCTAAATGACAAAATCCGTTATATGGATTTTCTCGAAAAAACTGGGTATGCAGTTTTGTTAGACCTACTATGGTTATAGTATATATAAAGTTTAATCAAAATCGTTAGAGCCGTTTTCGAGAAAATTGAGGTTATGTGTATTTTTTATATGGCAGGTACCGTTATTAACATGGCTAAAAGCAAACAAAAAAAATGGCCTAGAATTATGACTTAAATAAGCTTGGATACGAAGTTTGAAGAAAATCGGTCTAGCCGTTTGACTGGGTAGACCATTACGGACAGACGGACGGAATTCCAAAAACCACTTTTTTAGGCTCCACTATCATCGTAATGTTAGAACGAGTGTTAGAATCAATCAAAATCTCGAGGTCGAAAATTTTCACGAAAACAATATCTTTCTCTTTGTAAGAGAAAGTTAAAAACACAGAAAATTCAAATTTAATGGAGAATGTTTATTACCATTTGAAAGAACATTCTTTGGCATTTATTTTTTGAAGATTATGTCTATCAAATGTTGGCCGTTGCTACGTCGCAGATGGTCCATCCGTTGAGTCCAATTTTCGATCACTCGTTCGAGCATTTCGACTGGTAACTGGCGAATGACGAGCGTGATGTTTTCCTCCAAGGCCTGAATCGAAGCGGGTTTGTCGGCATAAGCTTTTGACTTTACATATCCCCACAGGAAAAAGTCTAACGGTGTGATATCACACGATCTTGGTGGCCAATCGACCGGCCCAAAACGTGAAATTATGTGCTCACCGAAATGTTCTCTCAATAAGTCCATTGATTGATGCGATGTGTGGGAAGTGGCGCCGTCTTGCTGAAACCAAATGTCGCCGAGATCACGAGCTTCAATTTCAGGCATCAAATAGTCGGTTATCATGGCACGATAACGGTCGCCATTGACGGTTACGTTCGCACCGGCATAATTTTTAAAGAAATATGAACCGATGATTCCACCGGCCCACAAACCACACCAAACCGTTGTTTTTTTCTGGATGAAGTGGCAGTTCTTCAATCTCTTCAGGTTGCTCTTCGTCCCAAATGCTGCAATTTTGTTTGTTTACATACCAATTGAGCCAGAAATGGGCCTCATCGCTAAACAGAATTTGCCTCGAAAACGTCGGATCTTCTTGGAACTTTTCAAGAGCCCATAGAGCGAAGCGATGTCGCTTGGGAAGGTCGAGCGGCTTCAGTTGTTGCACAAGCTGTATTTTGTACGCTTTCAATTTAAGATCTTGACGTAAAATGCGCCAAGTCGTTCCATACGTCAGTCCGAGTTGCTGCGAACGGCGCCGAATCGACTCTCTACGGTCTTCGTGTACACTCTCAGCTACGGCCGCTATATTTTCTTCACAGCGTGCTGGACGTGGTCTATTCGGTCGAATATTATCCAATAATGAATGCTGGGTCTCAAAATGGGTAATGGTGTTGCGAATAGTACGCTCAGTAGGCCGATTATGTTGACCCTAAGTTGAGCGAAGTGCACGAAACACATTCCTCACAGAACGTGAATTTTCATAATAAAGTTGAACAATTTGTTAACGTTGTTCACGCGAAAGTCTTTCCATTATGAAATGCCAAACAATACTAAACAAAAATAACATGACAGCATGACACGACTCACACGTGATCTGTCAAAAAAGGCTATAGAGTTGTTCATGAGACTATCTCCCTTCCAAGTGCGTTGTCTCTTTTTTTAAAACGTCAAAATCAATTGGAGGAAAACAATGTGATATTTTATATGGCGGGAGTACTAATTTTTGGATAATTTGCTTTGAAACATGAAAATATAAGTTGTTCAAAGTGAAACTCAAATTATAAATACACAACTATACTAAGAGATTGTGTATAATTATAAAATAGAAATAAAAAGAGTGAAATTGATAACCAGTGCCATTGCAAAGCGTGAACATAAATCCGAGTGCAAACGAAGTTGATTAGTTATCGTGTAGTAAAGAAATTTATGTTCTTATTTTACACAAACAACAACAACTCTGAATATTTTTATTTTATTTATAAATTGTTCGGTTCTCATTTAGCACTTTTACACAATTTTCAAGCAATTTTAAAAAATGTTCAAAAAACAACCCTTGTCCTTGCCAATGAATTTGTCACCATTCAAATGTCAAATGTATTTGTTTTCCTACAGATGCTGTCAGTTTGTCATTGACACTGACGTTGTCCTGAACAACTCTATTGAAAAAAGTATCTCTACTTGGATCACCCGTTATTGTAAATTAGTTCATATCCTTTTATGAATATTTCGTTTCGCAGAGATTTCAATAAGCCTAAGTCCGTTCTCAGAAATGATTTTGTATAAACTGTGTTTTTCGACAATACCTTTATTAGTCTAAGCTAATGTTGCCAAATCACCGATTATAATCACTATAAGACTGTCCATATTGAATGTAACACTTTGCCATTCTTCTTGTTTCAAGTGTATGTCCTGGATGACAGTAAAATTTACAAAGTGGTTCACACCTAAGCTACAGTCAAGATTATAGATAGGGGTAGTCACCTGTATGCTAAAATTCAAAGTTGATATTTTAAAATTAACAATTTAAGGGGTCTGTTCCCGTACAATATTATTTTTACTGGTTTTTAATGAAGAAATTTATTTCCATATGAAAATTGCGTAGGTGAACGGTTTTAAGCAAATATTAGTAAAAAGCAGTAAACCTTATTTGTACGGGAAAAGACCTATTCGAAACTTTGTCAAATTTAATCATCTATAAATCTGTGGCAGTATGACAGAGTAGTTTAAGTCGACATCCGCGAATTTGCTGTTTCAACAAGGGGTATTCATTTACAGTATAAAAGCTACTTTTCTATCCTACCCCCTTTTTAAAAGGACGTTCTGTTACAAAAATAAAACAGTTTTCATAACCACTTATGTTTCATTGACCATACTTCATATAACGGGTAATTTCTCATGCATTGTTTTTTTAAAAACCTAATAAAACACTAAAATTTGCATCAAATATTTATTGTAATCGATAAAAAGGCCATGGTTCCGTTTCAAATGGTTCATTCGGAGGTACAATTTGGCGTCCCTTTTTCGAGCATTTCGGCCTGTATTCCACGAAATACGCGTGTTATGTAATCCTGAAAGGCATCAATCGTGTTAGGCTTGTAAGACTAACGACTTTACATAACCCCACAAGATATAGTCAAGAGGCGTTAAATCACATGATCTTGGCGGCCAACTCACAGGGCCATTTCGAGATTCTTGTATGCCATGTGGCTGTTCATCACCCCAAATGCGACAGTTTTGCTTATATACGTATCCGTTGAGCCAGAAATGGGTGGTTGGGTGTTGTAGAACGAAGGTTTGGCGTTAACTTGGCAATGCCCAGTGTTGTAACTCTGACTACACATCAAATGTGCTTATCTTTACCTCCAAGTGGTAACCATCGGATACTGGTCTCATCCAACCGGATTTGACTTGCTAAACGATAAGTGCGAGTGTTGATAACACGACGAAAAACAGCAACACTATAAACACCCTGGTGAGAATGGCACGGATGAATACCCGGCCTGCTGTCCCAGGCGAACCTAGATGAGCTGCTCTGACATATTCGGACAACAGGTTGTCTAGGAATTTCAAGGGTTAGTCAGGCCCCTTGAACAGAGATGGTGGCGGATGAACCGAAAGGCCAACGGCAGCGCTCAATCCCGTAGTGGATACTGATGGCCCCGTGTCCTAGGGGTATCTAATAATTTGGAACTGGAACTCCAGGTTGGGGGTTGTGCTTTGGGTTAACTACCCACCCACAGAAAAAAATATTGTTACGAAGCAACCAATAGCCTCGGAAAGGACTGATTTTATTGTTGACGACTCTGATAAACGAAAAAAGGACAACGACGTTCGTATCTGCACCTGGAATGTGAGAACATTAAACAGGAGAGGTGCAGGCGAACAACTAGCAGAAGCCCTAAACTGCTACAAAGCAGACATTACTGCCATCCAGGAAATACGATGGGATGGGCCGGCGGCAAAAAGATGATGAAAAACTGTGACATCTACTATGGACCGTGTTATAGTGAGCAGAAACAGCGACTATTTGGATGCGGATTTGTTATAGGTGCCAGACTTAGGCAAGAAGTCTTATGTTTTCAATTCGCCAACATAAGCCTTATATGCGCTCATGCTCCGACGGAGGAAAAAGATGATATAGCTAAGGATTGCTTCTATGAGCTCCTTGACAAAACCTATGAGCGACTACCGAAGTACGATGTTAAAATCGTGCTGGGAGATTTTAATGCAAAGGTAGGAAGAGAAGACATCTTTAGAAGTATTGTCGGAAAACATAGCCTACACGACAACACGTCTGGTAACGGACTTAGGCTAGTTGATTTCGCTACGGAACGAAATGCCACTATAGGCAGCACACACGATTTCCTCACCTCGATATCCATAAGGGGACATGCCGGTCTCCAGATCAACGAACGGTCAACCAAATTGATCATATTGCGATAGATAAGAGGCACGCATCCAGTATTTTGGATGTCCGAACATTCCGAGGAGCTACCATCGAATCGGATCACTTCCATGTAGCAGCCAAGGTAAGAATGCGGATATCCACTACGCCACAACAATCCAGAAATACTGTGAAAAAATTTAATGTCGGAAGACTGCAATCGCAAGAGACCGCCAAGACCTTCGCACAACGCGTATCCCTTAACCTCTCGATTAACACCATACCACCAGCATCGAATGTCGAAGAGCAATGGCAACGATGCCAACAGGCCATAAGATCAGCCGCAACTGATGTGCTAGGTTTCTCGCGCCCACCAACAAGAAACCCCTGGTTTGATGAGGAATGCCGACAGATGCTCGCAGCCAAGAACGAGGCCTACAAGGCTAAGCTGCAGGTGAAGACGAGAGCTGCCATCGGCTTTTCAGCAAGAAGAAAAAAGAGCAAGAAAAGCGCGCGATCGAGGATATAGAGAGGTGCCACTCCAGGAACGATGTTCGCAAGTTTTACCAAAGTGTAAAACGTCAAAGCCAAGGATACAAGGCTCGAACAGAATCCTGTCGAGATGAACAAGGAAATATTGTAGTTGAGACACAGTCGGTGCGGAGGATATGGAAGAACCATTTCTGCAGACTGTTAAACGGCGATGACGAACAACATTCCGCTGTCAGGCAGAACGAACCATTCAATACTGGCAACGACAGCGAAAACTGCCAACCACCCGACCTGAGTGAAGTGAGGATAGCAATATCTAAACTCAAGCTTAATAACGCTGCCGGAAATGACGGCCTTCCCGCTGAGCTTTATAAGGCCGGCGGAGATGACTTGGTAAGTAACATCCACCAACTCATAAGCCAAATCTGGTCGGATGAAAATATGCCTGAAGAATGGAACTCAGCATCGTTTGCCCAATCCACAAAAAAAGGAGACCCTCTGAACTGCACCAACTACAAAGGCATAAGTCTCCTCAAAATCGCCTACAAGATCCTATCTGCCGTAATATGTGAACGCCTGAAACCGTTTACCAACAACCTGATTGGCCCTTATCAGTGTGGTTTTAGGCCAGGAATGTCCACAACCGATCAAATTTTCACACTTCACCAGATCCTGGAAAAAAACCCAAGAAGTCCAAATCGATACCCACCACCTATTTATCGATTTCAATGCAGCATATGACAGCATTTATAGAGACGAACTGTACAGAGCCATGTCTAGTTTTGGTATACCGCCCAAACTCGTCCGTTTGTGTAGGATGACGATAGAGAATTCTCGCTGCTCCATCAGGGTCGGAAACGACCTCACCGACACATTCGATACCAAAACAGGATTGAGGCAAGGCGATGCGCTGTCATGTGACTTCTTTAATCTGATTCTTGAGAGGATTGTGCAAAACTCCAAAGCCAACACCAGAGGCACAATTTTCAAAAAGTCGGTGCAACTACTAGCATACGCTGACGATATTGACATCATTGGTAGGACTCAACGTGATGTCATAGCCACGTTTGCTAGTATAGAGAAGGAAGCGGCGAAAATGGGTTCAGCAGTAAATGAGGGTAAGACTAAGTATATGCTGTCATCACGAAAGGACTCACAACATCGACGAATTGGACAGACCGTCACCATTGACAGATATAACTTCGAGGTAGTACGGGACTTTGTCTACCTCGGCTCCGCTATTAGCTCTGACAACAACATCTCGTCAGAAATTAAACGAAGAATTACTCTTGCCAACCGCTGTTTCTTCGGGCTAAGAAGTACAATTTAGTAGTAAAGCCCTCACTCGAACTACTAAGGAGATCCTATATAAGACCCTGATCATCCCAGTCCTGCTCTACGGCGCTGAAGCATGGACCGTATCAAAAGCGGATGAAGAAATCCTTGGTAGATTCGAGAGGAAAATTCTTCGAAAAATCTTCGGTCCCGTTTGCGTTGACGGGCTATGGAGACGAAGATTCAACCAAGAACTATACGAGCTGTACAGCGACATGCCCCTGGTCAAAAAACTCCGCATTGGACGTTCAAGATGGCTAGGATATGTAGAACGAATGGACACCAATATTCCGGCTCGCAGAGTCTTCAATTCCCAGCCAGACGTCGGACGCAGTAGAGGAAGACCTCGCCTTAAGTGGCGCGCACAAGTGGAAACCGACCTCAACCAACTTGGAGTGCGCAACTGGAGGCAGTTAGCTAAGGACCGGGCTAATTGGAGAGGCATGTTGGTTGAGGCCCAGGTTCATCCCGGACTGTAGCGCCACTTAAGTAAGTAAGTAAGTAGATTGAAAATTTTCAATTTTTCTGGCTTTATTTAAAATAAAAAAAAGTATGTTTAAGATGTTTTATTAAAATTTGGTTTAGATCTTACAAGCACTTAAATCAACATAAATTCTTGTGTCGAAATTCAAAACAAAAACATAGACCAAATTTAATTTGATCAGAATCACTTATGTCTACAAAAGTTACTTAAGATATTTATTGTTGCCAAATTGATTTTTACATAAGCACTTAACTTTAAAAACTTTTTTTCAATTTTTTTCGAAATCTCCTTTTCAACACAAGTTCTGTCATTTTACCACAGGTAAAATCTACCAATCTAAAAAGTAATTTTACCCGTAGAAGTATTTTTTGGTTAAAGTAAGATAGTGATAGCTATATTAAAATTCATATCTCGATATCAAAGGAAAACATCCAAAGCTATAAAGGTGACCCATTTCAACATCAAATTCAGTTCTGTCGGAATAGGCAGCAATTATTTCCATTCAAACATGGGTTACCAACCACTTTGTCAAAAATTGTGTGCACGTGTGTGTAAAAGTGTTTAAAGTATAATTGAACATAATCAGCCCTATCGAGGTATCCGTCGGAGCGGACAATTTTCCGCAACGCATACTTCGTCGGAGGTTAAAATTCCATTCGAGGTATGTGTCATCGGAAAAAAAATCTTCCCAAATGCGACGGGTTCACTTCACTACAATTCGTAAATAAATTCCGCGAAGAATTTGTGTCGGAGGAAATCGGAGAAAGAATGGCACTTAGCTGTCAAAAATCGCATGAAAAATGCACCTCAACGCAATTCGCCGGGGTGCGTTACAAAATGTCGGAGAAATATTCCGAACAGCTTTTCGAAGGAATACCTCGAAGCAAAAATCCTCCGAATCGTACGAAATCGGAGAATTTTCCGCTCCGACGGATACCTCGATAGGGCCGAATATGTTGAAATGGTTGTCCTTTGCAAATTCGTTATTCTGTTTTCTGTTTTAAGAAATTCAAGCCAAATGAAGTAGAAAATCCTTAAATTGTTCATCTGTCAGCTTTGTATATTTCAAAATGTAAAAACTGCAAGCTATGTGGTCTTAAGGGGACGTATTGGTCCTAACTCGTTTGAACATGGTTAATTAATGTAGTAATTGTTATGCAATCCAAAATCCCAAAAATCCAAAAATCCAATACAATACCTATCATCGGAATGTTAGAATCAATAATAATCTCGAGGTTGAAAAATTTCACAAAAACGATAAATTTCTCTTTGTAAGAGAAAGTTAAAAACGATTGGTTGGTGCACGACTGGGTCGTACGAAACTTTCTCCGACGTTCTTTGTCTTTCATTTTTTTTATTAATAAAAAACATTGGTTGTGCTTATAGATTATTTTTATTTGATGTCTTAAATGTTTTTTTTATGAATACGAGAAAATGATATCGGCTCAGTGACTTCCACCGGAATTGATGACCATTAAGGTCTGTTTTATTGCCTTTTCCATCACTCTTGCCACAACTTTTGGCAATATGTCCTCGTATTCTTGACGGATATTCCCTTTGACGACTTAGAAAAAACCACAAAAGTATTCTTAAACAGGCGATCTTGCCAGCCAGTGCAAATCGATAAAACGAGGGATTAGGCCAACTAAGATGTAGCCCCCAAAATTTCGGTTGTGGCTTGTACAAATGCTCCGTTGCTCTATTCTGTTGGAGTCACATACTCTCCAGTCACAATTTATCTAATTGAGAAAGGAGAAAGTCGTTGAGCAAGGCTCTGTATCACTCACCGACAGCATAAGACGTTTCCCCCATTGCGTTTTCGAAAAAAGAGGGCCTGATGATGCATCCAACGTAAACAGCACACCATGTAACTTTGAATGGGTGTACCCAATGGCTCTTGTTGCGTTATAAACGGATTTTCGTTGCCCCAGAAGCGACCATTTTGCTTATTTACATATCCGCAGAAATGGAATTGGAATAAGGTATCTCCCTCGTGGTCAATATTCAGGATGGCTTTAGCGTATGTTACAAGCTCCTAGTGGTCAACATCTTATAGCTGATACAACTGTCAACGCTATGTAAGGGTGCATCTGACAGTTTTTCACAAACATTTCTGATTGATGCCCAATCGTAATCTTCAACCGAATCTGCGATATTCTCACCAGAACGGCTGCTCAGGGGATGGCTGAATCTGACCGAATCGGGCAGCATCTCATACTATTCTAGGCAAGAGACTAAACGTCGTAGTGTTTGCCCAACCACATAGAGCAAATTCCTAAAAGAACTGTGTCACAATACGAGAAAGCTAACTGGGAAGCTCTTTAAGAATTATAACTTGTCATTATGCTTGCTCGATAGTTACGTGGATGCTACTGCTAATTCGGTAACTAGCACCATTCTCTGGGGTATGAAATCGTTTATCCCTCACCGGGTAAAACCGAAGGTAAACGGGTGGTATGACTAGAGCTGTAAAGAGGCTGTTAGGTTGAAAGAGTTATGTTTTCTGTCATATAAATCCAACTCACATGGGGAAAACCGATTAAAGTTTAAACGAGCCACAAATGACTGCAATGCCCACATTAAGCATGTCAAATTCTTCCACCACCAAAAGTTGAGGCAAGAAATCTACTAATTTACTAATTCCCATTGGTAGTAAAAACTTTTGGTCGTTTGTAAAAAAATATTAAGAATTCGACATCATCTTCCATCCCAACGCTCATTTACATTGACATTCCATTGACAAAGCCAATCTGATCGATGCTCATTTTGCAGCCAATTCCACCATGCCAGATTGTGCCCAGTCTCCCACTTTAATTGAGAACGTAGAACATTCTATGGCACCAACACTTTCTTTTTCTTTCTTTCACGAAAACTCCTCAATGACCGGCAATACGGTTTTCGTAGCATCAGGTCCACTGGTGTTTTGATTGTCATATCCACCTTGGTCGGAAAATCAATATCGTTTCACTTTATATTTCAAAGGCATTTGACTGGGTTTGACTTCAAGCCCTTTTGTCGAAAAATATTTTTTTCTTGGTATCGATTATACTCTTCATCAATGGATTAGAAACTGCCTCTCGAAACGTTCAATTCAAGTAGTTTTGGACGGTTTTAAGTCTGCTACACTCCAAATAAATACTGGTATTCCACATGGCTTCGCTTTGACTCCGACACTCTTTCTCATTTTTATTAATGACCTCCTATTGTCTGCAACTTATAATCCAATCCATTCCTTCGCTAATGACAGTAACCTCAACTTTTCATATTCGTTTCCCAGTTCGCACCCTTAGCCTTCGGACGTGGAACAAAAACTACAAAATATTAAGTTCATCAAATTCCGACATCGACAGCATAATTTAATGGGGTTAATCTTATAGAGTGGAATTTAATGGTTTCCAAACGCAATCTGTCTTCTGTCATCCAAGCGAAACCAAAATTTACAGCGAAACTAATTTTCCATGAATGGCACTTGCATCGTCGAAACCGAAACTTTCTATACTCGGTATGTGTGTTAGTAACGACCTTCGTTGGAACGACCACATATTTGAAATCGCTAAATATGCAGCGAAATGTCTAGGTTTCATTAACCGCTGCAAGAAATACTTCACCCCTTCTGATCTGGCCTCAATATATAAAGCCTACATACGCCCCAAACTTGAGTTCAACGCCCACATATAATCAGGAGAAGCTAAGATATAATTGCACCTACTAGATAGGATACAAACGCGTGCGATAAATTGAAAGGAGATCCAAGCATAGCGAACTCCATAGTTTCGCTCGAACATAGTAATAATGTCTCCTGCTTTACACTGTTTTTCCGTTATTACAACAACAAATGCTCTAGCGAAATAGCCAGATGCATTCCGCCCCTTCAACAATTCAACCGTAATACTCGCCGTGCCATGAATGCTAATCAGTTCACCCTCAAGCATATCTTCGGATGTACTATGAAATATAGAGAACAACACGAATGTGAAATGCTCTACCAAACTCAGTTTTTCCTCTCCATTACAATTAACAGGAGGGCTCAGTGGCGCGATGGTTAGTGCGATGAACTGCCGCGCAGAAGGTCTGGGTTCGATTCCCAGCCGTAGCAACACCTGAATGATTTTTTACTGGCCCTCCTCTCGTAATGAACTGACAAATCATCCGAGTAGTATCAACTGTCAAGAATAGCTTATCTCAACTTAGCCGTTCGGAGTCGGCATAAAACAGGAGGTCCCGCCATCGTGCAAGAAGTACACACGCACACATGAATGGTTGTGAGAAGAGAAAGCTAGGCCTAGGCCCTGGGTACTAACGAGCCTGTTGCGCCAAAAATTTGTATTTGTATTACAATTAACAGAAATTCAAAACCAACGCGCATCGGTATCTATTCTTTTCTCTCCTCTATTTCCTTAATTCTCGCGGTGTGCTCAAATACTAGGTATAAGGTAAGGGTATTCATAGTCCCTTTTGCTCGTGCCAATTATAAAAAAAATCGAGTGTGAGCTCACCACACCCGGTAGAAATGAAACTGTACTCTGCTTAATTTCTCTCTCTCACACTCTCTCTCTCTGTTTACCACCTCCATAGTGTATTCATTTCATTCGAGATGAGTTGAACTGACATATTGACAATTAATTGACTTAATTGGTGAAAAATGTGTTTTGATAAGTTTTCAACGTTGATCTACCGAACAAACTCGGTTGAAAATTTCAACTATTTCTTACCCCGAGACTCAGTTCCCTCGCATACACAACCGGTTTTATCAGAGTTGAACTCATCTCATTCTCTTACAATAACCAACAACACGCGGTGTTCCCAAGCGTTCCAATATCTTAGCACAAACAGCGACAAACTAACCAACGGTGATCAGACGACAAGCGTTATTTTGATTGATCTCTTTTTCGTAACACTTTTTCGTTTCATTAAACCAAATTCACAAAGACAATCATACAAATAAACGCCATTAGACCCTTCTACAAGATCTCCAATCCTCTATTTATCGTAAGCACAAAATCCAACCAAAACCCAAAATCCAACGCTCCAACTTTCGGGACGACTAGTAAATATCGATAAAACTATCATACACATTTATGACACCAAAATCAGCTGTCATTTCAACATTTAGAGGGAAATAACCATTTGAGGTGGTCACATGTTACCAAATATCGCCTCCATATATGTAGCAACTGTCGTTTGATTGCTTAAAACAATGGATATTGTTCTCCTGACTCACCGATGAGTTTCATGATTTTATTTTGCTAACACACAATCTCACGTACCCAAATTTACTTATTGACAGACAACACTTTCTTGGTGCATACCGGTGCACCAACGTCCTTTCTCCAACAAACATGCCAACAAGAAACCAACAAGCCTGAAATAAAAGTCCATACATCCTTTTATTACACACGATCAAACAGACAAAACAACAGTTATACACTTCAAAAAAACCTAGTTAACCAACAAACCGCGATCACTGACATCAAGCAGCGTCGGTTGTGGTTAGTACTTGGATGTGACAGGATCAAAACACCGTCATCGTGATGTTTCATAAAATCCAATTCACACCGTCCCAAAAGAAGTTTCACTTCGAACAAAAAAAAAGTTGGTACCGGTACGACCGAAAATACTTCGTCCAAAATCTGGAAGGGATTCGACGACTCTACGAGCAGGAGTATTGGAGTCCATATGCTATACATGTCCTAGTCATGTTAAAAGTTCTTACTTAATTACCTAAGTGGCGCTAAAGTCCGGAATGAACCTCGACAAAAATGCCTCTCCAATAAACCGGGCGCACTCCAAGTTGGTTGAGGTCAGTTTCAACTCGTGTGCGCCACTTAAGGCGAGGTCTTCCTCTACTGCACGTCTGGCTGGGAATCGAAGACTCTGCGAACCGGAGTATTGGTGTCCATTCTTTCTACATGTCCTAGCCATCTTAAACGTCCAATGCGCAGTTTTTTGACAAGGGGTATGTCGCTGTACAGCTCGTATAGTTCGTGGTTGAATCTTCGTCTCCATAGCCCGTCAACCCAAACGGGACCGAAGATTTTTCGAAGAATTTTCCTCTCGAATCGACCAAGAATTTCTTCATCCCCTTTTGATACGGTCCATGCTCCAGCGCCGTAGAGCAGGACTGGGATGATCAGGGTCATATATATGATCTCCTTAGTAGTTCGAGTGAGGGCTTTACTACTAAATTGCCTTCTTAGCCCGAAGAAACAGCGATTGGCAAGAGTAATTCTTCGTTTGATTTCTGACGAGATGTTGTTGTCATAGTAAATAGCGGAGCCGAGGTAGACAAAGTCCCGTAATACCTCAAAATTATATCTGTCAATGGTGACGTTCTGTCCAATTCGTCGATGTTGTGTGTCCTTTCGTATTAACATCATATACTTAGTCTTACCCTCATTTACTGCTAAACCCATATTTGCCGCTTCCTTCTCTATACTAGCAAACGTGGCTATGACATCACGTTGAGTCCTACCAATGATGTCAATATCGTCAGCGTATGCTAGTAGTTGCACCGATTTTTGGAAAATTGTGCCTCTGGTGTTGGCTCGGGAGTTTTGCACAATCCTCTCAAGAATCAGATTAAAGAAGTCACATGACAGCGCATCGCCTTGCCTAAATCCTTTTTTGGTATCGAATGTGTCGGTGAGGTCGTTTCCGACCCTGATGGAGCACCGAGAATTCTCCATCGTCATCCTACACAAACGGACGAGTTTGGGCGGTATACCAAAACTAGACATGGCTCTATAGAGCTCGTCTTTATAAATGCTGCCGTATGCGGATTTGAAATCGATAAATAGGTGGGGGGTATCGATTTGGACTTCTTGAGTTTTTTTTCCAGGATCTGCCGAAGTGTGAAAATTTGATTGGTTGTGGACTTTCCTGGTCTAAAACCACACTGATAAGGTCAGATCAGGTTGATGGTGAACGGTTTCAGGTGTTCACATATTACGGCAGATAGGATCTTGTAGGCGGAGTTGAGTAGACTTATGCCTCCGTAGTTGGCGATATTCAGAGGGTCTCTATTTTTGTGGATCGGGCAAACGATGGTGAGGTTCCATTCTTAAACCATACTTTCATCAGACGAGATTTGGCTTATGAGTTGGTGGATGTTACTTACCAAGTCACATCCGCCAGCTTTATAAAGCTCTGCGGGAAGGCCGTCAAGCTTGATTAAGCTTGAGTTTAGATATTGCTATCCTCACTTCACTTAGGTCGGGTGGTTGGCAGTTTTCGCTGTCGTTGCCAATATTAACTGGTTCGTTCTGCCTGACAGCGGAATGTTGTTCGTCATCGCCGTTTAACTGTCTACAGAAGTGGTTCTTTCATATCCTCAGCATCGACTGTGTCTCAACTACGATATTTCCTTGTTCATCTCGACAGGATTCTGTTCGAGCCTTGTATCCTTGGCTTTGAAGTTTTACACTTTGGTAAAACTTGCAAACATCGTTCCTGGAGTGGCACCTCTCTATATCCTCGATCGCGGGCTTTTCTTGCTCTTTTTTCTTCTTTCTGACGAGCCGATGTTCTTCCCTTTTTCTTTGCCTATAGAGCAAATGGCAGCACTCGTCTTCACCTGCAGCTTAGCCTTGTAGGTCTCGTTCTTGGCTGCGAGCATCTGTCGGCATTCCTCATCAAACCATTGGTTTCTTGCTGGTGGGAAACCTAGCACATCAGTTGCGGCTGATCTGATGGCTTGTTGGCATCGTTGCCATTGTTCTTTGACATTAGATGCTGGTGGTGTGGTGTGAATCGAGAGGTTAAGGGGCACGCGTTGCGCGACGGTCTTGGCGGTCTCTGGAGATTGCAGTCTTTCGACATTAAATTTTTTTACAGTATTTCTGGTTTGTTGTGGCGTGGTGGATATACGCCCCCTTATCTTGGCTGCAACAAGGTAGTGGTCCGAGTCAATGATAGCCCCTCGGAATATACCGACATCCAAAATACTAATTGACTGTTTATTGATTTAGAGGACGCCATATCTTCTTATAGTTATGAAGGTGAGAAAACCATGTGTTGGCTATATTCACTATATGTGAATATTTGCCAAATAAGCGATGAGCTGAATAGCGCGATGGTAAGTGTGATGAACTATGCTTCACAGAAGGGCTGCGTTCGTTTACCAGCCGTAGCAACAGCAAAAATATCTTTTAACTGGCTTTCCCCTCCCAATGATCAAAGTTGTATCAACGGCTAACAAAGACTTATCAAAATTCAATCATTCGGACTCGGAATAAAACATGAGTTTCCGTACAATAAGTAAACACGTACACAAGAATGGGTTTGACAACAAAGCTAGTCCCTAAATCCTAAATCAGCAACCAGTTTAATTTCTTGCATTTCATATGCATATATCATCAATGTCCTATTACCATTTCGTATCTTTCTGTTTTCATAGTGGAATACATCTTATTCATGAGCAATGCCATATACAACAACTACAACGTTATCAACAAATGCAACCTGACGGTCAACTTTTGGGAGCATTTTTTCCGGTTGGAACGTTTACAGTTGGCCTATGTAATTGACTTTCACATGTGGATGATTCCATTGACAGAGGTAAGTGTATGTGAAATAATTTCTGTGATGCAACCTACATGCAATTATGAAATCTCAACTTTAAGTGGCTCGCAATCAGCATGAAGTTTACGTGGAGTTTCATCGACATATTCCTGCTGCTTGTCACATCGGCAGTAGCATCACGTTTCGAACAGGTTCACCAACGCATACGAAAGCGCACCACCAAGGTAAGCCCCTTTTTTTTTAAATTCTAAATTCAATGTAAAATCCCGAGTTGTATACCCACAGCCAATGAGCGATGAATTTTGGTTACGCGCTCGTATCGATTTCATGTCCTTGGTGGATTTTCTGCAGGCAATCGATAATCGTATATCGGGTTTGATCCTGCTTTCCTGTGTGCACAATTTGTATTTCATCTGTTTCCATGTATTCCAAAGTTTCCAGTAAGTTTGTACTTCTGCAATTATTTTGACTTTGGAGTTTTCATTTTATCATCCTTCGGGATGTTTATCTTCGAAAATTGCATTTTGGGCTCGTTTTGATATGGACGAATGAGCAGGCAACGTGCTAACATTCTTGAAGCAATATACTTTTGGTATTCCCTGATTTATGTGTTGACAAGAATATTGACCTCAATGTTGTCGGCGGCATCCATTACAGACACAACGAATGATGTCCTGACGGTATTTTATGAAATACCATTGGATTTCTGGGGTGCCGAGGTAAGTATCAATGATGATTGTGCGTTTATTTTCTATCTTATTAATAAAAAAAAACAGTTGAATAGGTTTTATGAGATTGTGGCCTCGGACTTGATTTCTATAACGGGAAAAGGATTTTATTTCATCACAAGGAGACTGATATTTGCAGTAAGTGCGGGGTAAGAATGGGATGGTTACACTTTTATTTTTTGTTTTCGATTTCTTTAAGATGGCTGGCACGGTATTGACTTATGAGCTGGTGCTGTTTGATCAAGTGAAAGATGTTGTAGACAGGACTGATTTTTGTCATTCAAGAAAAGTTTAATATGAAAGTGTTCAACGTTGACATTTTAACCTTCACAGGGATCATATGCTGTTTCTGGAGCACGTTGTAGTTGGATAAGAACAAGCTCGTAGGTTATTATGGTGCCAGTAATCTGGTGAATGAAATTCCAATTAATAAAAAAAATGTTATCAAATAAATTAGTATGCCTTACACTTAATATAAATTTCCTTGTAAGGTGGAAAAATTGCATTCCACTCAGCGCTATGGTGTTTGATGAAATCTGCTCCAAAAATCGTTTGGTCTAAGGGAATAGATATTTTCGAAATCAAAAATTGTCATCAGGACTATCTATCTATACATAATAAAACATTAAACGTGTATGAGTGCGCTAATCTCGAGAACTGCTTAACGGATTTCGATGTGGTTTTCACTGTTATGATCTGCATTTCTCTGGAAATGCTATAGTGTATTCAAAACTGCTCTATCACTTACAGGAGCTGAGAATTCGAGGAGCTTTCGAGGTCTAAGTGTCAGAAATCAAATTTTTCGTCATTAAAATCGTACCCGGGCAAAGTCGGGCTGGGTTTCTAGTTTTGATGTAAAATTAAATATCAAATTAAAAATATGGTTAGCAAAATAAAAAAAATTACCATTAGCAAGCGTTTGTAAACTGCGCTTTACAGAGCTCTTTCAAATCACTCCGATAGATTACAAACCTCGTGATACACCTCTAATTTGTAGAATTTAAATATTTTTTGTTCATAGAAAAATAAATGTGTTTTCTAGGAAATTAAACAAATCGATGATCTGCATTGATCGCTCTTCAAATAATAATCAACGGCCAGACTTTTCAACATTTGGCCGAAAATGTTGACTAGATAAGAACTCATCATCACCGAAATCCACCTTCTCGATTTGCTGAGTTAAAAAGTGATTTAAAACATGAGCTTAAGATCGCGAGTTCATCAGGTTTTCAGTTTTTAAACACACCTGAAAATTTTTTTTCAACTCCCAAATCTCACTCGGTTGCTAAGAAAGGTGTAATTCCTCAGCCTTTAACTAGCCCAAACACTATTGATAGTGCTATACCATCCCACACAACACAGGTAAATATAACCAAAGATTATGAATTTTATACAGATGACGCACTCGATATAAGCAAAATTGTTCTATGGCGGGTCGTGCTGGCACAGCCCACCATATGTTTTTGTTCTTGTTTTTCATGTGTTGCATACCGCCCGCCCGTACCAAGAAGCTACTGAGCAAAAGTTTCTGTTTTCTGTTCTCAATGCGTCATCTGTATAGAATTCATAATCTTTGCTAATAGGTAAAGAAAATAGAAGCACTCGTTGTTTCTTGTGGACTTTTACAAATTAACCAAATCTGTCAAGGAGTTCATCGATTTTAGATATATCAACAAAAGTGGGCGTACAAATGGACGTGGTCAATTTCTTTTCCCTAAAACCTTAAACTGGATTACAACGAATATTTAAAAAAAATAATAATAATAAAAAATCGGTCCAGTAGTTCTCTGATTCTAAATAAATCAAAAAGTAGGCGTGGCAAATTTTTCTTTCGGTAAAAATCTAAATTGGGTTATTACGAACATTTAAAAAAAAATTGCCAAATCCGTGCTGCCGTTCTCAGATTATAAAGGGTGTTTTTGTTGTTAGGGAAAAGAACTTTGAAATGGAATAAAACAAAGATGATTTTTTAAATTGACATGAAATTTAATTTATTCGAAAGGTTATCTTCTGGCTTTATAATTTAAATATGATTTCTGGCATATGACCGCCACGGCTTGCTTGAACACAGTCTAATCTGTAGGTCCAATTTTCGATTACTTTGCCAACATTTGTGGCCGTTTATCAGCAATGACGCGTCGAATGTTTATTCCATTTCAAAGTTCTATACTTTAAAAAAAACACCCTTTGGATAAATCAAAAAAAGTGGAATTAAAAGTAGGCGTTGGCAATTTTTCTTTCCGTAAAAACCGAAGTTGGGTAATGCTAATGAGCCTCCGCACATGAGATGAATATTTTGGTGTGAAACCGGTTTAATGGGCGAGGTGACTAGCTATACGGAGAAAAAATGGTTAAATATCTTCAACCGACTTTTTGCGGTGGAACAAGGTTGAAAACCAATACAAACACATTTTCAACATTTAAGTTCAGACAGTTTTTGTAAGTCATTCGGCTCTCATACGCGTTTTGTGAGTCGAGCAGTCAACATCAATGTAATTGCATATACTTTTAAACAAACCTAAGAGCTTGTGAATTGTCAAAAGTACTCAAGGCAAATGTCAATTTCTATAGAATTACTAACACAACGAAAAGGGGTTCATGTAAACAATTTGTTCTGCAGGCATATTCATCCCGTGTGCGCTTGAAGTATGGTGTGAAACCAGTTTCACACCAGAGTGACATATATTTAAAAAGAAATAATTTGCTGAATCGGTGCAGCCGTTCTCCCATTTTAGATCAAATCAAAAAAAGTGGGCGTGGTCAATTTTTCTTTATGTAAAAGCCTAAGTTGGGTTATGACGAAGATTTAAAAAAAGTTTTTTTCAAATCAGAGCAGCCGTTCTCAAGTGATGCGGTATTATAAAGGATAAGGTTGAAGAATAATAAGACATCGAGCAAAACTCATGAAAATGAAGGAGCTGAATTGCCAGATTATAAGAATTTTACCTACGTTTGTCGAATCTTCAAGCGAACTAATGTCATTCACAAAGTATGGAAGGATATCCTGTCTAGTGTCCAGTATATGATCATTTTCAACTTGCTGAACAATCGTCTCAGGACTTTTTGAAATACTCTTATAAACACATAACTTTGAGGTTTCCGATCCGGCAAATCGACTTTTGATTCACACTAAGACGGTAATCCTCGAAAAGATCATGGAATTTGAACTACATGAATCTTTCGATCATTAACTGCTTTTTATTGCCTCGTAGCACTGAAGTATCAATTTGGAAGCCGTTCATCTGAACATTTCCAAGAATGAAATGTGGTTCGGCATGTGCAATTAAGCAATTTTCTTCAACAAATGTGGATACAAAGAAGAAATCGACATCAATGGCCCCTATAACAGTGTTGTAATATAAAAGGCACGTTGAAAAAAAACAGTATTATTCGAATAGTTGATTATGTATGCGAATGCTGAAGAGGATACAATATGAACTTTATGAGTTGTAGCAATATTTGGATTTAGACCAAACGGTAAGGACACGTTGTTTATATTTGCTGGTTCACATTGAACGAATAATCAATAAACTCCACCTAATGACATGAAAGACTGAACTTTCAATGAAAGGATCAAACTATTGAAAATGACATTCACAAAAACAACAGGAATGACTTGAATGATAGGCTGCTCTGGTTGTGAATTGTGACAGTGACATTCAACGGTAAGTTTTGATTTGTTTACTAACTACTTACTGTTATAGCCATCCTAGAAAAGTGTTTTGCATCAAAACCAATCTAAATCATTCTGTTCGTTTCATTTATATATATGTTAAGAAGTGGCCATCACATCCTTTGAATCAGTCTTAATAAATTCAAAGACAACCCTAGATTGTCGCTCATCTCTGCAAGAGATTTCAAAGCATTTTAACATTCACCTATGCTGGGTGTTTGCGGGCATAGTGAAATTCCAGCGAACTGTAAGGCTGATGCACACGCCAGACGTGGGACTAAATTACCAGTCGTTCCCGACACGGGTACACTGGGTATTCCTATCGCTACATGCAAAAGCTTACTAGCGCAACATGCTAATAGCAAATCAAACCTCAGTTGGAGTCTTGGCACGACGTGTCAAATAACCAAACAAATTTGGCCAAAGCTGGATTTGAGAAGACCAAAGGAACTGATTTCGCTCGATAGATCATACATTAGCGCCACCTTTGTTATCACCACTGGATACTGTTTAATAGGCAGGCACACAGAAAGGCTAGGTCTCTACTCAAATGACTTCTGTTGGAGCTGCATGGACGAAGATGAAGAAGAAACAATACTTCATCTCCGGTATGGTAGTAGAGAGGTAGGAGTAATAACGATTCTAACTCTAAAAACGTTAGATGGCGGACCTGTTAGTAGTATACATATTACATTTCATTCAATTTGACATAATAGTTTGCGAGAAATTAACAATATTCTTTATATAGCCTAAATGAAAAAACAGTTAGGTGTATGGACTTTCTCGTAAAAACTGGGTATGCAGTTTTGTTGGAACTAATATGCTTATAGTATATATAAAGTTTAATCAAAATCGTTAGAGCCGTTTTTGAGAAAATTGAGGTTATGTGTAATTTTTATATGGCAGGTAACGTTAATAACATGACTAAAAGCAAACAAAACGAGTGGTGGGTGCACGACTGGGTCGTACGAAACTTTCTCTTTCACATCGAGTTGGGTGTTAGATCAAATAGTACGCATTTCGATTATTGATGCTAAAAATTCTATAAATAATGTCGAAATGTGTTTATACGAACGTTTACTCCGAAATTTGAAGGAATCGATGTCAATGTGAATAATAATGATTTTCCGTTATTGGCCAAAACTGAAAATTCCGTTTAGTGAGATTTGGGCTAAAACTAATTATGTGGAATCGCTTCAAGCTGTAATAGTAGTATATATATTAAATTTCATTCAATTTGACATAATATTTTGCAAGAAATTATCAATTTTCCTTATATGGCCTATATGACAAAATCCGTTATATGGATTTTCTCGAAAAAACAAGGTATGCAGTGTTGTTGAAGCTAATATGGTTATAGTACATATAAAGTTTAATCAAAATCGTTAGAGCCGTTTTCGAGAAAATTGAGGTTATGTGTAATTTTTATATGGCAGGTACCATTATTAGATAACATGGCTAAAAGCAAACAAAAAAAATGGCCTAGAATTATGACTAAAACAAGCTTGGGTACGAAGTTTGAAGAAAATCGGTCCAGCCGTTTAGGCTGGGAAGACCATTACGGACAGACGGACCGACGGACGGAATTCCAAAAAACACTTTTTTGGGTTCCGCTATCATCGTAATGTTAGAATCAATCAAAATCTCGAGGTCGAACATTTTCACGAAAACAATATCTTTCTCTTTGTAAGAGAAAGTTAAAAATGGAAAATTTTTAGTTTAGAAGACAAACAGCTAACAGAAACTACAAAAAAGAATATCATTGACAGACTTAAGTCTGAAATGAATTTATTAGTCGACATACCTAAAACAGACTATGGCACTACGAACGATGGTAAAACTGCGAGAAGAATTTTCCAACAGTCTTTGCTTTGCTTCCTCAATAACCAGAATCAACCTCAATCTTATAAAACGCTTTGGTATAATTTTAAGGACAGTGGCTTGTGGTTACGCAGTAAACATAGAAGCTTTTAGGAAGTATGCAATTGATATAGTCCGTACCAAATCAGTTGGCCAATCTACTGCGCAGGTCTCTTAAAATTTATTTTACAATATCTTAAATTGCTCTTAAATCCTCTCTCTGCGCATTCGACCGTTGGCAAACTATAGTCCGTACCAAATCAGTTGGGCATTCTACTGCGCAGGTCTTTTAAAATTTATTTTAAAATATCTTAAATTTCTCTTAAATCCTCTCTCTGCGCAATCGACCGTTGGCCAACTGATTTGGTACTGACTATAATAACGGGTGATTTTTTAAGAGGTTTAGAACTTTTTTAAAAAAAAAAACACAAAAAATGAATGAAATATTTATTTGAATCGATAGTTTGAACCTTGCAATTTAATGTTTAAAGATAATTTCATGCAAATGTTGACCGCAGCTGCGTCTCAGGTAGCCCATCCGCTGAGTCCAATTTTGGCATACTCTTTCACACATATCGGCCGGTATCTCACGAATGAATGCATGGATGTTGGCTTCCAGTGCGTCAATCGAAGCGGGCTTGTCCCTATAGACATTAGCCTTGACATACCCCCACAAAAAATAATCTAATGGTGTCAAATCGCACGATCTAGGCGGCCAATTGACCGGCCCGAAACGTGAAATTAACTGTTCACCAAACTCGCCTCGCAATTGCGCCATTGTTTTGCGTGCTGTGTGGCATGTGGCACCGTCTTGTTGAAACCACATATCATGCAAGTCAAGAACTTCCATTTCGGGCAAAAAAAAGTTTGTTATCATCGCTCGGTAGCGTTCACCATTGACAGTAACGCTGCGATTCGCATCATCTTTGAAGAAATATGGCCCAATAATGCCGCCGGCCCATAAACCGCACCAAACAGTGGCTTTTTCGGGATGCATTGGTAGCTGTTGCAATGCTTCTGGCTGATCTTCACCCCAAATGCGGCAATTTTGCTTATTTACGTACCCATTCAACCAAAAATGAGCCTCATCGCTGAACACAATTTTTCGATAAAAAAGCGGATCCTCGGCCAGCTTTCCAAGAGCCCATTCACCAAAAATTCGGCGTTGTGGTAGGTCGGCTGGCTTTAGTTCTTGCACCAGCTGTATCTTAAAAGGCTTTACGCCCAAATCCTTCCGCAAAATTTTCCACGTAGTGCTGTAACAAAGGCCTAACTGCTGGGAATGGCGCCGAATCGACATTTCGCGGTCTTCTGTCACACTAGCTGATACGGCCGCAATATTTTCTTCACTACGCACAGTACGTAAACGTGTTGGTGGTTTAATGTCCAACAAAGTAAATTTGGTGCGAAATTTGGTCACAATCTTCCGAATAGACTGCTCAGAAGGTCGAGAATGCCGATCATAAAATGGAAGCAGCGCGCGATGAACATTTCGAACCGAGCACGAATTTTGATAATAAAATTCAATAATTTGCAAGCGTTGTTCATTTGTAAGACGATCCATGGTTAAATTGCAAACCAAACTGAAGCTGTTTGACAGTGACACAAGGTACTAAACACACGTCAGCTGTCAAAACCAGTGATGCCAAAACCAAACCAGCTAAAAAATCACCCGTTATATTGTCGGATCCATCAGTCAGATGGTGTTGAAGAAGAGGAAGAAAATGATGATGAAGAGGAAGAAGATGATAATGAAGAGAAAGAAGATGAAGAAGATTCTGACGACGAATTCTTGTGAATAATTTTTTATTATAATTGAAAAATATTTGAATTTTACTTATTGTGTTTAATATAAAGAAAATTTTTTTAGTTTTAATTTTCAAGTGGACGTGACATACGTTGGTACAACGTTAGTTTTCCCTATTTTTCCCACTGTGAGGCGGCCCCTGACAAATGTCTGATTATTAATTGAATGATTGAAATTACAAAAACAACTTGTGTACAACAACACTATTTGGTTGGAGTTATAGCTATTTCGGGCATTACCAAGTGTCCTCATCAGATTCCTTTTAATAGTGATGCTATTTGAACGTTCAGTTCTCTGTATAATTATTGAAACAACTTATTCCCTAACCGGGGATTGAACTAATCCCGTGCCTAGTGAGCCAAGTGCCTGGGAGAGTCGAATTGTTCGATTGAATGAACTGAGAGGCTGTTCGTGTTATACACACTTTTTGTTGTTGGTTTGTCTGTCCTTTGTAACTACCCGACCCTATTCAACAAAATGAAGCTCCATATTGGAGCCTACTATTTGCAAAATCTCATTGATATGACAAAAACGGAAGCGAAAAGCCTCCTCCGTTTCATTAATAGCTCAGAATGAATTTCTCACAGATAACAAGGAGAATGGACAAAATCCACGTGATATCACAATGGTCAAAATGTGCTGGCGAACTCGCTGGCAGCCACTCTAACCAAACCTAACCTAAGAAGTGGACCGTTTCCCAAATATGGAGAAAGTCTGTAAGATCGGTCGTCATCCCTACTGTGCCTATATTATTTTGTTATGATTTTTTTCAAATTTAATCTATGACCACGATGCGTTTTCTTCTGTATCGACCCACCTGTATCCTTATCTTTTAAATTGCAATAGCCTCTGATTGCAATGTGGTATCACGCATAACCGGCCGGTGGATAAGGGCATTATGCAGATGGCAATGTTTCGAAGCCCGTCTTTACTAAAAAAAAATATTTTTAAAAGAACAACGTGTAGAAACTTACCTCGGCTCGATAGAACATTGATGGGACCAACTGCAAGACGTTAATTGGTTTCTTAGCCTCGTCATTGATAAACGCCGCTGTTATGGACACCAAAATCGTCCGGCCAATCAAATAAATAAGCGAATACCAAAAATATATGCTTCGGATGATGGAATTGCTGGGTCTACACAAAGGCTACATTAATCCCCATCCCAAACACCTGCAACCTCGATACTCACGTAACACTATGAAACAGCTGTAAACAGATGTAAAATAAATTATTTGAATAGGATATTAGGACAATCGTAGCCATGTCCTTGTTGACATGATCTATCAGGCTCATCAGAGTGTTGTAGTAAGCTCGCTGTTTCCCCCAAAATTCATCCGGCAGGCACTGTCAAAAATACATACAATCGCTAAAATTATTTAACAACAGTAAAACCGCAGGCTACTTACCACCCCCTTATACCGTTCGAATTGGACATTAAAGTGACGAAATTGTGTTATCAAGCCCAGGCTTAAAATTATTATTAAATTGTCGGTAAAATTCCATGTAAATGTGCAGAACAAGTTCAATAGCTGCAAGGTAATGCCATTCACGTAATTAACCCTAAACAAGGCGTAGTAAGCGGGAAATGCCTGTTTAAAATAAGCATTCATTTGGTCCTTGGTGTACTTGCAGGAACGTGCTGTGTTAAAATTGTTCGCCAGCGAGAGTAAATGTTCGATGCCGGCTAAAGTTGGTACTCCGATACTAGTGGCGAGAATAAGTTTTCGAAACAAAACATGAGTGTCGTTGTCCCGTATGGTGGTGGTAATTTCTATAGCCTCCCACTGCTTCATAAGATTGGGCCATTTACGGGCCACGCGAATATACTGACCCATGACAAAGGTATTGACGGTGAACCAAATTAGGGGCACTGTCAAAAATTGTTTGCAAAATCCCTCATCATTAACAATCGATATTCCCCTAAAAAGAACGTCTACACACTCACCAACGTTGTCGAACTTTAAATCATGCAAGGTATTCCAATAGAAGGTGATTACGGCCATTGTACACGAAGCGGCCATTATCAGGAGGGTGTAAAACATCCGGAGTTTAAAAAACGAGAAATTCAATGAAGCCGATGTGGTGCCGCTAATGCCATTGATAGGCATTAAGGCAAAGACTTGCCCAATTGCGAGGACTGTTGTTGAATACATAAAATTGGTCGTTTTTTTTTTGTTCAGGATAATGTTGGAAAGTATGAGACTTACAGCATTTGATGTTGCGGTGAAAGGTGCCGTCATAGCTGTGGGAAGGGGCGTCCAGTTGTGGGCCGACTTTTGATTTAAATTCATCTGTGGATGGAGATTTAAATTACATAGCAGCTTGGCACAATTAAGAAGAAGAATATCAGGCTGAAACGTTGAAGATAAAAAACAAATCGGTTAAGCTATAGGGTATATCAGGAGACATTTGGAGGACGATCCGAATTTCAGGAATTTCAAAAAGAATCTTTTTTTTGGGGAAATTAACCAAATGATAACAGGTGGTTTATTATTTTTGACACAAAGGAATGGTCCTCTCCTTTGTGTCAAAAATTTAACCCCGAATCCGAACCGAACGTCGAATTTGGGAAGCTTCTCATGACAGTGTTAATCTTGGATGTTTGTCAGGATTTTGCTGGAGGTGTAGCGAAATGAACAAAACATAGTTGTTGTCACTTTTGGGATTTGAACGAAAGATCCCACGCTTTGGTGAGTTGCCGATAGTGTGGAATGCAAATGGCTTATTCGTTTGAGCGTTTTTTTTTTAAATATTGATAAAAGAATGTAGGGTAGCAGACATTCTTACGATGTTCACACGAAACTATGAAGTTCGCTACGGTTGAGTCTCCTATCAGTTTTAATGGACGCTTTTGCATATACGCTTTATAAATTGAGGATTGTACAGAAGGAGTAAAATATCTCTCGCATTGATTAAGGAATCCTAGACAATTCGCTGTGTTTTTGGCGATTTCGAATATCTGGTCATTCTTACGAATTTCGTTACCAATACACATACCGAACATGGGAAAGCTTTTAGTATCGACAATGAAAGTGACATTCATGGCCAAAGGTTTTATGACAAAAAACGGAATGGTTTTTGGAAGCATTAAATCTTCCCTAAACCCCCTTCGATTCTCCTGTCGGGGCTGGATTTTAATAAACTTAACATGTTTTCTCTTTTTTTTACTACCAAAAATGAAGAGCAAGCACTTGTAAAGGAATATGAAAAGCTAAGGGTGTTTTCAGCAGCAAAGGAAAGGATTAGACAGGAATTTGCAAACAAGAGATCTATAATAAATTGAAGAAGAAGTATCGGAGACAAAAATCACACATTTTTGACAAAAGGGATTTATGCCAAACCATGTCAAATGCCTTTAAAATCGGCCCTAGCGAGGTATCCGTCAGAGCGGAAAATTCTCCCATTTTGTACGATTCCGATGATTTTTGAATCGAGGTATTCTTCCAAAAAGCTGTTCGGAATATTTCTCTGACATTTTGTAACGCAACCCAACGAAGTTCGTCCAAGTGCGTTGAGGTGCATTTTTCGTTCAATTTGTGACAGCTAAGTGCAATTCTTTTTCCGATTTCCTCCGACACAAAGTCTTCGCGGAATTAGGTTACGAATTGTAGTGAAGTGAAGCCGTCACATTAGCGTAGTATTTTTTTCCGAGGACACATACCTGGAATGGAATTTAAACCTCCGCCGAAGTATGCGTTGCGAAAATTTGTCCGCTCCGACGGATACCTAGATAGGGCTGAATATCATGTGCAGCGATTTTGTTTTCTCCACCAAATTGGACCCCCAGGGTGTCTATATTATATTACTACGGATACCGTTTGGTCCGTCATTGGCTTGTTCTGTAACAAAAATAATATTTGCTGATATATTGTTCATGTCGTTGATAGATGGACTGTGTGCTTACGAGCCTTAACTGTATGTCATGTAGGTCGTTTTAATGTAAAAAGTCAAAAAGTAATTTTGACTTGTCCTTCTGAACACCTATACCTGTTGTATGAAACCATCATACCCAACCAGGGTGTTGCAGAACGGTGGTAGATTCTGATTGGGTTTTACTTGGCAATGCCCAGTGGTTGTAACTCTCACTACACATCAAATGGGCTTATTTTTTACCTCCAAGTGGTAACCATATTGGTCTCATCAAACCGTATTTCACTTGCTAAACGATAAGTGCGAGTTGATAACAAGATGTAAAACAGCAACACTATAATCACCCTGGTAAGAACGGCGCGGAATGAATACCCGGTCTGGCATCCCAGGCGAACCTAGATGAGCTGCTTCGACATATTCGCACAACAGGTTAGGCCAACGACAGCACTCAATCTCGTAGTGGATAGTGATGGCTCCGTGTCCTAGGGGTATATAATAAATTGGAACTTGCCCCCAGGGTACGGGTTGTGCTTTGAGTTGACTACCCAGACCCACCCATGGAAAAAACCATTGTTACGAAGCAACCAATAGCCTCGGAAATGACTGATCTTATTGTTGACGTCTGACGACCCTGGTAAACATAAAAAGACAAATGCGTTAGTATCTGCACCTGGAAGGTGAGAACATTAAACAAGCGGAAGCCCTATACAGCTACAAAACAGACATTTCTGCAATCCAGGAAGTACGATGGGTTGGGCTGGGCAAAAAGATGATGAAAAACTGTGACATCTACTATGGCCTTCTGCAGACTGTTATTTGGCGTTGACGAACAACATTCCGCTTTCAGGCAGAACTAGCCATTTAATATTGATAATGACAGCGAAAACTGCCAACCAGCCGACCCGAGTGAAGTGAGGATAGCAATATCTAAACTCAAGGCTGTCGGCAATGACGGCCTTCTGAGCTTTTTAAAGGCGGTGGGTATGACTTGGTATGTAACATCCACGAACTCATAAGCCAAATCTGGTCGGATGAAAGTATGCCTGAAGAATGGAACCTCAGCATCGTTTGCCCGATCAACAAAAAAGGAGACCCTCTGAACCGCACCAACTATAGAGGCATTAGTCTCCTCAACATGGCCTACTAGATCCTATCAGCAGTAATATATTAAACCATTTACCAACAACCTGATCGGCCCTTACCAGTGTGGTTTTAGGCCAGGAAAGTCCAAAACCGATCAAATTTTCACACTTAGGCAGACCTTGAAAAAACCCAAGAAGTCCAAATCGATACCCACCACCTTTTTATCGATTTCATAGCCACATACGACAGCATTTATAAAGACGAACTATACAGAGCCATATCGAGTTTTGGTATACCGCCCAATCTTGTTCGTTTTTGTAGGATGCCGAGATAGACAAAGTCCCGTATCTAAGATATATCTTCAATGGTGGCGTTCTGTCCAATTCTTCGATGTTGTGTATATACTTGGTCTTACCCTCATTTACTGCTAAATCCATTTTTGGCGACCCATGATATCAATATCGTTGACATGTACTAAGTTAGCCCAGGTCTGTTCGACGTGTTGTCGTATAGGGTGAGTCTTCCGACAATACTGCTAAAGATATCCTCTTGTCCTACATTTGAGTTAAAATCTCTCACCATGCAACGTCGGAAAGTCGTTGTAAACGTGGTAAAATTACGACGTGGTAAATGAACTGTAAAAATTTCTATGGGAAATGTTTTACAACAATATCGTAAATTTCGCACAGGAATTGGGTGAGTTAACTGAGATGGTAAACGTTGTAAACTTTTGAAATGCTATTTTGACATATAATCAGTCAATTTCACACCTCAAACGTATGCGCTAAACTGAAAAAAAAAATTATCGAGAACGGAAAGACAACAATAGGAACAAAATTCTATCAATAAATAAATTACTTAAATGAGATTGAATTCTTTGGGTTACCGCATTATTTAGAGTCTTTCATGAAACGTCGTTGTAAAATTACAATCTTTCGCACGATCCCATTAAAAGAACCTAATACTCACGTGGATAGACGTATACAATATTGTTGTTCTTTTGTTTCGATTGAAAACTTTTCTCCTCAGGCATAGCTGTGGCAAAACTATTTCCAGATTGAACAACTTTATGTTTACTAGCTTCAACTTTCCGCTTAAAGTAATCCAAACCCAATGCCAGACAGATCGTTCTTATGACCAACTGCGCACTGTTACACAAATCAACTGACAATTTGAGACATAACCCACAGAGTAAGGTATTTCAAGCCCATACAATTCCATGTAACTCAAATACTTAACAAACTAATTGTATCCTTTAATTGTCATGGATTTCCACTCGGAATACTTTGAATAGCTGTTAATAATAAATTTTACCCCCGAGGCTATCTGGCGCTAACACAAAAGTGCAAATTGTTTCTTCCATATCGGAGCCATAAAGAATCCATAGCCCTCCTCCATGGTCTATGTCGCTGTCGCCGAATCGAAGGCCACATGTGTGTGGTTCCTATAAAAAGGGTCATTCATTGAAAATGAAAATGTTTTTGTTTGGAATGTGAAAACATGAAACAAAGTTTCATAAACATATAACATGCAGTGGGCTATAAACCATTTCTAATTTCAATTCTGTCCTCAGGCATTGTTTGGAAGAATTAATTAATAATTCATGGATAGGAGTTCGTTACAGTGGCGCGTGTATGCCATGAGACATGAAAGGACATTCCATGGATCACTACAAAAAGTTAATGGGGAGGTTATACAAAATTTAATAAATTATTATTCATGGTTGCTTCAATGAGCGTGATTATTGTGTGCATAGGATTTCATCAACTTCATCCTGTTTCAAGACCTACTGATTTATTAGGTTTTTTTCAAAGCAGAAACGAATTGTTAGGGTTTATTGTCAAATCCATAATTAGCAATGGAAGACATACTAATAAGTACGTAGAATGTTGGGCAGCGATGTTTCAACTACCCATTACTAACGGGTGATTTTTTAGCTGGTTTGGTTTTGGCAACACTGGTTTTGACAGCTGACGTGTGTTTAGTACCATGTGTCACTGTCAAACAGCTTCAGTTTGGTTTGCAATTTAACCATGGATCGTCTTACAAATGAACAACGCTTGCAAATTATTGAAGTTTACTATCAAATTTCGTGCTCGGTTCGAAATGTTCATCGCGCGCTGCTTCCATTTTATGATCGGCATTCTCGACCTTCTGAGCAGTCTATTCGGAAGATTGTGACCAAATTTCGCACCAAATTTACTCTGTTGGACATTAAACCACCAACACGTTTACGTACTGTGCGTAGTGAAGAAAATATTGCGGCCGTATCAGCTAGTGTGACAGAAGACCGCGAAATGTCGATTCGGCGCCGTTCCCAGCAGTTAGGCCTTTGTAACAGCACTAAGTGGAAAAATTTGCGGAAGGATTTGGGCGTAAAGCCTTTTAAGATACAGCTGGTGCAAGAACTAAAGCCAGCCGACCTACCACAACGCCGAATTTTTGGTGAATGGGCTCTTGGAAAGCTGGCCGAGGATCCGCTTTTTTTATCGAAAAATTGTGTTCAGCGATGAGGTTAATTTTTGGTTGAATGGGTACGTAAATAAGCAAAATTGCCGCATTTGGAGTGAAGATCAGCCAGAAGCATTGCAACAGCTACCAATGCATCCCGAAAAAGCCACTGTTTGGTGCGGTTTATGGGCCGGCGGCATTATTGGGCCATATTTCTTCAAAGATGATGCGAATCGCAGCGTTACTGTCAATGGTGAACGCTACCAAGCGATGATAACAAACTTTTTTTTGCCCGAAATGGAAGTTCTTGACTTGCATGATATGTGGTTTCAACAAGACGGTGCCACATGCCACACAGCACGCGAAACAATGGCGCAATTGCGAGGCGAGTTTGGTGAACAGTTAATTTCACGTTTCGGGCCGGTCAATTGGCCGCCTAGATCGTGTGATTTGACACCATTAGATTATTTTTTGTGGGGGTATGTCAAGGCTAATGTCTATAGGGACAAGCCCGCTTCGATTGACGCACTGGAAGCCAACATCCATGCATTCATTCGTGAGATACCGGCCGATATGTGTGAAAGAGTATGCCAAAATTGGACTCAGCGGATGGGCTACCTGAGACGCAGCCGCGGTCAACATTTGCATGAAATTATCTTTAAACATTAAATTGCAAGGTTCTAACTATCGATTCAAATAAATATTTCATTAATTTTTTTGAATTTTTTGTGTTTTTTTTTAAAAAAAAGTTCTACGCCTCTTAAAAAATCACCCGTTACAATGATCTCATCAAAAGCTGTTTAAGAAATAAAGACGGAAGAACACCGGCATTTGAAAAGTGCGTTCGAAGATATAAAGAGGTACCACTCCAGGAATGATTTTCAAAACAGTGGCATACAAATTTGTTTGGGGGCCCTTAGGAAGTTTAAAGATTTCTCACAAAGGAAAAAAAATGTTTGCCTAAAAATAAAAAATAAAAAAAAATATTTATTCGTCATAATTATGTATCTGTCACTTTTTCCAAAATGTTTACACCCAATTCAAATTAAATATACACTCTCTCCTCCTCGCCTTTTTTTTGGCAAACTGATTTATTAAATCATTTATAGCTGATGATGACTTAAGGCCTGCTCAAACCAACGCGAAACGCGAGAGCGGTAGCGATAGCGAATATCGCATGGGAAAGATGCGGGAGCGGGAACTACTATCCATTCACACCAAACGCGAAGCGGGAGGGTATGCAAAATTGGATATTTTTTATAATTTCCAAGAGCTTTTCCACTGACACCATCTTCAAAGTACAATAACACACGCGGGACTGCGAAAATATAGTGCATGCAGCGAACTAGCGAAATAACGCTACAATCCCGCTATCGCCTCTCTGAGTACGCAGCTATTTGCATGATGCCATATCCCGCCATGTACTTATTGTCCGCGGGAATTTCGGTCCCGCTCCCGCACCTAAGTTTTGCGTTGGTTTGAGTAGGCCTTTAAGTTTTTCTAAAGTTTCTGCCGCTATGGACAAAAGGGACAAGTCTGATAGGCGTTCAAGTCTCATCGAAGTGCTTAGGTAATCTTTCATCAGTTTTAGTTTTGAAAAACTTCTATCAGCAGTTACTGTTGTAACTGAAAGGGTCAAGAATAAAAAGCATGCTGTTATTATCTACCTCCGGAAAACTGGATGCAAGTCTATTGAATTTTATCAACAAAAATTCAATGAGTTCCTTAATCGAATGAATTTTCGGAATTTCAGATTTTAAGCATGTTTTTAGAGCCTTTAATTGGTCATAAAGATTACCTGAGATGTCTTTACTGTATTTAGCCGACAGTTTTCCGGAAGCATTTAATATCTCTTCGTTTGAAGAAGACATGAGTTCGCTGGTAATATTTCGAACAAACTACTCAGATCACAAAGGCTCTGAAATCTTTGTTTAGTTTGAGAAATTAATATATCTAAACAGCAATAGTATATACATTGGCTTTGAAATAGGATTCCAAAGCCTATGAGGGACTACCAAAGTACGATGTTAAAATCGTGCTGGGAGATTTTAACGAAAAGGTAGGAAGAGAAGACATCTTTAGCAGTACTAAATATAGACTACACAACAACAAGTCTGGTAACGGACTTAGGCTAATTGACTTCGCTACGGAACGAAATGCCACTATAGAAAGCACACGGTTTCCTCACCTCGATATCCACAAGGGGACATGGCGGTTTCCAGATCAACGAACAGTCAACAAAATTGATCACATTACGATAGACAAGAGGCACGCATCCAGTATTTTGGATGTCCGAACATTACGAGGGCCTAATATCGACTCGGACCACTACCTTGTTGTAGCCAAGGTAAGGATGCGGATACCCACCACGCCACAACAATCCAGAAATACTGTGAAAAAATTTAATGTCGAAAGACTGCAATCGCCATAGACCGCCAAGACCTTCGCGCAACGCGTATCCGTTAACCTCTCGACTCACAACACACCACCAGCATCTTATGTCGAAGAACAATGGCAACGATGCCTACAAGCCATTAGATCAGCAACAACTGATGTGCTAGGTTTCTCGCGGCCACCAGCAAGAAACCCCTGGTTTGATGAGAAATGCCGACAGATGCTCGCAGCCAAGAACGAGGCCTACAAGGCTGCAGGTGAGACGAGAGCTGCCATTGAGCTCTGTAGGCAAAGAAGAAGGGAAGAACATCGGCTTTTCAGAAAGAAGAAAAAAGAGCAAGAAAAGCGCGCGATCGAGGATATAGAGAGGTGCCACTCCAGGAACGATGTTCGCAAGTTTTACCAAAGTGTAAAACGTCAAAGCCAAGGCTACAAGGCTCGAACAGAATCCTGTCGAGATGAACAAGGAAATATCGTAGTTGAGACACAGTCGATGCTGAGGATATGGAAGAACCACTTCTGCAGACTGTTAAACGGCGATGTTGTTCGTTTAACATTCCGCTGTCAGGCAGAACGAAGCACTTAATATTGGCAACGACAGCGAAAACTGCCAACCACCCGACCTAAGTGAAGTGAGGATAGCTATATCTAAACTCAAGCTTAATAAGGCTGCCGGAAATGACGGCCTTCCCGCTGAGCTTTATAAGGCCGGCGGAGATGAGTTGGTAAGTAATATCCACCAACTCTTAAGCCAAATCTGGTCGGCTGAAAGCATGCCTGAAGAATGGAACCTCAGCATCATTTGCCCGATCCACAAAAGAGGAGACCCTCTGAACTGCGCCAACTACAGAGGCATAAGTCTACTTAACATCGCCTACAAGATCCTATCTGCCGTAATATGAGAACGCCTGAAATCGTTTACCAACAACCTGATCGGCCCTTATCAGTGTGGTTTTAGGCCAGGAAAGTCCACAATCGATCAAATTTTCACACTTCGGCAGATCCTGGAAAAAACCCAAGAAGTCCAAATCGATACCCACAACCTATTTATCGATTTCAAAGCCGCATACGGCAGCAATTATAGAGACGAACTATACAGAGTCATGTCTAGTTTTGGTATACCGCCCGAACTCGTCCGTTTGTGTAGGATGACGATGGAGAATTCTCACGACCTCACCGACACATTCGATACCAAAAAAGGATTTAGGCAAGGCGATGCGCTGTCATGTGACTTCTTCAATTTGATTCTTGAGAGGATTGTGCAAAACTCCCGAGCCAACACCAGAGGCACAATTTTCCAAAAATCGGTGCAACTACTAGCATACGCCGACGATATTGACATCATTGGTCGGACTCAACGTGATGTCATAGCCACGTTTGCTACTATAGAGAAGGAAGCGGCAAAATTGGGTTTAGCAGTAAATGAGGGTAAGACAAAGTATATGCTGTCAACACGAAAGGACACACAACATCGACGAATTGGACAGAACGTCACCATTGACAGATATAACTTTGAGGTAATACGGGACTTTGTCTACCTCGGCTCCGCTATTAACTCTGACAACAACATCTCGTCAAAAATCAAACGAAGAATTACTCTTGCAAATCGCTGTTTCTTCGGGCTAAGAAGGCAATTTAGTAGTAAAGCCCTCACTCGAACTACTAAGGAGATCCTATATAAGACCCTGATCATCCCAGTCCTGCTCTACGGCGCTGAAGCATGGACCGTATCAAAAGCGGATGAAGAAATCCTTGGTCGATTCGAGAGAAAAATTCTTCGGAAAATCTTCGGTCCCGTATGCGTTGACGGGCTATGGAGACGACGATTCAACCACGAACTATAAGAGCTGTACAGCGACATACCCCTAGTCAAAAAACTCCGCATTGGACGTTTAAGATGGCTAGGACATGTAGAATGAATGGACACCAATACTCCGGCACGCAGAGTCTTCGATTCCCAGCCAGACGTCGGACGCAGTAGAGGAAACCTCGCCTTAAGTGGCGCGCACAATTGGAAACCGACCTCAACCAACTTGGAGTGCGCAACTGGAGGCAGTTAGCTAAGGACCGGGCTAATTGGAGAGGCATGTTGGTTGAGGCCCAGGTTCATCCCGGACTGTAGCGCCACTTAAGTAAGTAAGCTTTACGCGGGAAAAAAGAAATTTGTTTTTTTTTTCACTTTTGTCATTTCTGAAATAAAAAAAAGGGACATTTTTATTAATTTCTGCTTACGCCGTTGCGGACCCCCGTGCTGAGAATATGTTAGCAGCACTTTAGCTCAACAAGGGTGACCTTGTTGCAGTACTTGGTAGAGATAAAACATCACACTATCAACCTAATCGGCTCATATCAGAGTAATTTTAACACAGGAAAGTCCGCAACTGATAAAATCCTCACACTTCAGCAGATCCTGGAAATAACCCAAGAAGTCCAAACTCACCATCTATTCAAACCCGCGTAAAGACAAAAAGTGCAGATCCATGTCTAGTTTTGGTATACCGCAACCGCCCACACTAAACCGTCTGTCTAGGATGATGATAATGAATTCTCGCTACTCGATCAGGGTCGGCTATGACCTCACAATAACATTCGATACATAGGAAATGATTTAGAATAGGTGACTTCTTCAACATAATTCTTGACAGGATTGTACAGAATTCTTGATGCAACACCAGAGGCCCAATATTCTATAAATTAAGAATTTTGTCACCCGTATTCCTAATTTTTTCAGTTCAACTGTTGTTATTTCTGCTTAATTCTTCCTTCCCGGAGATTCCTTCCGTGAGTGAATTACTTCAGAACGGACGAATCACGAATTAGGTAAGCTCGACACTACATTCCTAAACTCTTAGAGCTTGCAATACGTTTACTGGTTAATACTGGGACAGTTGATTTCAGCTTGGTAATCAAAGTAGCACCGGCATTCATTTTTACTAACACTGGGACTGATTCGGCATTTATCTGAAGTTCATCAATTATTCATTTGAACCATTTTTCAAATATCGTTTGAAAATATCGTTTATTATGAGATGACTATCTCTGGAACATCGGGACGACTGGTATTTCATGCCAAGCACTAAGGGTCCAGTTATAGCTATCATTGAAAAGCTTCATTGGAACACAAAACATGATAGAATTGACATTTTACCTCCATAGCTGGTTATATGAAACATGGAAAAATTATGTTTCTGGTCTAAGGACAAAATGTTCATATTGATTTTATTAAAGTTTTTGCATCAGAAGTTTTTATACCCTATCCCATAGGGGTATATTAGTTTTGATACATAGTTTGTAACATAGAGAAATAATTTAGCTACATATACCTCAAAGTATATGGATCGACTCAGAATCGATAGCTGAGTCGATTTAGCCATGTCTGTCCGTCCGTCCGTCCGTCCGTCCGTCCGTCCGTCCGTCCGTACGTCACCAGTTTTTGGGCCTTAAATTTTGAGCTAGAAGGATGAAATTTGGTACGCGTGCTCTTTGTTGCTCCCAGCAGAACAAGTGTAAAAATTTTTGAAATCCGCCCACTGCCACGCCCCCTTTTTAGAAAAACGTATTTTTTGGCCAAACCATAAGGAATTTTGAAAAACTTTCTGAACAACATATTTAGACAATCTGAATATCTGTACTTCGTTCATATAAAGTTTTTTGCCACGCCCACTTTTTGGGGGCGTTTTCAATAAAAAACGTTTTTCGGTCAAATTTTCAAATTTTCGAAAAAAACTTTTGATGCAGAATCATTAGCAATATAAATATGAACATTTCGTCTATAGATCATTTTAACCCACGCCCACTTTTTGGGGGCGTTTTTATATAAAAACCATTTTTATACACCACCCCATAACATATGCAGTAGAAAACCTTGTCTTTTGTAGAACCGTAAAAGTTTTTTATAAGCAGTCTGAAGAATTTGTTGTCACCATTCCATTTTCTTTATTTTATCCACATCGTGTTTTTAGCCATGTCCACTTTTTGGGGATTTTAGTTTTACAGATAGGATGGGATAGGGTTTTCAACGATCCGCACAGTGGATTGTAGCCTCTCATATGTTTTTTTCGAATATTTGAATATTCAACCGAAAAATGATTTTTCACTAAAAACGCAACAAAAAACATTGTATGGACGAAATATAGATATTAAGATTGTCTAAATATTTCGTTCAGACACTTTTTCAAAATTCCTAACCGTTTAATCAACGAGTGGTGGGTGCACGACTGGGTCGTACGCAACTTTCTCTTTCACAGCGAGTTAGGCGTTAGATCAAATAGTACGCATTTTGATTAATGATATAAATAATGTCGAAATGAGTTTATACGAACGTTTTCTCCGATATTTGAAGAAATCGATGTCAATGTGAATAATAATGATTTTCCGTTATTGGCCAAAACTGAAAATTCCGTTTAGTGATATTTGGGCTAAAACTAATTATGTGGAATTGCTTCAAGCTGTAATAGAAGTATATATATTGAATTTCATTCAACTTGACATAATAGTTTGCGAGAAATTATCAATTTTCCTTATATGGCCTATATGACAAAATCCGTTATATGGATTTTCTCGAAAAAACTGGATATGCAGTTTTGTTGAAGCTTATATGGTTATAGGATATATAAAGTTTGATCAAAATCGTTAGAGCCGTTTTCGAGAAAATTGAGGTTATGTGTAATTTTTATATGGCAGGTACCATTATTAACATGGCTAAAAGCAAACAAAAAAAATGGCCTAGAATTATGACTAAAACTAGCTTGTATACGAAGTTTGAAAAAAACCGGTCTAGCCGTTTAGGCTGGGGAGACCATCACGGACAGACGGACCGACGGACCGACGGACCGACAGACCGACGGACCGACGGACGGAATTCCAAAAACCACTTTTTTAGGCTCCGCTATCATCGTAATGTTAGAATCAATCAAAATCTCGAGGTCGAAAATTTTCACGAAAACAATATCTTTCTCTTTGTAAGAGAAAGTTAAAAATTGTTATAGAAGTAGAAATATGGCGGATTACTTTTGATTTAATAAACATATGAGAGGCTACAATCCGCTGTGCGGATCGTTGAATACCCTATCCCATCCTATCCATAAAACTAAAATCCCCAAAAAAGGGGGCATGGCTAAAAACACGATGTGGATAAATAGAAAAAATGATATAGTGACAACAAATACTTCAGACTGCTTACAAAACACTTTAACGGTTCTACAAAAGACAAGGTTTTCTCTTGCATATGTTATGGGGTAGTGTATAAAAATGGTTTTTATATAAAAACGCCCCCAAAAAGTGGGCGTGGGTTAAAATGGTATATAGACGAAATGTTCATATTAATAATGTTAATGATTCTGCATCAAAATTTTTTTCGAAAAATTTAAAATTTGACCGAAAACAGTTTTTTATTGAAAACGCCCCCAAAAAGTGGGCGTGGCAAAAAACTTTATATGGACGAAATATAGATATTAATATTGTCTAAATATGTTGTTCAGAAACTTTTTTAAAATTCCTTACGGTTTGGTCAAAAACTGAGTTTTTCTTAAAAGGGGGCGTGGCAGTGGGCGGATGTCAAAAATTTTTACACTTGTTCTGTAGGCAGAGACGAGGATCCTATATACCAAATTTCATTATCCTAGCTCAAAATTTAAGGCCTAAAAATCGGTGACGTACAGACGGACGGACGGACGGACGGACGGACGGACAGACAGACATGGCTTAATCGACTCAGCTAGCGATTCTGAGTCGATCCATATACTTTGAGGTATATGTAGCAAAATTATTTCTCTATGTTACAAACTAAGTATCAAAACTAATATACCCCTATGGGATAGGGTATAATTACAAAAGACAATGTTTTCTCCTGCATATGTTATGGGGTATAGTGTATAAAAATGGTTTTTATATAAAAACGCCCCCAAAAAGTGGGCGTGGGTTAAAATAGTCTATGGACGAAATGTTTATATTTATATTGCTAATAATTCTGCATCAAAAGTTTTTTCGAAAATTTGAAAATTTGACCGTAAAACGTTTTTTATTAAAAACGCCCCCAAAAAGTGGGCGTGGCAAAAAACTTTATATGAACGAAATATAGATATTCAGATTGTCTAAATATGTTGCTCAGAAAGTTTTTCAAAATTCGTTATGGTTTGGCCAAAAAATACGTTTTTCTGAAAAGGGGGCGTGGCAGTGGGCGGATTTCAAAAATTTTTACACTTGTTCTGGTGGCACGGACGAGGATCCTATATACCAAATTTCATTATCCTAGCTCAAAATTTAAGGCCCAAAAACCGCTGACGAACAGACAGACGGACGGACGGACGGACGGACGGACGGACGGACGGACGGACGGACGGACGGACGGACGGACAGACAGACATGGCTTAATCGACTCAGCTAGCGATTCTGAGTCGATCCATATACTTTGAGGTATATGTAGCAAAATTATTTCTCTATGTTACAAACTAAGTATCAAAACTAATATACCCCCCTATGGGATAGGGTATAAAACGAGTGGTGGGTGCACGACTGGGTCGTACGCAACTTTCTCTTTCACAGCGAGTTGGGTGTTAGATCAAATAGTAAGTATGCATTTTGATTATTGATGCTAAAAATGATATAAAAAATGTCGAAATGTGATTATACGAACGTTTACTCTGAAATTCGAAGGAATCGGTGTCTATGTGAATAATAATGATTTTCCGTTATTGGCCAAAACTGAAAATTCCGTTTAGTGATAGTTGGGCTAAAACTAATTATGTGGAATTGTTTCAAACTATAGTAGTAGTATATATATAAAATTTCATTCAATTTGGCATAGCAGTTTGCGAGAAATTAACAATTTTCTTTATATGGCCTAAATGACAAAATCCGTTATATGGATTTTCTCGCAAAAACTGGGTATGCAGTTTTGTTGGAACTAATATGCTTATAGTATATATAAAGTTTAATCAAAATCGTTAGAGCCGTTTTCGAGAAAATTGAGGTTATGTGTAATTTTTATATGGCAGGTACCGTTATTAACATGGCTAAAAGCAAACAAAAAAAATGGCCTAGAATTATGACCAAAACAAACTTGGATACGAAGTTTGAAGAAGATCGGTCAAGCCGTTTAGGCTGGGGAGACCATTACGGACAGACGGACCGACGGACCGACGGACCGACGGACCGACGGACCGACGGACCGACGGACCGACGGACGGAATTCCAAAAACCACTTTTTTAGGCTCCGCTATCATCGTAATGTTAGAATCAATCAAAATCTCGAGGTCGAAAATTTTCACGAAAACAATATCTTTCTCTTTGTAAGAGAAAGTTAAAAATAAGATTTTTCTAAAAAGTGAACGTGGCAGTGACGGATTTTGAAATTCTTACACTTCTTCGAACAACACGTACAGACAGACAGATGGACGGACAGACATGGCGCAATCGACTCAGCTAGCGATTTTGAGTCGTTCCATATACTTTGAGGTATACCTATTATTTCTCTATCTTACAAACTATGTACTATTTTTGTTTGTATGATACAACTATTTGACTATTTGTCTTGAAAAAATTATCTGTTGGGCAATAAGTTTGATGACGTTGGATGCGATCAAGTGGAATCATGCCCATATGTGCGAGTTCAAGTCTTAGATGAATGTAAGTTTTGTAGATAATAGCTATATCCGATGGAGTGAAAACCCGTTTACATCGTTTGAATAAACCTAGACAACTAGCAACTCCTTTTGCAGCATTTATAATTTGTTGGTTCTAACGAACGTCAGGGCTATAACATACACTAGTCGGCATAAGTATTTTGACGAAATAAAAATCGTGCATTTTTGAGTTTAACTTCTAAATGGCTTGACAAGAATTCATGTTTATTTTTTCATTTTTATATATAACTAATACAAACTTAAAAATAGGCAAACAAATATTTTTTCATAGAAGTCAAAAAATATATAAATTAATTTGTAATTTCGTGTGTTGGCATAAGTATTTTGACAAGTATATAACTCTGAGAAAAAACATTTTAAACTTAACAAAAGTAAATAAATAAAGAAGAATTTAGTAAAATATATAACCTCCTTTGGCTTCAATAACTTTTTGAAGGCGTCTCGGTACTGAATCTACTAAATTTTGAAGAATCTCTTCAGATATCTCTTCCCAAAGGGAAGTGACCTCAGAAATCGTCTCCTCTCTGGTTTTATTTAAAGAAACTGTTCTTTTGCGTTTCAAAAGAGACCAGACGTTTTCTATTATAATTAAATCTGGACTTTGAGGTGGCCAGTCCAAATTGGCAACACCAACATCCTTCAAAAATTTAGTTATCATCCGGGCTTTGTGGCATGGGGCATTGTCCTGTTGCAGGATAAATGATTCACCAATAAGCCTACCTCCGGAAGGAAAGGCATTATCATTTAGGGTTCTTAAATATTGACCTTGGTTCATCGAACCGGTGATAGGAACCAATTCACCCAGGCCATTATACGCAACACATCCCCAGAACATGACAGAGCCTCCACCATGGCTCACTTTTTGACAAACGGGGCGTCTTTTTTGCCTTTCTACCATTGGCAATCTAACGTAAAATTTGTTTTTTGATGAGTTATACTCAAAGGAGCTTTCGTCTGTCCATAGAACGCTTCTCCAGTACTCCTTTGGCTTGTGCAGATGTTCCTTTGCGAAAGACAGTCTTTTAAGCTTGTTTACCTTTGATATGTACGGCACGTCCTTAGCTTTAAATGTTTTAAAATCTCCTTCCATTAAACGTCGTCGGACAGTGCGCTCACTGATTGGATTCGTTGCCGTCAAATTCCATTGATTTGCAGCAGTTTGAGGCTTCAGGAATATATTTCTTTTAAATTCCCGTAGAAGGGTTCGGTCTTCAGTGGGCGTTGTTTTGCGCTTAGCACCTGATCTCATTAGGTTTGTGATGTCATTATGCTTTTTAAACTTATTGATTTGATAGTGCACAGTTTGACGCGACACATTAAACTCACTTGCTATGTCTTTTACTGCCGTTCCAGCGTTAAACTTCGCTACCATTGAAGATCTGACAACCAAACTCAACTCAGCCGTTTTACCCATGGTTTTTCATAAATTTTAATAAATTTTTATTTTGTTACCAACGTTTAATGTAAATTAAAGTTAACTACACAAGTTTTTTGGTTATCACGTGCTCAAAACTGTTAAAATATTTACACAAAGTTTCCGTCAAAATACTTATGCCACGTAAAAAAGAGAATGCAAAAGGTAAACAATACAAAACTTGGCATGCATAGAGCTAAAAATAGATTCTTTGTTTCGCGCATCATTTTTGCACCGTTGTTTTAACGATACCAAGCAAAGTTAGTCTCAATAGTCACAAAAAGGTTTCGTCAAAATACTTATGCCGACTAGTGTACATGCCGACCAAAGACAAGCCCTTGGATTCCACAATTTCAACTTCTTCCATTTTATGTTTAGATTAAAACATATGAGAAGGCTACAATCCACTGTGCGGATCGTTGAATACCCTATCCCATCCTATCTGTAAAACTAAAATCCCCAAAAAGTGGACATGGCTAAAAACACGATGTGGATAAAATAAAGAAAATGGAATGGTGACAACAAATTCTTCAGACTGCTTATAAAAAACTTTTACGGTTCTACAAAAGACAAGGTTTTCTACTGCATATGTTATGGGGTGGTGTATAAAAATGGTTTTTATATAAAAACGCCCCAAAAAGTGGGCGTGGGTTAAAATGATCTATAGACGAAATGTTCATATTTATATTGCTAATGATTCTGCATCAAAAGTTTTTTCGAAAATTTGAAAATTTGACCGAAAAACGTTTTTTATTAAAAACGTCCCCAAAAAGTGGGCGTGGCAAAAAACTTTATATGAACGAAATACAGATATTCAGATTGTCTAAATATGTTGTTCAGAAAGTTTTTCAAAATTCCTTATGGTTTGGCCAACAAATACATTTATCTAAAAAGGGGGCGTGGCAGTGGGCGGATTTCAAAAATTTTTACACTTGTTCTGCTGGGAGCAACAAAGAGCACGTGTACCGAATTTCATCCTTCTAGCTCAAAATTTAAGGCCCAGAAACTGGTGACGTACGGACGGACGGACAGACATGGCTTAATCGACTCAGCTATCGATTCTGAGTCGATATACTTTGAGGTATATGTAGCTAAATTATTTCTCTATGTTACAAACTATGTATCAAAACTAATATACCCCTATGGGATAGGGTATAAAAATATTGTATCAATGTCGGAGTAGAGTTCAATTGACATTCGTTGCCCCGCTATTCTATATGGATACTCTGTTGCCCATGCTACAAGTTATGCCAGTTATGCAAGTTTTTATGTGGTTAAAACACCCGCCCTATGCTTTCCTGTAAATTCCTAGGTAACCCCTGTCAAGGCATTCCTTCATAGGGCCGGTTTTGACATAATGTCTTTTCCTTTTATTGCCCTCTTGTGGTCTCGTTTGGTTTTATCGCCACAAAACATTCATTATAACTGATGTTTTTGTTGAGGTTGGTTTTTCGAATAGAGATAAAACTGACATTTTGTGGTCAAATCGGGCAACTCTAATGTCATTTATGTTCAGTTTGGTTTGCCATTTTATCATGAACAGGTTGACAATTGAACAACGCTTGCAAATGATGCAAATTTATTTCGAAAATAATGGTTCCGTTCGCGAAGTTTACCGCAAGCTCCGTCCATTTTACGGTCGACACAATCTTCCATCAGAGCAATAAATTCGCTTAACCATGAATCGTTTTCGCACTACGTTTACTCTATGTGATAATACGCATCTACAGAGAGGTCGAACAGTGCTCACTGAAGAAACAATTGCCGCTATGGAGCAAAGTGTTGAATTCGGAATCCTGGCAAAATTGATTCAGCTGAGTCGCGTGATGCTGGAAAGCACACGCTGCAAAGTGCAGTTTGGAAGTAGCTCCTCCGAACTGTTCCGAACATGCACCGGATTTCGGCAATGAGACGCGCTATCATGTGATTTCTTCAATCTCGTACTGGAGCAGATAGTGCGCAGGGGAGGTGTCAACATGGAAGGCACTACTTTCAACAGGTCCGTCCAGCTGCTGTTCTATGCGGACGATATTGACATCATCGGTCGCTCCCAGCGTGTCATTCACGGCGATTGAAGAACGAAATCCGTTGGCCTTGAAGTAAATGAGGACAAGACCAAGTACATGCTATCAACAAACAAAACAAGCATCTGTCCACCGGCTACGGCAAAACGTCACTATTGATAGCAGCAATTTCGTGTTAGTTAAGAAGTTTACCTTCCTCGGAGTAAACATAGACTCCACGAATGACACTCTAGTGGAGATCCGTCGAAGAATTACCCTAGGAAACCGTTGCTACTTCGGTTTGGCGAAACAACTGGGTTCAAAACTCCTAACTCGAAGGGCGAAATGTGTGCTCTACAAAACCCTTATCCTGCCAGTTCTGCCTTATGGCGCCGAGTGCTGGACGATAAGCAAGAAGGGAGAGCTGATACTGGGCTACTTCGAAAGAAAAATACTTCGGCGGATTTTTGGTCCTGTGCACGAGGAGGGAGAATGAAGGAGAAGATACAACTCTATGATCTGTACCAAAATGTGGATATAGTCCAAAAAGCCAAAACACTTCAACTACATTGGCTCGGCCACATCGAACGAATGGACAATAATGCTCCAGCTAATAGGATCTTCGAATCCCAGCCCCCAGTTTCGAGAAGGCAAGAAAGACCGAATCTCCATTTTAAAGACCAAGCCATCGCGGATGCCAGAGCGCTTGTTCTAGACAACTGGAAGCAACGAGCCCGGGATCGTAGAGGATGGAAGGCTGCAGTGTCTCAGGCAGAGACTCTTCACGGGTCGGGAGACCGATAATTAAGTAAGTAACATTTTTTCTTTGATGCGAGGATATATTATTTACATCGCTACTGGTAAAGGTAGTTACAAGTTAATGTGTTAAGTCCTTTGGATTTATATAGCTTGTGTGTTTGCCAGTTTGTTGTCGACTTATTTAATGTTTATGGACAGTAAATAAAATTTGAAAATTAAAAAAAAAAAAATATTATGTATTTTATTATATTTGACTAAATATCTTATAACAGAAGCTTTTATCCTTCACATGGATCATAGTCTTCAAATGGTGCTTTCTTAAATTGGATTAATACGATTTCATAGGTTACAATAGTTCCAGTTATCTGAAATGAGTAAATATGTATAAATATTGTAAATATTTGTTTATAAAAAAAATCGGATAAAACTTAAGGATATGTACCTTATATAAGAAACTATCTGACTCGGCCAACGTTGTTTTGACATATAAATTTTTTTTAGTGAATATTTTGGTTGCTAATAAAAAAAAAACATATGAGAAGGCTACAATCCTCTGTGTGGATCGTTGAATACGCTATCCCATCCTTAAAATTAATATCCCCAAAAAGTGTTCTTTATGGTCATAAAGTATTGAAAATAACGTTGTCGCAACATATTGTTCAGAAGGTTTATCAAATTCTTTTATGGTTCGACGAAAAACAACGTTTTTCTATTTCATATGCCTTGGGGTAGGTCATACAAATGTTTTTTGTAAGAAAACTCCCCCAAAAAGTGGGCGTGGGTTAAAATAGTCTACAGACGAAATGTCTTTTTTTCGAAATATTTGATATTTGACCGAAAAATTTGTTTATTAAAAACGCCCACAAAAAGTGGGTGTGACAAAAACTGTATATGAACTTTATATATAGATATTACTATTCCCTAAACATGCTGCTCAGACACTTTTTTGAAATTCTTCACGGTTTGGCCAAAAAATACGTTTTTCTAAATAAGGGGCGTGGCAGTGGGCGGATTTCAAAAATGTTTACACTTGTTCTGCAGGGAGCAACAAAGAGCACGTGTACCAAATTTCATCCTTCTAGCTCAAAATTTAAGGACCAAAAACTAGTGACGTACGGTCGGACGGTCGGACGGACAGACGGACAGACCTGGCTAAATCGACTCAGCTAGCTATTCTGAGTCGATCCATATACTTTGAGGTATATGTACCTAAATTATTGCTCTATGTTACAAACTATGTATCAAAACTAATATAACCCTATAAGATAGGGTATAAAAATCGAGTGTGAGTTTACACGCGGTAGAAGCGGAACTGTACTCTGCTTAATTTCGATCTCTCACTCACCCTCTCTATCTGTTTCCCACCTCCATAGTGTATTCATTTCATTCGAGATGGTCTCATTCTCTTACAATAACCATCAATACGCGGTGCTCATAAGCGTTCCCAAATTTAATTACTAACCGCAACCGACGCTGTTTGGTTTCGGTGATCAGACGACATCGCATATTTTGCTTGATCTCTTTTTCGACACACTATTTCGTTTCATTAAATCGTATGCACAACGTCCGAAAAGATGTTTCACTTCAAAAAGACAGTCAGACAGACAATAGTCCCTTCTGCAAGATCTTCAATGTCCATCTCCAAAATCAAAATCCAAAGCTCCACCTTTCGGGAAGACTCCCATTCAAAAGGCAATTTAAGTACCGTTATACAACTTATACATCAATTCTGAATACGTCATCCCACAAGAATAGGACCACATACCAATTTTCATCTTCATCTTGCAGCCTCTCTCGTCCAATCTGTCCTTTGTAGAGTACCTATTTACACCCACAAACGTTAGAGGCGTTCCCGATATCTAACATCTCGTTTTAAAAATGTCATCATATGAAAAACAGTGGCAACACTAGAATTCAAAAAATGCATCTTCATTATCACTAATCACATACACATCTAAAACTAAATCAAATCTAGCTGTTTGGATTCAAGCTTCAATTACAAACTCCAGACGTCAGACACATCCCTTTATGACACCAAAATCAGCTGTCATTTCAACATTCTGAGGGAAAAAACATTTTGGCCACATACATGTTACCAAATTTTGCATCCATATATCTAGCAACTTTTGTTTAAATTCTGAAGACAATTGATATTGGTTTCCTGGACTCACCGATGAGTTTTATAATTTCACACACAATCCCACGGACCCAAATTTACTTATTGACATACCGGTGCACCAACGTCCTTTCTCCAACGAAGACGCCAACAAGAAACCATCCCTTTTTTGCACACCAACGTACGTGTTGCCTGAGATACAAGTGCATACATCCTTTCAAACGATCAAACAGCCACAACAACATCCGTCAAAAACGAAAGCACGTCTTAAGGGCGATGGCTACTACCCCAATTACATATACACGGAGAGCACGCTTATGTCGGGCTTTATTCCACCAGAGTCATTCGTTTACATCGATTGGCTAGGGTTAGTACAAGACAGGAACGGTATCCTGGTCTTATACCAACGCAATAAGCGGTTAATCCGCGACGGGTACGTCGACAATGCTCTGGAGCTCCTCCGCTTTAGCACGGCGGTGTCAGATCGCGATAACACGGATGCTGAAAAGCAGCGCACCGAATTTTAGTGGCTATATGAGGAAAGGGTTTCTGTACCTCTATAGGACTTTGCAGACTTTTAGTCCGCTCCTTAACTTTAAGAATAAATTTAGGTACAAGCAAGGTCTGGGGCGGGGCTTGTACACCATATTGGAGGACAATATGGTTGCATGCTGGCCTGTCAGAAAAAGACTCAATCACGATGGCTACTACTCGGGGCATATGCAACGAGTGCTTGCCACCCCGATTATATTTAAAGGTTTAAGTAGTTAAGTAGTCTTAAGTAGTTTAAGTTAATTTTAATCTAGATTAAGTCTTTTTATATAAAACCCAAAAATTTGTCAAGTCGCAAAGTTTTTTTACTTTTTTTTTTTGAAAATTTAAATATTTTATAAGAATAAAGAAACGATATATTTAAGCCCAAAGGCAAAATTAAAAATGTTATAGATAATCTTAGAGCGCCCAATAAGGGCCAATAAGTTAGATTAAACAAACATGTTATTAATAAGTTAGATTAATTCATTTCTTTCTAGTAACGGGTGATTTTTTAAGAGGTTTAGAACTTTTTTAAACAAAAAAACACAAAAAATTCGAAAAAAATGAATGAAATATTTATTTGAATCGATAGTTTGAACCTTGCAATTTAATGTTTAAAGATAATTTCATGCAAATGTTGACCGCGGCTGCGTCTCAGGTAGCCCATCCGCTGAGTCCAATTTTGGCATACTCTTTCACACATATCGGCCGGTATCTCACGAATGAATGCATGGATGTTGGCTTCCAGTGCGTCAATCGAAGCGGGCTTGTCCCTATAGACATTAGCCTTGACATACCCCCACAAAAAATAATCTAATGGTGTCAAATCGCACGATCTAGGCGGCCAATTGACCGGCCCGAAACGTGAAATTAACTGTTCACCAAACTCGCCTCGCAATTGCGCCATTGTTTCGCGTGCTGTGTGGCATGTGGCACCGTCTTGTTGAAACCACATATCATGCAAGTCAAGAACTTCCATTTCGGGCAAAAAAAAGTTTGTTATCATCGCTCGGTAGCGTTCACCATTGACAGTAACGCTGCGATTCGCATCATCTTTGAAGAAATATGGCCCAATAATGCCGCCGGCCCATAAACCGCACCAAATAGTGGCTTTTTCGGGATGCATTGGTAGCTGTTGCAATGCTTCTGGCTGATCTTCACTCCAAATGCAGCAATTTTGCTTATTTACGTACCCATTCAACCAAAAATGAGCCTCATCGCTGAACACAATTTTTCGATAAAAAAGCGGATCCTCGGCCAGCTTTCCAAGAGCCCATTCACCAAAAATTCGGCGTTGTGGTAGGTCGGCTGGCTTTAGTTCTTGCACCAGCTGTATCTTAAAAGGCTTTACGCCAAAATCCTTCCGCAAAATTTTCCACGTAGTGCTGTAACAAAGGCCTAACTGCTGGGAACGGCGCCGAATCGACATTTCGCGGTCTTCTGTCACACTAGCTGATACGGCCGCAATATTTTCTTCACTACGCACAGTACGTCAACGTGTTGGTGGTTTAATGTCCAACAAAGTAAATTTGGTGCGAAATTTGGTCACAATCTTCCGAATAGACTGCTCAGAAGGTCGAGAATGCCGATCATAAAATGGAAGCAGCGCGCGATGAACATTTCGAACCGAGCACGTATTTTGATAGTAAAATTCAATAATTTGCAAGCGTTGTTCATTTGTAAGACGATCCATGGTTAAACTGCAAACCAAACTGAAGCTGTTTGACAGTGACACAAGGTACTTAACATACGTCAGCTGTCAAAACCAGTGTTGCTAAAACCAAACCAGCTAAAAAATCACCCGTTATTAAGTTAATATTTTAAGAGAACAACTAAATGAATTTCTAAGTTAAAGTTAAACATCCATCCAAAAATAATTTTCACTCCAAACAAGCCTAGTAAGCCAACAACACGCATTCACCAACATCAAAGAGCGTCGGTTGTGGTTAGTACTTGGACGGCTAACCGGATCAAAACACAATCATCGTGATGTTTTAATGTTTCATAAAATCCAATTCACACCGTCCCAAAAGAAGTTTCAGTTCAAGAAATCACAATCGCGACCTGTGAACGAGTTTCAAATAAGCTGTGTATTCCTAAAACGTGATTTTTTTTTTTAAGAGGTATAGAACTTTGGCAAGATTATTATAACTGGCGGCCATTTCGTCAGCTTTCAAGTGATTTATTTTTTGTTTGGTTTGGCATTTCAACATAACATTCAGACTGACGTCTGAAAAACGCTTCGAAATTGTGCAAATTTATTTTGAAAATCATGGTTCTATTCGAAATACGTATCGGAAACTACGTCCATTTTACGGTCAGCAATTAATTCGATTGTATGGAACGTTTTCGCATCACGTTTACTCTAACTGATAATACGCATAGAGAGAGGTGTCGCACAGTGCGTACAGAAGATGTCGTTTCTGCTGTAGAGTGTAGCGTAGAGGAAGACCTGAATCAGTCTATCCACCGTCGTGCACTTCAACTTTATGGAAGATTTTGTGAAAACATCTTGATTTACGTGTTGCAAAATCCAACTCGCGCAAGAATTGATGCCACATGATCACCTAGAAAAGCGTAGATTTGGTGAATGGGCCAAAAACAAGATTGCCGTTGATCCCAATTTTCAGAAGCGAATTTCGTTTAGCGATGAAGCTCACAGCGTATACGTCAATAAACAAAAATGCTGTATTTGGAGTGATGATAATCCTCAAGTGTATGTTGAGAAATCGTTACTTACTTACTTAAGTAGCGCTTCAGTCCGGGATGAACCTGGGCTCAACCAAAATTCCTCTCCAATTAGCCCGATCCTTAGCTAATTGCCTCCAGTTGCGCACTCCAAGCTGGTTTAGGTCGGTTTCCACTTGTGCGCGCCACTTAAGGCGAGGTCTTCCTCTACTGCGTCCGCCGTCTGGCTGGGAATCGAAGACTCTGCGAGCCGGAGTATTGGTGTCCATTCGTTCTACATGTCCTAGCCATCTTAAACGTCCAATGCGGAGTTTTTTGACCAGGGGCATGTCGCTGTACAGCTCGTATAGTTCTTGGTTGAATCTTCGTCTCCATAGCCCGTCAACGCAAACGGGACCGAAGATTTTTCGCTTTTGATACGGTCCATGCTTCAGCGCCGTAAAGCAGGACTGGGATGATCAGGGCCTAATATAGGATCTCTTTAGTAGTTCGAGTGAGGGCTTTACTACTAAATTGCCTTCTTAGCCCGAAGAAACAGCGGTTGGCAAGAGTAATTCTTCGTTTAATTTCTGACGAGATGTTGTTGTCAGAATTAATAGCGGACCCGAGGTAGACAGGTAGACAAAGTCCAGTACTACCTCAAAGTTATATCTGTTAATGGTGACGTTCTGTTTAATATGTCGATGTTGTGTGGCCTTTCGTGTTGACAGCATATACTTTGTCTTACCCTCATTTACTGCTAAACCCCTTTTTGCCGCTTCCTTCTCTATACTAGCAAATATAGCTATGACATCACGTTGAGTTCTACCAATGATGTCAATATCGTCGGCGTATGCTAGTAGTTGCACCGATTTTTGGAAAATTGTGCCTCTGATGTTGGCTCGGGAGTTTTGCACAATCCTCTCAAGAATCAAATTGAAGAAGTCACATGACAGCTCATCGCCTTGCCGAAATCCTGTTTCGGGATCGAATGTGTCGGTGAGGTCGTTTCCGACCCTGATGGAGCAGCGAGCATTCGCCATCGTCATCTTACACAAGAAGAGATTTGGACGGTATATACCAAAACTAGACATGGCTCTGTATAGTTCATCTCTATATCGGTTTGGACTTCTTGGTATTTTTCCAGGATCTGCTGAAGTGTGAAAACTCGATAGGTTGTGGACTTTCATGGTCTAATAAGGGCCGATCAAGTTGTTGGTAAACCGTTTCAGGCATTCACATATTACGGCAGATAAGATCTTGAAGGCGATGTTGAGGAGAATTATGCCTCTGTAGTTGGCGCAGTTCAGAGGGCCTCCTTTTTTATGGATCGGACAAACGATGCTGAGGTTCCATTCTTCAAGCATACTTTTATCCCACCAGATTTGGCTTATGAGTTGGTGGATGTTACTTACCAAGTCATCTCCGCCAGCTTTATAAAGCTCAGCGGGAAGGCCGTCATTTCCGGCGGCCTTATTAAGCTTGAGTTTAGATATAGCTATCCTCACTTCACTAAGGTTGGGTGGTTGGCAGTTTTCGCTGTCGTTGATAATATTAAATGGTTCGTTCTGTCTGACAGCGGAATGTTGTTCGTCATCGCCGTTTAACAGTCTGCAGAAGTGGTTCTTCCATATCCTCAGTATCGACTGTGTCTCAACTACGATATTTCCTTGTTCATCTCGACAGGATTCTGTTCGAGCCTTGTAGCCTTGGCTTTGACGTTTTACACTTTGGTAAAACTTGCGAGCATCGTTCCTGTAGTGGCACCTCTCTATATCCTCGATCGCGCGCTTTTCTTGCTCTATTTTCGTCTTTCTGAAAAGCCGGTGTTCTTCCCTTCTCCTTTGCCTATAGAGCTCAATGGCAGCTCTCGTCTTCACCTGCTGCTTAGCCTGGTAGGCACCGTTACATCCACAAAAACTGACTGTTTGGTGTGCTTTATGGGCTGGTGGAATAATTGGTACGTACTTCTTTAAAAACGATGCTGGCCGGAAGGTTATAGTCAATGCTGACCGCTATAGAGCCACGATTACTGACTTTTTCATTCATCAATTGAACAACCATGATGTGCAGGAGCTGTGGTTTCAACAAGACGGCGCAACATGTAACACAGCTCGTGCCACAATTGATTTGTTGAAGGAAATTTTGCGCTTTGGTCCTGTGAATTGACCTCCAAGATCGTGCGATTTAACGCCGCTTGACTATTTTCTGTGGGTATATGTGAAGTCGGTAATCAACGTCGATAATCCCGAATCGATCGACAACATGGAGGACAACATTCACCGCGTTATTGCTGATATACGGCCACAAATGTTGTTAGACTACGTCCGAGCCAGCCGTGGCGGTCATATGCCAGAAATCATATTTACATTTAATTGCCAGAAGATTATCTTTCGAATAAATTAAATTTCATGTCAATTTAAAAAAAATCATCTTTTTTTGATTCCATATCACTACTAAATCAATATTTATCGGTCAACTCGATAACTGATGTGCTAATTCGACCCCAGGTTTGGTTTTGTTCATGTTCAAGGACGACTGTAAAAGTCACAATTCACAATCATAGATTAAAATAATGAATAGTGAATTGAAAATCACAATCACAGTTATACCTATGAATTTAAAATCACGCCTACGCTCGATAGGCTCTAGCTCATTTCTTTACAATGGGAATGTTAAAATACAACGAAGCTTCTGGAGGAAAGTTGGTTCGATTAATGTACTACACATTGCCAGTTTTAAGTAATCAATGGAAATGGATTCCATTACCCAGCACTGTTATATTTAATCATTGTCTTATACTGACATATTACATTTCATATCTGATCCTGATAAAGGTCCTAATGACATTTTGCTTCGCATTTTAATGCACTCACCTCATTAATGTGTTTAGTTGTCAACACAGGCTTTACAAAGTCAGTATCTAACGCTTTGCAATGGAAACATTGTTTTCCTATTTCTGTTGGTACAGCGCTCTATGTGGAGCATTTATCTCGTCCTACGACAGGAAAATCCATAAAATAGTCCCCAATCGAAAGACAATCACGTACTGTTTGATTTTTGATTTGGTAATATTATTCCTGTGCCCGGTGTTAGGACTTGTTGGTACAGAACTTCCCGAGAATATACATAACGAGCGACTCGTAACTAGAGTGATGTACAAAATGTTCATATATCTCCATTTAGCAGCGGTAAGTGCTACACTTATCGTACAATGGACGCAACAAAAACGAACACGAGATCTCTTTAACACTTTAAACGGAATATGGTTCAAGGATATCATCAACTATCAGAGAACTTCAAAAATGTATCGCAAAACAATTGTGCTGATTATTGTTAGGATCACAGCAACTGCTTTATTGACAATTACTGGGATTTTATCACAAGTTTACCAAAAGGATATAACATTGCGTTTGGTATTGCTTAAAACTCATTTATTAATTATGGCCAACATTGTATTGACAGCACACCTGCAATTTAGTTTTGCAATGCTGTTTGCAGGATATTTATTCGAGATCCTTAACCATCGTCTAACGCAAATCGTTGAGGACATACAGGAATTGTCAGAAAATTTGTTACCACCACGTGTGTTAAGAAAAACCGTACGATTGCTTTGCAATGAGCTAAATAAATTTGGAACTCTTCACACAAATCTTCTGAATTTGACACATGGCATTAAGGATCTGTATCAGTATGGATATTTGTTCATCCTGGTGTCATTTTTTCTGACATCCATTTATATTTGCTTTTATTTGTTGGTTTTGTTGAATTATGGAGTGTTAAATTCCGATTTTTTTGTTTCATTTTTATGCCTGCAAATGTGTGCTCTTGATATTGGCATTCATTTGTATATATGCGGAAACGTTGTGGATGCATGCAATTCTTCTGGGGATATACTTAACATGTTATCATCGGAACGCACCTTGACTCCAGAATTGGACAAAATAGTAAGTTTTTAGTTGTGGATTATGTTCTTGTGGAATAAATTGTAATCTTATTCGCAGATTGAAATGTTGTCCTTGCAACTAATACGGGAGAAAATGCATTTGACAGTTTGCGGCATGTTCGACTTAGATAGCAAAACGAGCTTTTTAATCATGGAGGCTATAGTTACGAAATTGATAATATTGATGCAATTGGAGTATGATATTTTTTAAGCACACATATTGTGTAAATAGATATTTTTTTGTTTACCATTTCCTTCATTAAAATTTTGATTAAAATAATTTGCGTAGTATATTTTGCAATAAACTTGTTCATATTTTAAAATATGACCTTAAATCGCACACGCCTAATGTTACCACACCTGTAGTATAAGTATGTGGGTTCGTGCGACAGCTTGATCGCATAGAACTTTGCGACTTTTTGAAAGTCACACATGTCAATACAATAAAGCCGCACATGATTATGATCATTTTTATTTAATCTACCATATTCGTATATATTTTTTAATGTAAGAACGCTGTCATCCGAAGCTAAACAACTTGAATTAAGATTAGCACTTACGAACATAAAATGGGACATTATCGGACTTTCAGAAACAAAAATTTACGGACAAAACATAATTGCAAGCAATGATGATATATTCTGCTATATAGGACAAACCAAAGGACTATATGGAGTAGGTTTCCTAATCAAAAAATACCTTAAGAATAAAATAATTGACATACGATTTTTTAGTGAGAGAATTTGTACACTCACAATCAAAATTCAAAAAATAAAACTAACGATCATACAAGTATATTCACCGACATATAGAGCACCAGACGAAGAAATAAATATATTCTATGACCAATTGGAAAATGCATACAAAGAAACGAAGACCGAAATAATGTACCTGATTGGTGACTTTAACGCAAAAATTGGTCGGCGAAATGATGACGAACAACTTATAGGACCATTTGGATATGGACAAAGAAACCGACGAGGTCAAAAACTAACAGAATGGATACATGAAATGAACTTAACAGTCGGAAATACGTTCTTTAAAAAAAAGGACGCAAACAAATGGACATGGATATCACCAGACGGGAATACAAGAAACGAAATAGACTTTATATTGACAAATAAACAAAAAACCCTAAGTGATGTATCCATAATAAAACAACTAAAATTTGACAGTGATCACCGAATGCTGAGAGGAAAAATAACAATAAATCACAAGACATTAGAGCGGAACCAAAGAAAACTATATATTCCAAAAATGACTCCCGCTAATATCATAGCAAGATATAACGAATCATTAAATAGACAAATCCAATGTGAAATAAATGTACAAAATATAGACACCGAAATTCAGACTATTTATAACAAACTTGAAGTAATAATAAAAACGACAGCTAAAACAATTCTAATGAAAACAAAAGCCACAAAAATTGACAAAATTTCAGAAAACACCAAAAATCTAATAAAGAAAAGGGAAAAATTGAGAAATAAAATGAACCTCAACAACGAAGAGAAGTGCGAACTCAAACATCTAAGAAATACAATAAAAACAAGCACAGAAAAGGATATACAAGATTACAACGAAAGAACTATTAAAGACATACTTACCAACACAAAATCAATTAAAAAGACAAAAAATTATCTAAACAATGATAAGGAATGGATAACATCAATCAAAAATAATAACAAAGATACTACAAATAGAAAAGACATTAACGAAGCAGCAACGATATTCTTCGAGTCTTTATTCAAATCGACAGAACACATTTCAGACCAACAAATTACAGAGAGCAACATAACTAGTTCAAACTATTTTGATCAAACTGAAATTAACTCCTCTATAGACAATTTAAAAACAGATAAAAGCACTGGCAACGACGGCATAGATGCAGAGATGATAAAATACGGACAAAAAGCCCTTACACCTATTCTGACAAAGTTATTCAACTCCATTATTTCAAAACAGAAAATACCATCACAGTGGAAGCAAAGTACAATCATACTAATCCACAAAAAAGGAAAAAAAGATGATGTAAATAACTACAGACCGATAAGCATAATCTCGACTTTATATAAACTCTTCTCGAAGACAATATATATGAAAATGAAACATAAATTAAATGATAAACAACCAAGGGAGCAAGCTGGCTTTCGAGAAGGATATTCAACTACTGACCATTTACAGACTATCAACCAATTGATCGAAAAATTCAACGAATACAAGAAACCTCTCTATTTTCTATTTATTGACTTCAGTAAGGCTTTTGACATGGTAGAACACAAAAGTATTTGGACGGCGTTGGAGAACCAGAACATTGACCCCACCTTCATAACAACATTTAAAAATATTTATTCCAACAATACAGCAAGAATTAAAACTGACAAAACCGGACGAGAATTCAAAATTAACAGAGGAGTTAGACAAGGAGATCCAATATCGCCTCCACTATTCGCAGCTGTATTAGAAGATATATTTATGCAAATGAATTGGACCAATAAGTATGGAGTAACAATACATGGACAACGTTTGAACAATTTAAGATTCGCTGACGATATCGTTCTTATATCAAATAAATCTGACAACATCCAGACAATGCTTAACCAACTTTCAGTAACATGTAAAATTCATGGACTAAGTATAAATATGACAAAAACTAAAGCTATGACTAATCATATAAAATATCCAATAATATTATCTAATAATGCCATTGAATATGTTGAAGACTACTTATATCTAGGACAAATAAAATCATTTTCAAATCAGGAGGAAAAAGAGATCAACAGACGAATCACAAATAGCTGGAAACAATACTGGAGTACTAAACAAATACTGGATTGTAATATAGGAGCAGACACGAGAAGATATATATTTGACTCGACGATCCTACCTGTTATGACATATGGACTACAGACATTAGCAATGACAACAAACATAGCCGAGAAGATTCGAATTTGCCAGACGAAAATTGAAAGACACTTATTAAATATTAGACAAATAGAACGAGTCAGAAATGATGAAATAAGGAGACGCACAAATATAACAGACGTAATCACAAAAATAAAACAATTAAAATGGAGCTGGGCAGGACACATATCAAGAATACAGGACCAAAGATGGACGAAAATAACAACAAAATGGATACCGGATGATAATAGACCAGTAGGACGACCAAAGAAAAGATGGAATGATGACCTACTTAAATTCAATCGCAACTGGTACAACGACGCAAAGAACAGGAATCTATGGACAACAATGGGGGAGGCTTATGCCAACCGAAACAACGACTAGAAAATATTAAATATAAAAGACAATTATTAACGGAACAGTCAAATCTTAGAAGAATTAATTGTAACACATAAGATCGCAACAATTATTTAACTTAACTTTAACTACAAGATTGTAAAAATGAAAATGTAATTGTAATGTAGAATTAGTACGTATGGCTATAATAAAAGCTTCTAATAATAATAATTCGTATATATCAACAGATTATTTTGACTTAATACTGAAAATAGTTTAATTTTGAAAAAAAAAATTAAACTTAAAAAAAGTTATAAGTGAAGAAAAAAATGTGCATTTAATCAAAATTCATCATAGAGAACAAAATAAAAAAAACCTTTTCTAAGAGTATCTATAGACTTGGCGAAGGATTGTTATTATTTGGGATGTGAAATTGTTAAGTTCCCTTGCTAATTACTAATGCTAATGGTAAATGCTTATCTACTATTTGAAAAATCGCTTTCGTCAGAACTGCACATATCGTTGAAATAAATGATGCATCTTGATATTGGTTCATGGGTTCAATAAGCTGTTCTATGCATATTCGCTATAAACATATCTTTTCGGCGAAGGTGTCTCACAAGTGCATAAATGTTATGACTAGCTAACAATTCGGATAAATTTATCCGAGAACATATAATATCCCTAATGAACATAACGCCTGCTAGCTTCCTTCGAGCAGAAAGAGTTTATAGGCCCAGTAATAAGCATCGAGCTTTATAATCAGATAATTCATCATAGCAGTTTAATTTTATTGCATACCTAGTAAAGTTTTTCTGTACCCGCTCGATTCTATTTATATGCGTTTGCTGGTAAGGAGACCAAACAATCGGAGTATATTCCATAATTGATCTAACTAGAGAAGCTTAAGGATAGTGATGCGATGACATGAGAACACAAGCGTTCTTACTCTAGCCTCTCACTTTCATATCCTACTCTCACCTCCACGCTGGTGACTGGTTAGGGTTAACTGGTAGGGTTAACTACCCATCCAGGGAAAAAAGCTTATGTTACGAAGCAAACAATAGCCTCGGAAAGGACTGATATTATTGTTGACGACCATGCTTAACGAAAAAAGGACAACGACGTTCGTATCTGCACCTGGAATGTGAGAACATTAAACAGGAGAGGTGCAGGCGAACAACTAGCGGAACCCCTTAACTGCTACATAGCAGACATTACTGCCATCCAGGAAATACGATGGGATGGGCCTGGCAAAAAGAGGATGAAAAACTGTAACATCTAGTATGGACCGTGTTATAGTGAGCAGATACAGCGACTATTCGGATGCAGATTTGTTATAAGTGCCAGACTTAGGAAAGAAGTCTTATGTGTCCAAGACATAAGCGAACGCATTGTAACAATCCGCATCAAGGCCAAATTCGCCAACATAAGCCTTATATGCGTTCATGCTCCGATGGAAGAAAAAGATGATATAGCTAAGGATTGCTTCTACGAGCTCCTCGACAAAACCTATGAGCGACTACCGAAGTACGATGTTAAAATCGTGCTTGGAGATTTTAACGCAAAGGTAGGAAGAGAAGACATCTTTAGCAGTATTGTCGGAAAATATAGCCGACACGACAACACATCTGGTAACGGACTTAGGCTAATTGACTTCGCTACGGAACGAAATGCCACTATAGCCAGTACACGGTTTCCTCACCTCGATATCCGCCACAACGCGTATCCTTTAACCTCTCGACTCACAACACACCACCAACATCTAATGTCGAAGAACAATGGCAACGATGCCAACAAGCCATTAGATCAGCCGCAACTGATGTGCTAGGTTTCTCGCGGCCACCAGCAAGAAACCCCTGGTTTGATGAGGAATGCCGACAGATGCCCGCAGCCAAGAACGAGGCCTACAAGGCTAAGCTGCAGGTGAAGACGAGAGCTGCCATTGAGCTATATAGGCAAAGAAGAAGGGAATAACATCGGCTTTTCAGAAAGAAGACAAAAGAGCAAGAAAAGCGCGTGATCGACAATACAGAGAGGTGCCACTCCAGGAACGATGTTCGCAAGTTTTACCAAAGTGTAAAACGTCAAAGCCAAGGATACAAGGCTCGAACAGAATCCTGTCGAGATGAACAAGGAAATATCGTAGTTGAGACACAGTCGATGCTGAGGATATTGATGAACCACTTCTGCAGACTGTTAAACGGCGATGACGAACAACATTCCGCTGTCAGGCAGAACGAACCATTCAATATTGGCAACGACAGCGAAAACTGCCAACCAAACGACCTAAGTGAAGTGAGGATAGCTATATCTAAACTCAAGCTTAATAAGGCCGCCGGAAATGAGCTGAGCTTTATAAAGCTGGCGGAGATGACTTGGTAAGCAACATCCACCAACTCATAAGCCAAATCTGGTCGGTTGAAAGCATGCCTGAAGAAAGGAACCTCAGCATCGTTTGGCCGATCCACAAAAGAGGAGACCCTCTGAACTGCGCCAACAACAGAGGCAAAACTCCCAAGCCAACACCAGAATCACAATTTTCCAAAAATCGGTGCAACTACTAGCATACGCCGACGATATTGACATCATTGGTAGGACTCAACGTGATGCCATAGCCACGTTTGCCACTATCGAGAAGGAAGCGGCAAAAATAGTCAAAAAACTCCGCATTGGACGTCTAAGATGGCTTGGACATGTAGAACTAATGGACACCAATACTCCGGCTCGCAGAGTCTTCGATTTCCAGAGAGACGTCGGACGCAGTAGAGGAAACCTCGCCTTAAGTGGCGCGCACAAGTAGAAAGCGACCTCAACCAACTTGGAGTGCGCAACTGGAGGCAGTTAGCTAAGGACCGGGCAATTTGGAGAGGCATATTGGTTGATTCCCAGGTTCATTCCGGACTGTAGCGCCACTTAAGTAAGTAAGTAAGTATAATATATAATATATCTCATTTCCACCCCAATATTTTAAAGCAGCCATCACTTGGAGATCAGCAGAAATGTGACCACCACTATTTGATCCTTCAAGATCGGATCGCACAAGGTTGATAAGCTTTTCTATTTTGGGCTAAAAAAATCGATACTTTTGCCGAAAACATTTGTCTTAGGTCCGGTTTTTCAGTGCGAGATCATTCTAGTTTCGGGGTTAAACTCAAGTTAACTCAAGAAAGTAGTTTTTCAGTCAATTTAAATCCGGAGTTAACTTCGAGATAACCCAGCAAGTTCGGTGAGTTAACTCTGGGATTATATGATCAGATATTTTTGATGATAAATACCAAGCAAACAATTCTTTTCAATTCTATTTATGTGGACTTTTTATTAAATTTTTGTTAACTAAATACGTATACGATATATTCAGAAACTGTTTTCAAAAATTGAATTTGACTGTTTTAAGATGAAACAAACTTGTAAGATCGAGACAAAGGCATTTTTATTTGTTTGGGAAAAAAGAAATCAAACAGCTGATAACTGAGCTGTTACAGATTATATTCATTTCGATAACTTTTTGACAGATTAAAAAAACGATAAAACAGAAGTGCTACCAAATCAAATCACCACACACGATATATTCTGAAACTGTTTTAAAAATTGAATTTGACTGTTAAGATGAAACAAACTTGTAAGATCGAGACAAAGGCATTTTTATTAGTTTGGGAAAAAAGAAATCAAACAGCTGATAACTGAGCTGTTATAGATTATATTCATTTCGATAACTTTTTGACAGATTAAAAAAACGATAAAACATAAGTGCTACCAAATCAAATCACCACACACGGAGTCAAATTTAATCCTGCACTGAAAAACTGCTTCGTGAGTTAACTCTGGATTAAAATTCTTCCGGTGTTAGTAAACTCTAGGTTAACTCAGCACTGAAAAATCGGGAATTAAAGTTCCATTGGGTTACTTCTCGGTTTATACATATTTTGGTCTCGTAACCGTTGGTCTGTTTGTATTTATCACATTAACTACATTTAAATTATTAACAAATGAAATGTGTCTTGAGTCATTTTTATATCCTATCCCATAGGGGTATATTAGTTTTGATAAATAGTTTGTAACATAGAGAAATAATTTAGGTAGATATACCTCAAAGTATATGGATCGACTCATAATCGCTAGCTGAGTCGATTTAGCCATGTCTGTCCCTCCGTACGTCACCAGTTTTTGGGCCTTAAATTTTAAGGTAGAAAGATGAAATTTGGTACACGTGCTCTTTGTTGCTCCCAGCAGAACAAGTGTAAACAGTTTTGAAATCCGCCCACTGCCAAGCCCCCATTTTAGAAAAACGTATTTTTTGGCCAAACCGTAAAGAAATTAAAAAAAGTGTTTGAGCAGCATATTTGGAGAATCCTAATATCTATATCTATATATAATATCTATATTTCGTCAATTTTTTGCCACGCCCACTTTTTGGGGGCGTTTTTTATAAAAAAAAAGTTTTGTGGTCAAATTTTGAAATTTTCGAAAAAAATTTTGATGCACAATCATTGGATATGAACATTTCGTCGATAGACCATGTTAACCCACGCCCACTTTTTGGTGGCGTTTTCTAAAAAAAAAAACATTTGTATGCCCTACCCCAAGGCATATGCAATAGAAAATCGTTGTTTTTTGTCGAACCATAAAAGAATTTGATAAACCTTCTGAACAATATGTTCTAACAACGTCATTTTCAATACTTTATGACCTAAAATACCACATTTTGGGGATATTCATTTTAAGGATGGGATGGGATAGGGTATTCAACGATCCGCACAGCGTATTGTAGCCTTCTCACATGTTTATACCCTATCCCATAGGGGTATATTAGTTTTGATACATAGTTTGTAACATAGAGAAATAATTTAGCTACATATACCTCAAAGTATATGGATCGACTCAGAATCGATAGCTGAGTCGATTTAGCCATGTCTGTCCGTCCGTCTGTCCGTCCGTCCGTACGTCACCAGTTTTTGGGCCTTAAATTTTGAGCTAGAAGGATGAAATTTTTATACACGTGCTCTTTGTTGCTCCCAGCAGAACAAGTGTAAAAAATTTTGAAATACGCCCACTGCCACGTCCCCTTTTTAGAAAAACGTATTTTTTGGCCAAAGCATAAGGAATTTTAAAAAACTTTCTGAACAACATATTTAGACAACCAGAATATCTGTATTTCGTTCATATAAAGTTTTTTGCCACGCCCACTTTTTGGGGACGTTTTTAATAAAAAACATTTTTCGGTCAAATTTTCAAATTTTCGAAAAAACTTTTGATGCAGAATCATTAGTAATATAAATATGAACATTTCGTCTATAGACCATTTTAACCCCCGCCCACTTTTTTGGGGCGTTTTTATATAAAAACCATTTTTATACACTACATACCCCATAACATACACTAGTCGGAATAAGTATTTTGACGAAACCTTTTTGTGACTATTGAGACTAACTTTGCTTGGTATCGTTAAAACAACGGTACAAAAATGATGCGCGAAACAAAGAATCTATTTTTAGCTCTATGCATGCCAAGTTTTGTATTGTTTACCTTTTGCATTCTCTTTCTGCTGATAAGAACGCATGCAGACAAAGAATTTTTACGTGGCATAAGTATTTTGACGGGAACTTTGTGTAAATATTTTAACAGTTTTGAGCACGTGATAACCAAAAAACTTGTGTAGTTAACTTTAATTAACATTAAACGTTGATAACAAAATAAAAATTTATTAAAATTTATTAAAAACCATGGGTAAAACGGCTGAGTTGAGTTTGGTTGTCAGATCTTCAATGGTAGCGAAGTTTAACGCTGGAACGGCAGTAAAAGACATAGCAAGTGAGTTTAATGTGTCGCGTCAAACTGTGCACTATCAAATCAATAAGTTTAAAAAGCATAATGACATCACAAACCCAATGAGAACAGGTGCTAAGCGCAAAACAACGCCCACTGAAGACCGAACCCTTCTACGGGAATTTAAAAGAAATATATTCCTGAAGCCTCAAACTGCTGCAAATCAATGGAATTTGACGGCAACGAATCCAGTCAGTGAGCGCACTGTCCGACGACGTTTAATGGAAGGAGATTTTAAAACATTTAAAGCTAAGGACCTGCCGTACATATCAAAGGTAAACAAGCTTAAAAGACTGTCTTTCGCAAAGGAACATCTGCACAAGCCAAAGGAGTACTGCAGAAGCGTTCTATGGACAGATGAAAGCTCCTTTGAGTATAACTCATCAAAACACAAATTTTACGTTAGATTGCCAAAGGTAGAAAGGCAAAAAAGACGCCCCGTTTGTCAAAAAGTGAGCCATGGTGGAGGCTCTGTCATTTTCTGGGGATGTGTTGCGTATAATGGCCTGGGTGAATTGGTTCCTATCACCGGCTCGATGAACCAAGGTCAATATTTAAGAACCCTAAATGATAATGCCTTTCCTTCCGGAGGTAGGCTTATTGGTGAATCATTTATCCTGCAACAGGACAATGCCCCATGCCACAAAGCCCGGATGATAACTAAATTTTTGAATGATGTTGGTGTTGCCACTTTGGACTGGCCACCTCAAAGTCCAGATTTAAATATAATAGAAAACGTCTGGTCTCTTTTGAAACGCAAAAGAATAGTTTCTTTAAATAAAACCAGAGAGGAGACGATTTCTGAGGTCACTTCCCTTTGGGAAGAGATATCTCCAGAGATTCTTCAAAATTTAGTAGATTCAGTACCGAGACGCCTTCAAAAAGTTATTGAAGCCAAAGGAGGTTATATATTTTACTAAATTCTTCTTTATTTATTTACTTTTGTTAAGTTTAAAATGTTTTTTCTTAGAGTTATATACTTGTCAAAATACTTATGCCACACACGAAATTACAAATTAATTTATATCTTTTTTGACTTCTATGAAAAAATATTTGTTTGCCTATTTTTAAGTTTGTATTAGTTATATATAAAAATGAAAAAATAAACATGAATTCTTGTCAAACCATTTAGAAGTTAAACTCAAAAATGCACGATTTTTATTTCGTCAAAATACTTATGCCGACTAGTGTATGCAGGAGAAAACCTTGTCTTTTGTAGAACCGTAAAAGTTTTTTATAAGCAGTCTGAAGAATTTGTTGTCACCATGTCATTTTCTTTATTTTATCCACATCGTGTTTTTAGCCATGTCCACTTTTTGGGGATTTTAGTTTTACAGATAGGATGGGATAGGGTATTCAACGATCCGCACAGTGGATTGTAGCCTTCTCATATGTTTTTATATTTATTTTGAGTTTCTGTGTTGAAAAGCGAAAGTAAATTAATAAAAATTAATATATGAAAATTCTCTGATCTGTCAAAATTCATTTTAAAATAGTTCTAAACAACCGTAAAAGTCGGTCGATCGTGTTGATACTGATTTTGTATTTAAGTGATACTTAGAGGTGCTTAAAAGTTAAACAACCTCTAAACTGTCTTTATAAATACGGCTAATAATGTACAATAATGAACAACACATCTGTCATTTCCATTTATTTCATATTTATAGAAAATGAAAATGTATAAATGCGGGTGTTTGATCTTTGCACGTGCGCTCTTCTTCCTTCGATCCTCGATAAGTCAATTGTTCCAAGAACAAATATTATTTTTAAAATCTGTTGTTAGTAGTTTAAGTTTTATGTTACAATAAATTGCATTTTTCTTAACGAAGTGTGTTGAATTAATCCGAATCCATATACTGCCACAGTTTTGATAATAAATGTCTATTGTGGTCAGTGAAGGAGAAGGAGATATCAAAGAATATTAGAATATTCCCTTTCAATATTAAAGTTTTTTTTTGAAGCGAAGGTAGCTTTTTTACGGACGGTCGGTGGGTCACGTATAAAATTTATTCAATAAGATGAGGAGTGAACCAAAAAAAATGAAATCGTAACCATCACCGTACCGATAACTTCCCCTTCCATGGGGCACTTGGAAGATGGGGAGTGAACTGAGAAAAAGTGAAATCGTGACCGTCACCGTACCGTTAATGTTAACGTCACTCGGGCCAATACGTAAAAGCTTCACTTCTTTCGGCCGTCCCACGACGGCTCCAAGTTTTTTTTTTAAATAAACCAACACAATCGATTAAATTGGTTTTGGTATTTAACCTTTTAGCAACATATTTACAAATATTAGCTGGATTAGATTTTATATGTAAAAACGACAAAATGCGGCTAATGTTGACGATTGGCTATTTGTTTTCATTTGCACTTTTGTTGTAATTTGTTGAGATTTACATTTGTCATCAGCTGTGCTTACTGCTTGGTGGTTGTGCGATATTTGTATGTGATGTGGATTGTTTTTAGGAATCGTTGGTTATATTTACCTGGGTTTTGGGGGGTGGTATAGCACTAACAATATTGTTAAGGCTAGTTAAAGTATGAGGAATTTCACCTTTTTTAGTAACCAAGTGAGACTTGGAAAAACATTATCAGGTGAAAACCTGATGAGCTGGCGATCTTGAGCTCATGTTTTAAATCACTTTTTAACTCGGCAAATTGACTACCTTACGATTTAGCCAGTTCACCAAATTTCTGAATTAATGATAATGATGTGCAGCCGGCACAAACATCACAGAAATACTTTAGATTTGGGGATTTTTTTTTAATTCACTCAATACACTAGCACTAGCACAACAACAATCGTAATGAAATTGACGCAAATACCCGCACACAAAGTAAATTAATATCGATAATGATTTCATTGCATTTGCCAAGGGTATTCATTTTGAATAAAATGCGTAACAAAAATTAATCCAATTTAAGATAAAAGAAATTATACCTATAATCGGTAATAATAATTGCGTAAAGCACTAAAAGTGGTCTTATATCAATGAGAGTAGGAAAACTCTGCATTAAAATGTCACATGGAATATATGAATATATACACCAAATGTTACACCGTTATATATTTCATATGCAGCGAGTGCTTGCGACTATTGCCAGTGTCTACGCCTATGAGTATATGATTTCAAACGTGAGTTCTTTCACTCAACTGGTTGATTTTGATAATGTCTGTTGGAGAAAGAAACAACTGATAGAGAGACTCCCCGCTATGACCTAACCGAACCAACCTATATGACTACCATTCATCCGGAATAGATGCCGGTGCGTGGTATGAATTTATTTGAAGGTACCAATATGAAACGACTTAGGCAATAGTAAGGGGCGTGGGAAGAGTAACGAGCCTGGAGAGGGGGAAGAAAAAAATCATCCGTAAGAAAACATATGCGAAGGCTACTATCCACTGTGCGGATCGTTTAATACCCTATCCCATCCCATCCTTAAAATTATGATCACCAAAATTTGGGCTTAATAGCGATGAAATATAGAAAATGACGTTGTCAAAACATATGTTTCAGACAGTTTACGAAAATATTTTATACTTACTTACTTAAGTGGCGCTACAGTCCGGGATGAACCTGGGCCTCAACCAACATGCCTCTCCAATTAGCCCGGTCCTTAGCTAACTGCCTCCAGTTGCGCACTCCAAGTTGGTTGAGGTCGGTTTCTACTTGTGTGCACCACTTAAGGCGAGGTCTTCCTCTACTGCGTCCGACGTCTGGCTGGGAATCGAAGACATGTCCTACATGTCCTAGTCCAATGCGGAGTTTTTTGACCAGGGGTATGTCGCTGTACAGCTCGTATAGTTCGTGGTTTAATCTTCGTCTTTTCCGATGAATTTTCCGCTCGAATCGACCAAGGATTTCTTCATCCGCTTTTGATACGGTCCATGCATCAACGCAGTAGAGCAGTACTGGGATGATCAGGGTCTTATATAGGATCTCCTTAGTAGTTCGAGTGAGGGCTTTACTACTAAATTGCCTTCTCAGCCCGAAGAAACAGCGGTTGGCAAGAGTAATTCTTCGTTTAATTTCTGACGAGATGTTGTTGTCAGAGTTAATAGCGGAGCCGAGGTAAACAAAGTCCCGCACTACCTCAAAGTTATATCTGTCAATGGTGACGTTCTGTCCAATTCGTCGATGTTGTGTGTCCTTTTGTGTTGATAGCATATACATAGTCTTACCCTCATTTACTGCTAAACCCATTTTCGCCGCTTCCTTCTCTATACTAGCAAACGTGACTATGACATCACGTTGAGTCCTACCAATGATGTCAATATCGTCGGCGTATGCTAGTAGTTGCACCGATTTGTGGAAAATTGTGCCTCTGGTGTTGGCTCGGGAGTTTTGCATAATCCTCTCAAGAATCAAATTGAAGAAGTCACATGACAGCGCATCGCCTTGCCTAAATCCTTTTTTGGTATCGAATGTGTCGATAAGGTCGTTTCCGACCCTGATGGTGCAGCGATAAATCTCCATCGTCATCCTACACAAACGGACGAGTTTGGGCGGTATACCAAGCTAGACATGGCTCTGTATAGTTCGTCTCTATAAATGCTGTCGTATGCCGTATGTCGTATGAAATCGATAAATAGGTGGTGGGTATCGATTTGGACTTCTTGGGTTTTTTCCAGGATCTGCCGAAATGTGAAAATTTGATCGATTGTTGACTTTCCTGGCCTAAAACCACACTGATAAGGGCCGATCAGGTTGTTGGTAAACGGTTTCAGGCGTTCACATATTACGGCAGATAGGATCTTGTAGGCGATGTTAAATAGACTTATGCCTCTGTAGTTGGCGCAGTTCAGAGGGTCTCCTTTTTTGTGGATCGGGCAAACGATGCTGAGGTTCCATTCCTCAGGCATGCTTTAAACCGACCAGATTTGGTGGATGTTGCTTACCAAATCATCTCCGCCAGCTTTATAAAGCTCAGCGGGAAGGCCGTCATTTCCGGCGGCCTTATTAAGCTTGAGTTTAGATATAGCTATCCTCACTTCACTTAAGTCGGGTGGTTGGCAGTTTTCGCTGTCGTTGCCAATATTGAATAGATCGTTCTGCCAGACAGCGGAATGTTGTTCGTCATCGCCGTTTGACAGTCTGCAGAAGTGGTTCTTCCATATCCTCAGCATCGACTGTGTCTCAACTACGATATTTCCTTGTTCATCTCGATAGGATTCTGTTCGAGCCTTGTATCCTTGGCTTTGACGTTTTACACTTTGGAAAAACTTGCGAACATCGTTCCTGGAGTGGCACCTCTCTATATCCTCGATCGCAAGCTTTTCTTGCTGTTTTTTCTTCTTTCGTTCTTCCCTTCTTCTTTGCCTATAGAGCTCAATGGCAGCTCTCGTCTTCACCTGCAGCTTAGCCTTGTAGGCCTCGTTCTTGACTGCGAGCATCTGTCGGCATTCCTCATCAAACCAGGGGTTTCTTGCTGGTGGCCGCGAGAAACCTAGCACATCAGTTGCGGCTGATCTAATGGCTTGTTGGCATCGTTGCCATTGTTCTTCGACATTAGATGCTGGTGGTATGTTGTGAGTCGAGAGGTTAAGGGATACGCGTTGCGCGAAGGTCTTAGCGGTCTCTGGCGATTGCAGTCTTTCGACATTAAATTTTTTCACAGTATTTCTGTTTTTTTGTGGCGTGGTGGATATCCGCATCCTTACTTTGGCTACAACAAGGTAGTGGTCCGAGTCGACGTTTGCCCCTCGGAATGTGTGCACGTCGAGGATGTTGGATGCGTGCCTCGCATCGATTAGCACATGGTCGATTTGGTTGGCGGTTCGACCGTCTGTAGAGCCCCAGGTTGCTGTATGGATCCTTAGCCGTGGGAACCTAGTGTTACTTATCACCGTATTACGAGCTGCTGCAAAATTTATTAGTCGGTAGCCGTTGTCTTTTGTCGTTTCGTGGATTCTGTGCTTAGCAACTAAACTGCCAAATCCCCGAGTACAACTTCTACATCATACTCCGTCCAGGCTCCGTAGGCTCCATCAAAGAGCCTACGGAGCCTGTACGGAGCCTCCGTTGACCCTTTGAGGGCTCTTCCGCCACCAACTCCTTTCCAACACCCTGGCTCAGTATTGCAAATCCCTATACAGACCTGGTGTTCAAATATGTCGAAGCAGTTCATATAGGGATTATACTACCAGTTCGATCTAACTGGAGCTGTAGGTCCCACCGTTGACTCCATCTAGGGAATTCCTTCGCTGCCGCCTGAGAGTGAGTACCTTAGTGAGAGGACATTCCTCTCCCTCTCTCGTTCGCTGCCATCAACGACCTTCCACAGGGGTTTGTTACTCCATCTCCAGTCGAATTACTAGGCACCCACCAGTCATCAGCGTGGAGGTGAGAGTAGGAGTTGATAGTGGGAGGCTAGAGTGAGAGCGCTTTTGTTCTCAGGTAATGGCATCACTACCCTTAAACACCGGCGACTACCCTTAATCGCCTCTATATTACAAACTAAATGTTAAAACTAATATACCCCTATGGGATAGGGTATAAAAAAGACAAATAAATAATAATTCGAATAAACTTAAAAAGTTTCTACTTACACTAATTAAAAACGTTCTAGTAATGTAAAAGAATCGCATGCCACCTAATGCAATAGTTCCAGACGTCAGCTGATGCATGAACCGTACTGCCTAAGGAAAGAAAATTTTATCTTCATAAGGATATAGATGAAAGTTTTATAGAATAATGAATAAGATAAATTGAAACCATGGTTTCATGTACTTGGTAAAGGATCCCGTTTGCAATTTACCTTTTTGATTGTTTTGAAAGTTATACTCACCTCTGATCCGTACACAGCTGCAGGTAATGATTCCAAGACTTTAATTGGCTTATTAGCTTCGTCGTTAATTAACGTGGCAACCATTGAGACGAGCAATACTTTCGCAATTAAATAAAACAGCGAGTACCAGAAGTAAATGCGTCGCAATGTCGATTCGCTGATTCTAAATGGAAAGACAGAATTATCCGTCGTCATATGTTGACTACCCATACATACGATATGCTCTCGTAGAGCTGAACGCATATGTAGAATATATTGGCTGCAATTGAGGTTAGAATCAGCATAGACAGCTCATTATTAACGTGATCCAGTAGATTAATGAGTTGTGTGAAGTACAGCCTCTGTTTAGCCCAAAAATCCTGCGGTTGATGCTAGACACCCCCATAATGCAAATATTAAATAAAATTAAAAGTACCAATCAACTTACCATGCCTTTGAATCTTTCAAAATGCTTGTTAAAGTGTCGAAACTGAGTGATTAGTCCCAGGCTTACAAGAATGATAAACGCATCCGCCATAGACCAGGTGAACGTAGTATACACGTTTAACCATTGGATACCGATTCCACTTATGTAGTTGACTTTGAAAAAGTAAAAAAATGCCGGAAAAGCACCTGTAAAGTAGGCACTAACACCATCTGTCTGCCTCTTACATAGGCTGGCGGTATTTACATTGTTGCCCAAGGAAAATCCGTGCTCGATTAAGGCCAAAGCTGGGACACCAATACTTACTGCATATATCACTTTTCGCATTTGCCTGTGGATGCTGATGTCTCGACATGTGATAGTCGTTTCAATGGACTCCCAATGGCTTATTATTGTGGGCCATTTGCTCGCAATCCTAATGAACTGAAACATCACGAAAGGATTAATGGTGAACCATATCAGAGGAACTGAAATTTAGCCAACTGTGATATTAATTGAACGGTTATTTTGAATTTTCTTACACATTTTGTAAAAGCTGAGTCCCGTGAGGATATTCCAATAGAGGATTATGCCAGCATATGCCAGGTTTAAGGATATAATTGCAATTGCATACCAGTTGCGAAAGCTGCAGAAGGAATAGGATAAAGCGCTTGCTGTTGGTGCCCAGATGCCATTAACGGGCATTAAGGCGAATACCTGGATTATTGTGAGAACTGTTGAAAATGATTGTTTATGTAATTTTTTTAGGTTGGGTTGGTCTTTTTTTTTTGTAACTTACAAACTTTCATGTTTTGGTGAAAGGTTCCATTGATGTTGCGGAACATTATAATTGAACTGGGAGCGACTTTTGATCTCAAGTCATCTGGATGGATCAAAGATAGGGTCTTCAGTGGTGGTTAAAATGTGACCTTTTTTTAGAAACTTACGTGGATAAAGAAGGGATAGTGCGCCCTTGTGTTGAGTTCGCTTTTCGGTGCTGGCCAGCATTTTTTTTAAACTTTGATGAGTCCATGTAACAGAATTAAAATATTTTAAAACATCTTGTTATATCTGTTTTTAAGAAAAAAAAAGACCTTTAGGGAGGTTTAGGAAACATATGTTTAGTGAGACCACCCAGTGGTATGAGCACATTACAAATAGCAGACTACGTAGTACAGATTGCAGAGCTTATAATACAGATTACGAACAATATTGACTATAGAATACCATTTGGTGGTCAAAACATAGGCAATGCGATTCTATGAGAAAACAAGCGTTTTAACATAGAGAAAGCTCCCCCACTCTGAATCTCAGCCTACATGTGCCTAGAAACTTGTCCGTAAATTAGGACAAGGTGGATTTCCAAAAATTCCTCTGTAAGACCAACAACACTTACTTTAAGTGGCGCTACAGTCCGGGATGAACCTGGGCCTCAACCAACATGCCTCTCCAATTATCCCGGTCCTTAGCTAACTGCCTCCAGTTGCGCACTCCAAGTTGGTTGAGGTCGGTTTCTACTTGTGCGCGCCACTTAAGGCGAGGTCTTCCTCTACTGCGTCCGACGTCTGGCTGGGAATCGAAGACTTTGCGAGCCGGAGTATTGGTGTCCATTCGTTCTACATGTCGTAGCCATCTTAAACGTCAAATGCGGAGTTTTTTGACCAGGGGTATGTCTTTGTACAGCTCGTATAGTTCGTGGTTGAATCTTCGTCTCCATAGCCCGTCAACGCAAACGGGACCGAAGATTTTCCGAAGAATTTTTCTCTCGAATCGAGCAAGGATTTCTTCATCCGCTTTTGATACGGTCCATGCTTCAGCGCCGTAGAGCAGGACTGGGATGATCAGGGTTTTATATAGGATCTCCTTAGTAGTTCGAGTGAGGGCTTTACTACTAAATTGCCTTCTTAGCCCGAAGAAACAGCGATTGGCAAGAGTAATTCTTCGTTTGATTTCTGACGAGATGTTGTCGTCAGAGTTAATAGCGGAGCCGAGGTAGACAAAGTCCCGTACTACCTCAAAGTTATATCTGTCAATGGTGACGTTCTGTCCAATTCGTCGATGCTGTGTGTCCTTTCGTGTTGACAGCATATACTTAGTCTTACTCTCATTTACTGCTAAACCCATTTTTGCCGCTTCCTTCTCTATACTAGCAAACGTGGCTATGACATCACGTTGAGTCCTACGAATGATGTCAATATCGTCGGCGTATGCTAGTTGTTGCACCAATTTTTGGAGAATTGTGCCTCTGGTGTTGGCTCGGGAGTTTTGCACAATCCCCTCAAGAATCAAATTGGAAAAGTCACATGACAGCGCATCGCCTTGCCTAAATCCTTTTTTGTTATCGAATGTGTCGGTGAGGTCGTTTCCGACCCTGATGGTGCAGCGAGAATTCTCCATCGTCATCCTACACAAACGGACGAGTTTGGACGGTATACCAAAACTAGACATGGCTCTGTATAGTTCGTCTCTATAAATGCTGTCGTATGCGGCTTTGAAATCGATAAATAGGTGGTGGGTATCGATTTGGACTTCTTGAGTTTTTTCCAGGATCTGCCGAAGTGTGAAAATTTGATCGATTGTGGACTTTGCTGTCCTAAAACCACACTGATAAGGGCCGATCAGGTTGTTGGTAAACGGTTTCAAGCGTTCACATATTACGGCAGATAGGATCTTATAAGCGATGTTGAGTAGACTTATGCCTCTGTAGTTGGCGCAGTTCAGAGGGTCTCCTTTTTTGTGGATCGGGCAAACGATGCTGAGGTTCCATTCTTCAGACATGCTTTCAACCGACCAGATTTGGCTTATGAGTTGGTGGATGTTGCTAACCAAAGCATCTCCGCCAGCTTTATAAAGCTCAGCGGGAAGGCCGTCATTTCCGGCGGCCTTATTAAGCTTGAATTTAGATATAGCTATCCTCACTTCACTTAGGTCGGGTGGTTGGCAGTTTTCGCTGTCGTTGCCAATATGGAATGGATCGTTCTGCCTGACAGCGGAATGTTGTTCGTCATCGCCGTTTAACAGTCTGCAGAAGTGGTTCTTCCATATCCTCAGCATCGACTGTGTCTCAACTACGATATTTCCTTGTTCATCTCGACAGGATTCTGTTCGAGCCTTGTAGCCTTGGCTTTGACGTTTTACACTTTGGTAAAACTTGCGAACATCGTTCCTGGAGTGGCACCTCTCTATATCCTCGATCGCGCGTTTTTCTTGCTCTTTTTTCTTCTTTCTGAAAAGCCGATGTTCTTCCCTTCTTCTTTGCCTACAGAGCTCAATGGCAGCTCTCGTCTTCACCTGCAGCTTAGCCTTGTAGGCCTCGTTCTTGGCTGCGAGCATCTGTCGGCATTCCTCATCAAACCAGGGGTTTCTTGCTGGTGGGCGCGAGAAACCTAGCACATCAGTTGCGGCTGATCTAATGGCCTGTTGGCATCGTTGCCATTGTTCTTCGACATTAGATGCTGGTGGTGTGTTATGAGTCGAGATGTTAAGGGATACGCGTTGCGCGACGGTCTTGGCGGTCTCTGGCGATTGCAGTCTTTCGACATTAAATTTTTTCACAGTATTTCTGTTTTTTTGTGGCGTGGTGGATATCGGCATCCTTACCTTGGCTACAACAAGGTAGTGGTCCGAGTCGATCTTTGCCCCTCGGAATGTTCGGACATCCAAAATACTGGATGCGTGCCTCTTGTCGATCGCAATGTGATCAATTTGATTAACTGTTCGTTGATCTGGAGACCGCCATGTCCCCTTGTGGATATCGAGGTGAGGAAACCGTGTGCTGGCTATAGTGGAATTTCGTTCCGTAGCGAAGTCAATTAGCCTAAGTCCGTTACCATACGTGTTGTCGTGTAGGCTATATTTTCCGACAATACTGCTAAAGCCGTCTTCTCTTCCTACCTTTGCGTTAAAATCTCCCAGCACGATTTTAACATCGTACGTTGGTAGTCGGTCATAGGTTTTGTCGATTAGCTCGTAGAAGCAATCCTTAGTTATATCATCTTTTTCCTCCGTCGGAGCATGAGCGCATATAAGGCTTATGTTGGCGAATTTGGCCTTGATGCGGATTGTTACAATGTTTTCGCTAATGTTTTGAAAACATAAGACTTCTTGCTTAAGCCTGGCACCTATAACAAATCCGCATCCAAATAGTCGCTGTTTCTGCTCACTATAACACGGTCCATAGTAGATGTCACAGTTTTCATCCTTTTTTGCCCGGCCCATCCCATCGTATTTCCTGGATGGCAGTAATGTCTGCTTTGTAGCAGTTTAGGGCTTCTGCTAGTTGTTCACCTGCACCTATCCTGTTTAATGTTCTCACATTCCAGGTGCAGATACGAACGTCGTTGTCCATTTTTCGTTTAGCAGGGTCGTCAAAAATAATATCAGTCCTTTCCGAGGCTTTTGGTTGCTTCGTAACAATATTTTTTTTTTCCGTGGATGGGTAGTTAACCCAAAGCACAACCCCCAACCTGGAGGGCCAGGCCCTTGTTTTGACCCTAGGACATCGGGCCGGAAAAATTACCGATGTCAGTAGCCCATTTTTGGGGTATGAGCGCTGCCGTTGACCCATTGAGGGCTCCTCCGCCACCAACTCTTTTCCAATACCCTGGCTCAGTATTGGAACTCCCTATAGACCTGGTGTTCAAATATAAAACATCATTTATAAGGGAAAACATTGAAAAGGGTTTACTTAAATTACAATATGTACCCTGTACTGGAAAATTTAGCTGGTAGTTTCACCAAAGGGTTAGTAAAAGTAAAACTTGAGTTAAATAATAATCTTATTGGATTAAATATAAAAAGTTTGTATTTTTATTAAAAAAAAGAAGAATGATTTATCTGTTTACTGATTTTGAAATAAATAAATCATTCTGGGGAAGTTTTGAAATAAAATATTGATTGAGCAGATGTCATGAATGAACTAATTCCTATTTGTTTCTCTGTTCCATTTAATAATAATACTGAAACATGTAGAATGTACAATGTACACACATATATGAAATAATAAAGCTCAGTTCGTCTCTAAAACTCGTGTAGTGCGTTTGATTTACTTTTCGCTTCTCTGAATTTAATTTTACCATATCATCAGAATCAAAGCGCCTAAAACTTGATTGAATCCTAGGGAAACAATTACATTTAACCATTGTATATGAAGCTTATAGTAGTATCATCACGGCAATTTTTTTATTTCTGTCTCCAGCCGCCTAGGGGGAGATCGATCGTTTCTCACGAGAGAAGAAACATTTGTTCACTCTTTCTGAATAGAGTAAATGATATTATAATGAGTGTGTTTATGAGTGACTTGAAGAGTGCAAACAAGAACAAACCGGTTTTGGCGTACTCGCACTAAACTAAATAAGATAATGAGTAATATACAGAGGTGAGGTGATAACTTCAATATGCTTTTCCACGTCTCCAAAGAGGTAGCATATTAGACGCACTTTAGAACTAAAAAATACAATATGTAAAATAAGTTTAACATAAATATGAGAAATAAATATGAAAAAAAAAACAGAAAACATATCGATAATTCAATAAACAAACAAAAATTAAAAAAAAAAAAAAAAAAGAAAGTGGGGATCTTAGTTCCTCGCACTTTTAACTCCACAGAAATCCTTATTGAATTTTCTTATAGAAAATAAATTTTCTGCAACATCAGTATTTAGATGTACAAGAAGAAGAAACTGCTAGTCATTTTTGAGATTTTCCCATATTAATTCTATGGCCAGCAACGTTTGCATAAGACCACCAAAGCAATGTGGCTTTTTCATTTTACCAGTAGACTCCCATAATGAGATCCACTCCCTAGCTGTTTTGATGGACTGTAGAGTTTCACTAGATGCTGAAACAGGTCCACGATCAGGATTGGATGTGTAAAGACTGTAGCTATTTAAGTTATCAAAAAGATTATTCATCTTAATAGGAAAAAGTGCCGTCGAGGCAGCGATTTTTTTATCTGTGTCGGTTTCAAAACAATTTGCTGAGATAGCGTTGAAAATTCCAGCAGCTGAAAACCCATGTAGCCAGTTTGACTGATCATTCTTCAAAACTGTTTGGATTTATATGACTCTTCGTTAGTTTGAAGCATACTTGAAAGATATTCTTGGAATCTTCTTCAAACAGTTTGACAAGTGTTCCCCAAGAAACGATATCATCAGCTATGCGAATATTATTTTTTAACAACAACTTCGCAGGCTTTTGAATAAATGCGGGTAGTCATATAAAAGAAATATTACCTGGTCCGAGATTTCAAAAAACGGCTTATTTTCTGCTGCTCCCAGTAATTTACATGCTTTTCTATTGTTACTGCCCTGGTCACAGCATACAGCAATAACTTCAAATCCACATTCTAATATTTTGGTAACTGTTAATTTCAATATCTCGGTTCGGATGTTCTCACCCTTTTGGCATCCTATATAATATGATATGGTTTGCTCCCAATTCATATTTAATCCTCTAAGTGTGAATACCATAACCTTTGAAGCAACAGTGGTGTGCCTTCCCAGCTCCCCAAAATCCGAAAACCCGTATATCATATCCGTTTTCGTGTTATAATCAAGCTCGGTCTTTATTGCCATTTCATCAAAAATCAGAACACATCTTTTTTGTATATTTGACATGGTCTTGGTCTTACATTTCAATAGTTCAATTATTTGGGTAGAGAACCCAGCCGGTAAACTCAAAGATAAATGCCATCTATAATTATGCTTACAGATAGTAAGCTAAATCCGGTGTTCAGCATATGGAATTATTATGAAGGAGACTTATAAAAAACTTTAGACACAAATCTTTTTCATTGTATGTCCAACGTGCATTTACCTTATGAAAAAGTTACATGCTAACAAATGTTTTAACATCGACTTGTTTTTCCTGCAATTGCAAGTCAACGTTTTTCTCTAAATTATACTCCTTATCATATTTTAATCTTTTCGGTGTATCGAAAATGCAACGCGGGACAGAATTTTGTATTCCACCTTTAGATTTATGAACGAAACGTGAACCGGGAGATGGAAACTGTGAGGAAGAAATTTCGGAGCTATTGTTAAGAGGAGGTATAGAGATTTGCCGAAGTGGTAGTACTATTAGTTTCATATACAATGATTTAACTCTTTCCCAGAACTGCACTTTTCATTTGGCCTGTATTTTATAGACTTCGCTTTTAAACTAACGGCCTATTTGGTATCACACAAACTGTTTATTATTAAAATAATTATGTAACATCAATAGTACCTGACTAGACAGTGCATAAATATCAGAAAATCAAGCCTAGGTAATACTCTTCAACACGTGCATGCTCGTCTTATCATTTAAAACCCCTGTTGTCAAGTTGGCACAACTGTATTGGATTACAAATGTAAAATGCTCTCTGTATCGGTTGGGACAATTTTTCTTTAAAACCACCTAGATCGAGTTATATGTATTGTATATCCGTTTCTTTTTATAATCATTCATACCAATTCCAAGCCGCCAGCATTTACTTTACTCTTGCTGAATATGACTCTTGCCATGCAATTGTCCTTGTCTAATCTGGTAAAATTTTTGAAAGTAGACCCAGACTAATCATAACAGATGTTTCACGAAATTACTTCAAGGCTTACCTACATTGGCGAGCTAATCTAACAACTTCATTTGTAATAAAATCCTTTAATCTATTTCTGTAGAAGTTTCAGTGGATTCCATCATCTGACACAGAAGAGAAAAAAAATCGATTTAACATCCTATAGGGTGATTTCGCTGAAGTACGTACATAATGCAAGCGCCTGCTGGTTTAGTCCTTTAAAGTAACTACTAAAAGCAACAACACCCCCGAGCCTGAAATATCGCGTAATTACGGCTGTAAGCTGAAAACTTTTGCTGGACAGCACTTGAAAAGGAAGTGTCATCATTACATTTCTCCATTTTGATGTAGGATGTTTCTCTTTTTGCTTTACTCGTCTCCTTCTTGATAAATTACTTGAATGACCCGCCACCCTACCTCCAGGGTTATATCAGCACCAACCAACCTCTCGCAGTTATTTTTAAATTTAACGCAAACAACACTCAATAGCGTGATTCAAGCAAAAAAATGGAGAAAATATAAATAAGGACACGAACTGGAACGGCGGGCTGTCAAGTGGCAACGGTTGTCTTATCATGATATTTGTATAAAAAAATAGAAAGTGCTGTTGTAGATAGCTATGTGCATGTCGATGTGTAATTCAGCAATTTCCTCAGTTGACTGCGGCTAACCGTGTTGCGTTGGTCGTTTCAAAACATTTATTCGGTTCTGACATTGCTTCGATGCCTCACCTCGAAAAAGTTCTTTGAAATGAAATTTGCAAAAAATATCGATTGGTTATCACGACACGAGAGAACATTTTCACATATCAAAAAGGTCCAACAGCAGCGAATCTCAAACGAGTAAGGATGCTCGTTTATCATAACATGATTTTTCATTTGCTTTTCCGGCAATCTTTTGGTACATTCCAGGACAGGATTTATGGTGAAGAAAGCTAAGGGATCGGCAAATTTAGGAGGAAAAAAAATTAAATCGATTCAAGGTTTGTTGCGGTTAAGTTGGTACTTAATTGGGTGTTCCTTATTTGGGGATATATTTTTTTTTTCTATAACCACAATGTTAGTGAAGGCTCGGCTATTCAGGAGAGGGTTAAAAAAGGATTTCGTTTGCGATGGAAGCTTTCAAGAAGCAATTGCTCCAGGTAAGAGATTTCAGTAATCAATTTTAGCAGATAACAGTTTTTTTTTAAACTTTGGCTTGGTGTTAGGTTCTTCGGTGTTAGGTTTTTCGTCTAATGGGGATTTACAGTGAATAAATAAAGTTAAATAATAAAATGGTACCGGAGAGACTCTGAAAAAAACAGCTATCGGGTTGAGTGATAAAATCGTTTCGACAAAACTCTGAAAAAAAAGCATCGTTTAACTCTTGTCAAACTTGCGGAAATCATTAAGAACATACCTGAATTTTGTCGTGTGGTGCTATCATCATACTTTCAGTGTCCAGGGAACTCATCGCACCGTATAAACGCCGTAACGGACAGTGTTGAATAAGATCTAGAAATGTCAATTCGGCGCCGATTAGGGATTGCTTAAGTGGAACTACAGTCCGGAATGAACGTGGGCCTCAACCAACCTGCCTCCCCAATTAGCCCGGTCCTTAGCTAACTGCCTCCAGTTGCGCACTCCAAGCTGGTTGAGGTCGGTTTCTGCTTGTGCGCGCCACTTAAGGCGATATCTTCCTCTATAGCGTCCGACGTCTGGCTGGGAATCGAAGACTGTGCGAGCCAATATGCCTTAACCATCTTAAACGTCCAATGCGGAGTTTTTTTTTACCATGTACAGCTCGTAAAGTTCTTGGTTGAATCTTCGTCTTCATAGACCGTCACCGAAAATGGGACCGAAGAATTTTCGAAGGATTCAAGCAAGAATTCTCCATCGTCATCCTACACAAAAAGGGCGGTATATACCAAAACTAGACATGGCTCTGTTCGTCTTCCCTTTCCCTCCACAGGCTCACAATCGTGAGTTTTCTCTATAAAATGAACTGAAATTAAATTACTCGGTTCGCTCCTGCAGTCCTGCACCACACGATTGTGAATTTGTTGTAGATTCATTTTATGTTTAATACGACTCAATAGCCCTATGAATGTATGTGTTAGTCGGTGTGGGAAAAGTGTGGTTGTTGGTTGATACGTCTTGTCATCAATTATTAATTATATTTCGTGATAAATAATTTTTTTGTTTAAAGTTTTCAGTTAATTCGCATGCTTAAATGTGAGTTATTAGTTTAAAAGTATTATTTTATAAAAAATTTTAGCAAACAAGTGTTTTTGTAACATGTAAATAAAATTTTCACAATTGTGAGCTCCAGTTCTATGTAGTGCTGAAATCGGACATTTCGTTATTCTGCCAGATTTGAATTTTTTGTTGGTTTGCTTTGTTTAGAATGCCTCGAATACAATATAATGCAGAGGAAATTTTCAAAATGCTTGTGGCAGATGATGTTTTGCCAATAGAAAACGATAGAGAGAAAGAACTTATTGTTGAAACTGAAGATGAATCCGAATCCGAACAATTTCATTCCGAAGATGACATTCCATTGGCTCAACAACAGATTTCGGGCCAGGAAGGTTCGACATCAAACTCAGTGATTTTAAGTTCCCGAAAAAGAAAATTTCAGTGGATCAAAAGGCCTTTCAAGCAGGATAGATCACTGTCTGATAATTTTCCTGATGAGATACCGGTAAATTTTGTGAAAATCGGTACTTTGACTGTTTATTAAAGTGACTTTTAATAGGCTGTTAAGACACCATGTGAATATTTTTCGCAATATTTTACTGCTGACTTGATAGAAATGGCTGTTATACATACTTCGCAATATTATCTGGCTACAACTGGTCGTGAACTTAAAACTTCATTCGAAGAGATGTCAGTATTTTTGGAATGCACGCCGTCATAGGGTGTATTAAGTTCCCACGCATCCACATGTATTGGAGTACAAAGTTCCGATTTGACTTAATTGCTAAGGCCATGCCACGTGATAGGTTTTATACGCTTCGAGTCAATATCCATTTTGTAGATGTGAATGCTGTATCTGAAGATGAAAAAAAGGTAAATCTACTATGGAAGGTACAGCCAGTAATTGACTCCGTTCGGGCAAGATGCTTGAAAATCAATAGAAACATGTTTCAGGAATTTTCTATAGATGAACAAATGATACCATTTTTGGGTAAATGTAAAAAATAAGCCTCGCCCGGTAGGACTAAAGAACTTTGTGGTAACATCGTCTTGCGGAATGGTACTTGATTTTGAGATATACCAAGGTAGTACAACGCCTCTCAAGGACAGAAGTCTCGGCTTAGGACCATCCATCGTTTTGCGCCTAACTGAAACTTTGCCAAAGAATTCATGTGTTTATTTCGACAGATACTTCACTACACTTCCCCTCCTTCAAAAGCTGAAAGAAAACGAAATATTTGCCACAGGAACTCTAATGAACAACCGCTGCAACGGTTACACATTCATAAAAGACGCGAAAATGAAAAGGGGAGAGTTCGAAGAAATTTGCGTAAATGACAATTCTTTGTGTTTAATAAAATGGAAAGATAACAAAAGTGTATTGATGACTTCGACTTTGGTTGGTAGTCAACCAGTTAAAGCTATCAAACGCTGGGATAAAGCTGCGAAAGCACGAGTTGATGTTCCCCGCATGCGTATCGTCATATAATTCAGGAATGGGAGGGGTGGATACTTGTGATCAACTTATTGAGTGCTATCGCACTTGGGTAAAAACTAAAAAGTGGACTGTTAAAACAATTCTGCACATGTTTGACTTAGCTATTGTTAACAGCTATTTTGAATACAAACATGATTGCAAGCTCAATAATCTCCCACGAAAGGACCAAATGGATTTGCTTGAGTTTAGGTTGGAAATAGGAGAGTATTTATTGGGTGGTGTAATCAATCTTAAAAAAAATGCTTCCATGGATTCAGAGCTTGAAGACGTACCGGTTGAGAACAAGAGAAGGAAGGTTGCATCAATACCTGGACAAGACAAGCGCTTTGATGGTTTTAATCACTGGCCAGTCGTTGAACAACTTAAAGCACCTTTAAAATGTCGCTTACCTAATTGCACAAGTCGGTCACGAACCAAATGTGAAAAGTGTAACATAAATCTTTGCCTCACTAAGGACTCAAATTGTTTCAAGAAATTCCATTCAAGGAATACTTAAGCAAATAGCAAAGCGACATTTTACCAGTTCACATACTAACTTTCTAAAAGTATTTTAAAATTAAATTACAATATTTACTTTTAAAAAGTATTTTAAACTTATTTAACTAAAAGCACTTAAATAAATACTGTTAACTACTATTAACTACTTACTTCTTTAAAAAAATGTAAAAGTAAAGTTTATTTTTAAATGTTTTTAAAAATAAAAATGTTTCCTTCCCTAAAATATCTAACAAAGTTTTTTTTTGTATTATTTTAACTTTTTTTCGTGGTGACTTTTTTAGCCAATATTGCCTCTAATGCACTCCCGAAGCTCACAATTGTGAGTGTGCTGTTTCAAGGACATCCCAGACTTTTTTTTAATTTTTTTTTATTTCACATTTCTCCTTTAACGTTTAAAATTGAAGAAAAATTGTAATTCCAGTAAAATATTATTTTGGGATTGCTCAGGAGGGAAAGGGCTATATCGGTTTGGACTTCTGGGGTTTTTTCAAGGATCTGCGGAAGTGTAAACATTTGATCGGTTGTGGACTTTGATGGCCTAAAGCCACACTGATAAGGGCCTTTCAGGTTGTTGGTAAACCATTTCAGGCGTTCACATATTACGGCAGATAGGATCTTGTAGGCGATGTTGCGGAGACTTATGCCTGTGTAGTTGGCGCAGTTCAGAGGGTCTCCTTTTTTGTGGATCGGGCAAACGATGCTGAGGTTCCATTCTTCAGGCTTATTTTCATCCGACCAGATTTGGCTTATGAGTTGGTGGATCGTACTTACCAAGTCATCTCCGCCGGCCTTATAAAGCTCAGCGGGAAGGCCGTCATTTCCGGCAGCCTTGTTAAGCTTGAGTTTAGATATTGCTATCCTCACTTCACTCAGGGCGGGTGGTTGGCAGTTTTCGCTGTCGTTGCCCATATTAAATGGTTCGTTCTGCCAAAGATTATGAATTCTATACAGATGATGCATTGAGAACAAAAAACAGAAACTTTTGCTCAGTAGCTTCATGATACGGGCGGGCTGTGCCAGCACGACCCGCCATAGAATAATTTTTCTTGTATGGAGTGCGTCATCTGTATAGAATTCATAATCTTTGATTCTGCCTGACAGCATAATGATGTCCGTCAACGCCGTTTAACGGTCTGCAGCCAATCAGCGATTGATTTGGTGATTTCGCTAGTTGACTGCTGGAAATGTTGGCGCAGATCCAAATGTTGGCCTAACAATCATCTTTTCGGATGAGGCCAATGAGTGTGAGCAAAGAGTATACAACTTCAATAGTGCGCATCTCATACAAAGAAAATTTACTATGAGGGGTACTGAACAGGCACATTACCTGATTGCCATGCCAGCATCAAGCAACAGTATAGCCGATGCAAATGAACGACGGAAATTCCCCTTCGCACTTACCGCCCGCGTCTGAAACAGCTACAACATGTTTAGCTGTGATGTGTACTCTATAGTTATATACCTCTTTGGCGTGAGTCATCTGATATCGAGCGTTCACTATTTGGATGCCGCGATCATGCGACTTGACAATACTCGATTATTTTCTCTGGTGTTCACAAGCCAACCACTCATAGCGACCTGAAAGCATATATTTGAGACGCTATTGCCGGAATAACGCGGCACATATTGGACTGATTCATAAACAATTGGACCGACTGCCAGTAAATCCCAGGTAACCGCAAAAAATGTTTTTTTTTCAGTAGGCAATAGCAAAATCGCTTCATCCTTTTTAAAGCCCTTTAATGTCATTTAGTTTTCCTTAACATTCATCCCACTAAGTTGTAACTTTAAATATTTTTTTTTTTCCTTCCAGTACTAGTACTTGCCCAAGTCTTCGCCCTAATGCCAGTAAGTGGAATAACATCCAAATCTGCGCAAAATCTTTTATTCTCATTTAAGCATTATCGAACTATCAACAGCATCTTTATCATAATATGCTTCGGTGTGTTGACTATATTCACAGTGAAATGGGCGCTAAGTAAACGTTTTGATTTCGATGCAGTTGGTAAGATAATAAAAACAAAATATCAATCAATTTGATTGACTTAAAATTTTCAGAGACTTTTATCTTTTACATGTCAATATTTCTGATTGCAATTTCATTCTTCAACTTGGGACGTAAATGGCCACAATTGATGATAGAATGGGAGACTGTTGAACGTAAGCTTCCGCCCTTGCAATCTCAGCTTGAAAAACGTTCACTTGCCCATCAGATTAAGATGATAACTTTTGTCACATCTATGCTGTCTCTAGTGGAGCATTTGCTTAGTATGCTGTCATCGATTTACTACGCAAATGCATGCCCAGCTCGTCCAGATCCCATCGAAAGCTATTTGTTTTCGAATTATATTCAGATATTTACCTTTGTAGACTACAACAATTGGCTTGCAGTTTTTGGAAAGTATTTAAATGTTTTGTCAACATTTGCCTGGAATTTTACGGATATTTTTATAATGGCTATAAGCGTGGGTTTATCAGCCAGATTTCGACAATTAAATGCGGATCTATTCATCATGGCGAAGAAGGTGAGTAGAGAATATTGTATTGTTGGTAAATCGGCTTAGTGAAGAAAATTCCATAGAAATGCTGAAGATAAATTACAAAAATGTTTTATGCTTTTTTTAAAATTGAACATGCCAATGATAAATCATCTATCTTCTATACAAATAAAAAATTAAATGTCGTTCGTTGGAAATAACATCACTTGAGAACATTTTTTATACCCTATCCCATAGGGGTACCTATATTTGTTTTGATACGTAGTTTGTAACATAGAGAAATAATTTTGCTTTAGCTGAGTCGAATTAGCCATGTCTGTCCGTCCGTCCGTCCGTACGTCAAAAATGTTTGGGCCTTAAATTTTGGTACACGTGCTCTTTGTTGCTCCCAGCAGAACAAGTGTAAACATTTTTGAAATCCGCCCACTGCCACGCCCCCTTTTCAGAAAAACGTAGTTTTTGGCCAAACCGTATGGAATTTTAAAAAAAGTGTCTGGGCAGCATATTTAGAGAATCGTATAAATATCACTCCCACTTTTTGGGGGCGTTTTTAATAAAAAAACGTTTTTTAGCCAAATTTTAGAATTTTCGAAAAAAAATTTGGATGCACAATCATTGACAGTATTAATTTGAACATTTCGTCAATAGACCATTTTAACCCACGTCCTCTTTTTGGGGGCATTTTCCTCCAAAAACCATTTGTATACATATGCAATACAAAAACGTTGTTTTTTGTCGAACCACAAAAGGTTTTGATAAACTGTCTGAGCAATATATTGTGACAATGTCATTTACTGTATTTCATCGCCATAAAGCCTACATTTTGAGGATATTAATTTTAAGGATGGGATGGGATAGGGTATTCAACGATCCGCACAGTGGATTGTAGCCGTCTCATATGTTTTTTTTAATGTTCGTCATAAACCAACTTAGATTTTGATGATATTTATCACTTTTACGCCCGCTTTTTTGATTTATCTTAAATCGGAGAACGACTGGACCGATTTCGTAGTAATAACGGGTGATTTTTTAAGAGGTTTAGAACTTTTTTAAAAAAAAAAACACAAAAAATTCGAAAAAATGAATGAAATATTTATTTGAATCGATAGTTTGAACCTTGCAATTTAATGTTTAAAGATAATTTGATGCAAATGTTGACCGCGGCTGCGTCTCAGGTAGCCCATCCGCTGAGTCCAATTTTGGCATAATCTTCACACATATCGGCCGGTATCTCACGAATGAATGCATGGATGTTGGCTTCCAGTGCGTCAATCGAAGCGGGCTTGTCCCTATAGACATTAGCCTTGACATACCCCCACAAAAAATAATCTAATGGTGTCAAATCGCACGATCTAGGCGGCCAATTGACCGGCCCGAAACGTGAAATTAACTGTTCACCAAACTCGCCTCGCAATTGCGCCATTGTTTCGCGTGCTGTGTGGCATGTGGCACCGTCTTGTTGAAACCACATATCATGCAAGTCAAGAACTTCCATTTCGGGCAAAAAAAGTTTGTTATCATCGCTCGGTAGCGTTCACCATTGACAGTAACGCTGCGATTCGCATCATCTTTGAAGAAATATGGCCCAATAATGCCGCCGGCCCATAAACCGCACCAAACAGTGGCTTTTTCGGGATGCATTGGTAGCTGTTGCAATGCTTCTGGCTGATCTTCACTCCAAATGCGGCAATTTTGCTTATTTACGTACCCATTCAACCAAAAATGAGCCTCATCGCTGAACACAATTTTTCGATAAAAAAGCGGATCCTCGGCCAGCTTTCCAAGAGCCCATTCACCAAAAATTCGGCGTTGTGGTAGGTCGGCTGGCTTTAGTTCTTGCACCAGCTGTATCTTAAAAGGCTTTACGCCCAAATCCTTCCGCAAAATTTTCCACGTAGTGCTGTAACAAAGGCCTAACTGCTGGGAACGGCGCCGAATCGACATTTCGCGGTCTTCTGTCACACTAGCTGATACGGCCGCAATATTTTCTTCACTACGCACAGTACGTAAACGTGTTGGTGGTTTAATGTCCAACAAAGTAAATTTGGTGCGAAATTTGGTCACAATCTTCCGAATAGACTGCTCAGAAGGTCGAGAATGCCGATCATAAAATGGAAGCAGCGCGCGATGAACATTTCGAACCGAGCACGAATTTTGATAGTAAAATTCAATAATTTGCAAGCGTTGTTCATTTGTAAGACGATCCATGGTTAAATTGCAAACCAAACTGAAGCTGTTTGACAGTGACACAAGGTACTAAACACACGTCAGCTGTCAAAACCAGTGTTGCCAAAACCAAACCAGCTAAAAAATCACCCGTTACAATTCAAGTTCTTAGAGAAAAAATTGACCGCGTAATTTTTTACGCCCACTTCTTCTATTTCCTAATAGTAGGTCAACGTTTGTGGCCCAACATCATTCCAGGATTTGTGAACTATAAATGGTGAATTGTGGAGCACGTGCAGAGAAGCGTGACAACATTTGCGGTAAGAGAAATTCACTCATTGGGATTACACCCTCGGAGATGCTGTGCTTTCGTCAAATGCTCATCAGATACTAACATTGTTTTCTATAATTATCTCATCATGTTTCCATCCAAACCGACTTATTTGTGAGGCAAATACAAAGATGCCATGTGTGATGATATTTTGACATGATTGTGGACATATGCTTGATGACTTCCAACAAGGTATTATCTGACTTAGGCATGACAGCTCCCAATCGTCCAATGCGTGACGCATTTAATCAAGAGTTGCGAAGCGAAAAATAATATGATTGAGATGCTTTGAGGGAATCTTTTCGAACGAACGTTCCACTGTTGAAACAATATTCTTACGACACTCTTATGAAAGTTGTGAGCGATGGAACTGGAGGGATTTTTTTTTACGCTTACGGTGGAACTGGAAAAACTTTTTTGATCGAATTAATTTTGGCAACGATACGCTCGTAGAATGATATTGCTCTTGCATTTGCTTCATCAGGAATTCATCTACATTGTTGGAAAGCGGTCGAACTGTTCATTCAACACTCAAGTTGCCATTGAAGATGCATATCAATGAATATCCAACGTGCAACATTTCCAAGAACAGTGCAATGGCCAAAGTTTTGTAGCAAAGCAAACTGATCGTCTGGGATGAGTATACAATGTCACATAAAAAGTATTTCGAGGCATATTACTTACTTACTTACTTAAGTGGCGCTACAGTCCGGGATGAACCTGGGCCTCAATCAACATGCCTCTCCAATTAGCCTGGTCCTTAGCTAACTGCATCCAGTTGCGCACTCCAAGTTGGTTGAGGTTGGTTTCTACTTGTGCGGCGAGGTCTTCCTCTACTGCATCCGATGTCTGGCTGGGAATCGAAGACTCTGCGAGCCGGAGTTTTGGTTTCCATTCGTTCTACATGTCGTAGCCATCTTAAACGTCCAATGCGGAGTTTTTTTTTGACTAGGGGTATGTCGCTGTACAGCTCCGAACTATACTCGTGGTTAAATCTTCGTCTCCATAGCCCGTCAACGCAAACGGGACCGAAGATTTTCCGAAGAATTTTTCTCTCGAATCGACCAAGGATTTCTTCATCCGCTTTTGATACGGTCCATGCTTCAGCGCCGTAGAGCAGGACTGGGATGATCGGGATCTTATATAGGATCTCCTTGGTAGTTCGAGTGAGGGCTTTACTTCTAAATTGCCTTCTTAGCCCGAAGAAACAGCGATTGGCAAGAGTAATTCTTCGTTTGATTTCTGACGAGATGTTGTTGTCAGAGTTAATAGCGGAGCCGAGGTAGACAAAGTCTAGTACTACCTCAAAGTTATATCTGTCAATGGTGACGTTCTGTCCAATTCGATGTTGTGTGTCCTTTCGTGTTGACAGCATACACTTGGTCTTACCCTCATTTACTGCTAAACCCATTTTTGCCACTTCCTTCTCTATACTAGCAAACGTGGCTATGACATCACGTTGAGTCAATATCAATATCGTCGGCGTATGCTAGTAGTTGCACCGATTTTTGGAAAATTGTGCCTCTGTTGTTGGCTCGGGAGTTTTGCACAATAATCTCAAGAATCAAGTTGAAGAATTCACATGACAGCGCATCGCCTTGCCTAAATCCTTTTTTGGTATCGAATGTGTCGATAAGGTCGTTTCCGACCCTGATGGTGCAGCGAGAATTCTCCATCGTCATCCTACACAAACCGACGAGTTTGGGCGGTATACCAAAACTAGACATGGCTCTGTATAGTTCGTCTCTATAAATGCTTTCGTATGCGGCTTTGAAATCGATAAATAGGTGGTGGGTATCGATTTGGACTTCTTGAGTTTTTTCCAGGATCTGCCGAAGTGTGAAAATTTGATGGATTGTGGACTTTCCTGGCCTAAAACCACACTGATAAGGGCGTTCACATATTACAGCAGATAGGATCTTGTAAGCAATGTTGAGTAGACTTATGCCTCTGTAGTTGGCGCAGTTCAGAGGGTCTCCTTTTTTTGTGGATCGGGCAAACGATGCTGAGGTTCCATTCTTCAGGCATATTTCCGTCCGACCAGATTTGACTTATGAGTTGGTGGATGTTACTTACCAAGTCATCTCCGCCGGCCTTATAAAGCTCAGCGGGAAGGCCGTCATTTCCGGCAGCCTTATTAAGCTTGAGATTAGATATTGCTATCCTCACTTCACTCAGGTCGGGTGGTTGGCAGTTTTCGCTGTCGTTGCCAATATTGAATGGTTCTTTCTGCCTGACAGCGGAATTTTGTTCGTCATCGCCGTTTAACAGTCTGCAGAAGTGGTTCTTCCATATCCTCAGCATCGACTGTGTCTCAACTACAATATTTCCTTGTTCATCTCGACAGGATTCTGTTCGAGCCTTGTATCCTTGGCTATGACGTTTTACACTTTGGTAAAACTTGCGAACATCGTTCTTGCTGAAAAGCCGATGTTCTTCCCTTCTTCTTTGACTATAGAGCTCAATGGAAGCTCTCGCCTTCACCTGCAGCTTAGCCTTATAGGCCTCGTTCTTGGCTGCGAGCATCTGTCGGCATTCCTATCAAACCAAGGGTTTCTTGCTGGTGGGCGCGAGAAACCTAGCACATCAGTTGCGGCTGATGCTGGTGGTATGGTGTTAATCGAGAGGTTAAGGGATACGCGTTGTGCGAAGGTCTTGGCGGTCCCTTGCGATTGCAGTCTTCCGACATTAAATTTTTTCACAGTATTTCTGGATTGTTGTGGCGTGGTGGATATCCGCATTCTTACCATGGCTGCTACAAGGTAGTGAGTCGATGTTAGCTCCTCGGAATCTTCGGACATCCAAAATACTGGATGCGTGCCTCTTATCTATCGCAATGTGATCAGTTTGGTTGACCGTTCGTTGATCTGGAGACCGCCATGTCCCCTTATGGATATCGAGGTGAGGAAACAGTGTGCTGGTTATAGTGGCATTTCGTTCCGTAGCGAAATCAATTAGCCTAAGTCCGTTACCAGACGTGTTGTCGTGTAGGCTATGTTTTCCGACTTTTCTGGCTTTCACATTTGGTTTGCTCAATTAACTGATTTACTTTCTGCTTGCTAAATTTCGCAGGCATTTCTTCTATTATTTGACGTTCAAGGTAGTTTCTTGTAGCATACATTGCGGCGTAATGATCAGATATGTCGGTTTCAATAACAGCCGACACTATATCTTGTTGTGTAATGCTAACAAAAATATGGTCAATTATTGTAGAAGTATTTGCAGCTATATTTACACGTGTGGATTGGTTGATTACATTGGTTAAGCCCTTTGATGCCATTATTTCCAAATACTTATTGACATGGGGATCATTTGACTTGTTTAAGTTTATGTTCGTATCACCCATAACAATCAATTCTCTCTCATTATGGACGTGATTGTCCAATTCTTCTATAAACTCCGCGACACTTAACTTTGGTGGTCTATATATCGCGTGAATAAATATTTTTCTATGATTGTCATCTATTTCTATTTGGACATTTTCATAAAATACAGTATTATCATAAATTCGTTTGTATCGTATATGATTCCTCCGCCTTTACCCTCTTTTCTATTAAAGAATTCAGTATTGAATCCATTTAGGCTGTAGAACTCATTTTCTTCTTCTCTCACATTAATTTCATTTAAAGCAATAACATCAACATAATCTAAGAAATTCTCAATTTCTGTAACAAAAACATTCCAATTTTTCCTTATCGATCTTATATTAAAACACATACAACAAAAATTCATTTTTTTAATAAAATCTGCTTCGATGCCAGTAAATCCATTTATTACCAAAAATCGATGTGAGCGTCGTTACATTGGAATTCCATTATATTTTTTATTTTGTTTTGATTTTCCAATTCGTTTTTGTTTTGCCTACTGCTTTGATAACTTCTGTCAAATTTTCGTCGGCCGTGGGTGGGACATTTTTGATTTCTATGTTGTTTTTTAGTAATTGTTGCTCTAGTGTGTTCACTTTTGTTTCTAATAAAAGAATTTGTTTGTCTTTTACCTGGTTATTTTCTTTTAGTTGTTTTATTTCATTAGAAAGTTTTTGTAGAATGTCGTTGTTCATTTCCATGTGCTGGTTAATCTGTTCGTATACATTTGCAACAAATTCACAGCTTGTTTTTATTTCGGACATGTCTTTTCTCATTATTTTCATTTCTTCAATAAGCATTTAGCTGTTGATGTTTGATGTGTTTGGGTTTTCACTGACATCAGGGGAACTAGCACTCCTTGTTCTTTTTGGTGGTGGCTGAGTTGGGGTTACCACGGGTACAGGTTTTAGTGTACCATCTACCACAGGATTTTGTAGTTCCCTTCTGCAGGTTGCACATCTCCATTCGTCCTTTTTGACCATGGTCATTTTCCTATAGGATTTCTCCGACATGGTGGTGCAACCAAAGTGCATTTTGCGATCATACCTATGGCATGTCAAAAAATCCCCTTCAGAGGGGACGTCGATGAAACATTCACTGCACACATGCATATTTAATTTTAGGGGAAAGAGAGAGTTTATTACAAGAGATATGAGTTGTTTTCAGAAAAAGAACAAAAATAACAACCAAGAATGATGGCGATGAAATTAAAAAACTATTTTTTGCACCGTGAATCTTACACAAAATAAATTTAAGATTGGATAACCAATAAGTCACTGTCTTTTACTATCCACTTCTTCACACTTTACGTCGTTTTGATGGCTTTAAGCGCACTTTTCAAAATATAAACTCAGGAAAAAATCAAATCACAACCGATCACTGTAAAAGCTGACGCTAGCGTTGTCGGCATTTCTTATCAATCTAATATCCCGGCAAATCTGGCCCATATATAGCAAGAAACGCTCCCTCAGTTTAATAATGCTGAACAGATCCACCATCAGCACCATCATTGGTGTCCTTACAGGACACTGCCTGATAGGCGTACATTCTAAAAGTCTTGGCTTTTGTAGCAACGACTTCTGCAGAAGCTGCATGGACGAGGAGGAGGAGTAAAGTATCATTCATCTTCTTTGTTCATGCCCAGCGCTCTCCAACAAAAGAAGACTCCACCTGGGAGACTACTTCTTCGACAACCTAGGTGACCTGATTAACATTGACATCATGAACCTCCGCCGTTTTATTTGTAGCTCGGATTGGTTCAACTAGGCAGACGAGTCATAGGAAAAGATGTTTGATCCATGTGGTACCACAACGGACCTTCTTGGTCTAAGTGTGTACGCGTTCCGCCTGCAGCCACCTAACTTAACCTAACCTTTCTCGAATCGAAATTAGCCAACGAATGCTGACTATCCTTATTGAGATGGCAGAGGATTTCACCATTCACCTCCTCTGGGTGCGGGCCACAAGGTGGATGAGCTTGCCCGACAGGGCACTACCCTTGACATTCTACCGCCAGTAGATATGTTAGGTATGCCCTTGCTATATGTTAAATGCAGATCAAACTGGATGCGATCAAGAGGGCATCTGTGGAAGCTGTTTGGACGAAGAAGAGGAGGACAGTATTCCCCACATTCTCTGGTCTTGTCTAGCTTCTCCGATAAAAGAAATCTCTATCTGGGTATCTATTTTTTTGAGAATCTATGTGAGTTGGCTAATATTAATGTCAGAAACCTCTTACGCTACATAGTCAGATTTGAATGGTTCAGTTAGGCGAACGAGTCTAGGGAAAGTCAACAAACACGGACTTTCATGGTCCAAGTGTATAAGCTAACCTAATATAACATTACGATGGGATGAATGTAAAGGGAGCAAAAAAGCAAACATATGAGAAGGCTACAATCGGCTGTGCGAATCGTTGAATACTCCCATTATCCCATTCCTTTACAATACATTGCTAAGACAGTTTACCAAATCTTTGCCGGTGCTTAATGATGGTGATGCGATTATATGAGGACTCAAGCGTTCTCACTATAGCCTCTCACTATCAACTCCTACTCTCACCTCCACGCTGGTGACTGGTGGGTGACTAGTACCTCGACTGGAGATGGGGTATTGAACCCCTGTGGAAAGTCGTTGGTGGCAGCAAACGAGAGAGGGGGGAGGAGTGTCCTCTCACTAAGGCACTCACTCTCAGGCGGCAGCGGAGGAATTCCCTAGATGGAGTCAACGAACGGTGGCGCCTACAGCTCCAGTTTGATCGAACTGGTAGTGGAATCCCTATATGAGTTGCTTCGACATATTTGAACACCAGGTCTATAGGGATTTCCAATACTGAGCCAGGGTATTGGAAAAGAGTTGGTGGCGGAGGAGCCCTCAATGGGTCAACGGCAGCGCTCTTACCCCAAAAATGGGCTACTGACATCGGCATTTTTTCCGGCCCGCTGTCCTAAGGTCAAAACAAGGGCCTGGCCCTCCAGGTTGGGGGTTGTGCTTTGGGTTAACTTACCATCCACGGAAAAAAATATTGTCACGAGGCAACCAATAGCCTCGGAAAGGACTGATATTATTTTTGACGACCATGCTAAACGAAAAAAGGACAACGACGTTCGTATCTGCACCTGGAATGTGAGAACATTAAACAGGAGAGGTGCAGGCGATCAACTAGCGGAAGCCCTAAACTGCTACAAAGCAGACATTACTGCCATCCAGGAAATACGATGGGATGGGGCGGGCAAAAAAAGGGATGAAAAACTGTGACATCTACTATGGACCGTGTTATGGTGAGCAGAAACAGCGACTATTTGGATGCGGATCTGTTATAGGTGCCAGACTTAGGCAATAAGTCTTATGTTTTCAAGACATTAGCGAAAGCATTCTAACAATCCGCATCAAGGCCAAATTCGCCAACATTAGCCTTATATGTGCTCATGCTCCGACGGAGGAAAAAGATGATATAACTAAGGATTACTTCTACGAGCTCCTCGACAAAACCTATGAGCGACTACCAAAGTACGATGTTAAAATCGTGCTGGGAGATTTCAACGCAAAGGTAGGAAGAGAAGACATCTTTAGCAGTACTATCGGAAAATATAGCCTACAAGACAACACGTTTGCTAACGGACTTAGGCTAATTGACTTCGCTACGGAACGAAATGCCACTATAGCCAGCACACGGTTTCCTCACCTCGATATCCATAAGAGGACATGGTGGTCTCCAGATCAACGAACAGTCAACCAAATTGATCACATTGCGATAGACAAGAGGCACGCATCCAGTATTTTGGAAGTCCGAACATTCCGAGGGGCCAACATCGACTCGGACCACTACCTTGTTGTAGCCAAGGTAAGGATGCGGATATCCACCACGCCACAAAAAAACAGAAATACTGTGAAAAAATTTAATGTCGAAAGACTGCAATCGCCAGAGACCGCCAAGACCTTCACGCAACGCGTATCCCTTAACCTCTCGACTCACAACACACCACCAGCATCTAATGTCGAAGAACAATGGCAACGATGCCAATAAGCCATTAGCCTCAACTGATGTGCTAGGTTTCTCGCGGCCACCAGCAAGAAACCCCTGGTTTGATGAGGAATGCCGACAGATGCTCGCAGCCAAGAATGAGGCCTACAAGGCTAAGCTGCAGGTGAAGACGAGAGCCGCCATTGAGCTCTATAGGCAAAGAAGAAGGGAAGAACATCGGCTTTTCAGAAAGAAGAAAAAAGTGCAAGAAAAGCGCGCGATCGAGGATATAGAGAGGTGCCACTCCAGGAACGATGTTCGCAAGTTTTACCAAAGTGTAAAACGTCAAAGCCAAGGCTACAAGGCTCGAACAGAATCATGTCGAGAAACAAGGAAATATCGTAGTTGAGACACAGTCGATGCTGAGGATATGGAAGTACCACTACTGCAGACTGTTAAACGGCGATGACGAACAACATAACGCTGTCAGGCAGAAAGATCCATTCAATATTGGCAACGACAGCGAATACTGCCAACCACCCGACCTAAGTGAAGTCAGGATAGCAATATCAAACTCAAGCTTAATAAGGCTGCCGGAAATGACCGGCTTCCCGCTGAGCTTTATAAAGCTGGCGGAGATAACTTGGTAAGTAACATCCACCAACTCATAAGCCAAATCTGGTCGGATGAAAGTATGCCTGGATGAAAGGAACCTCAGCATCGTTTGCCCGATCCACAAGAAAGAGACCCTCTGAACTGCGCCAACTACAGAGGCATAAGTCTCTGCAACATCGCCTACAAGATCCTATCTGCCGTAATATGTGAACGCCTGAAACCGTTTACCAATAACCTGATCGGCCATTATCAGTGTGGTTTTAGGCCAGGAAAGTCCACAACTGATAAAATTTTCACACTTTGGCAGATCTTGGAAAAAACCCAAGAAGTCCAAAGCGATACCCACCACCTATTTATCGATTTCAAAGCCGCATACGACAGCTATTTGTAGAGATGAATTATACAGAGCCATGTCGAGTTTTGGTCTGCCGCCCAATCTGGTCCGTTTGTAAAGGATGACGATGGAGAGTTCTCAGTTTTTTGCTACGCCCACTGTTTGGGGGCGTTTTCTATAAAAAAAACGTTTATTGGTACATTTTTTCAAATATTTGAAAAAACTTTCGATTCAAGATCATTAAATATGATAATATGAACATTTCGTCCCTAGATCATTTCAACCCACTCCAAAAAACTTTTGTTCAATTCAGGAATTTTCTGCATCTTTCTGGTGCGAACACCACTTAAATTATTTTTGTACCTAAACTCAATCAACCCCATCTTTTTTTAATACCCTATCCCATAGGGGATATATAAGTTTTGACATTAAATTTGTAACAAAGTCAAATCATTTTGATAGATACACTTTAAAGTATATGGATGGATGTCTTTCTGTCCTTCCATCCGTCCATCCGTCCGTGAAATTTGGTATATGGACTATTGTCCGAAGATGCAGAACAAGTGCAAACATTTTCCGCCACCGCCAACTTTTCAGTAAAAATTTGTTTTCGACCAAACGTTAAAAAATTTTTAAAAAAATGTATGAAGAACATATTTATTTATATTTCGAGCATATAAAGTTTTTTGCCAGGTCACTTTTTTGAAGACATTTTCAGTAAAAATGTTATCGATCAATTTTTTGAAATATACGAAAAAACATTCGATGCAAAATGATTGGTAATCTATTACATAAAATAAAACGATCGGCAACTAAACGATACAGAAGTAAACGATAGTTACGACACATTGAGATTATGCAAAACGAGAAATATTTATGACAGCTTAATGAAAACGGAAGCTAGTCGTATGCCAGTCGTAAGAAATTACGAGTATCGTTAAACCTAGAACGATACTAGTTTTACGTAGTCGAATTTAAACAAGATCGGAGTGATTTCAACTATATTCTTTATAGAAAACATGGCCCTTGGCAATGTAGCCTCCTTATATTGGTAATAGATCATTTTAACCAAAGTCCACTTTTAAGGGCGTTTTTCTATAAAAAAAAAAAACATTTATATACCCTACCCCATAACATATACAGGAGAAAATCGTTGTTTTATTGTCGAACCATAAACTTTTTTGAAACTGTCTGAACAATTTCTTGTGACAATGCCATTTTATTTATTTTGACCCAGTAAAGTTTGTTGCCACGCCCACTTTCTTATTTTGTTCTTTAATTTTCTATTTGAGATTTTTGAAGGTGTCCTCCTTTTTGTGGGCATGGATCTGGTCACCCTAGGCATGTGCAATAGAAAAACGTTGTATTCTGTCGAACCATAAAAGATCTTGATAAACCGTCTGAACAATATGTTGTGCAAACGTCATTTTCAATATTTTATCGCCATAAACCCCACATTTTGAGGATATTAATTTTAGGGATGGGATGGGATAGGGTATTCAACGATTCGCACAGCGGATTGTAGCCTTCTTATATGTTTAAAATTGATTTTCGAACTCTCGTATTTTATTTAATTTACCATCGAATGTTTAATTATTACCATAATTGATATCGCCTTGTCGGCATAGTTATTCTATAGATTTAGAAACTAATTAGCACAAAACTTAGCTGTATACAAGTGTTTGAAATTTCTTCCACTTCAGCCAACAACAGAATCCTACTGGTTTAACAGTCGTGTGAACTATCGCAATCTTTGCAAACTTTGCGATAATGTTGATGATGCTGTATCGTCAATAACACTTCTTGGCTTCTCGAACAACTTGTACTTTATTTGCGGAAAGATAATGAAAAGTATTCAGTAAGTAGTATAGATAAATCCACCAGAGACGAAACTTTCAGCATTTTAATCTACTTTCAGGAAAAAGCCATCCTTTACGCATACCGTGTACTTTTGGTTCTCCCTGTTCTATTTGTTGGGACGAACTCTTGCCTTGTCCCTGTACTCAGCCGATATCCATGATGAGTCTCGTCGCCCGATGCAAGTTTTTCGCTCCGTGCCACGAACAAGTTGGTGTAATGAGGTCTGTTGTATCCCGGCCAAGTATTTGAGTAACCCGTGCATATCCTCCCGGCTAAGTGTTTTTCGTATGTTTACAGATTAAACGATTTTCACTGGAAGTATCAACAGATGTAGTGGCCTTATCTGGGATGAAATTTTTTCATCTAACTCGTGGTTTGGTTTTATCGGTGAGTATATGTATTTACCCCCGATTATAATTTTGTATTCGTCATGTGTCACCCAGCTTTATTGGTTCCTTTTTGTATGCCTTAGGTTGCTGGGACAATTGTCACGTATGAATTAGTCTTATTGCAATTCAACAAAGTGGATAAGGTTAGTGATTGCAATTGATTTTGCACTCGTTAGGTTGTTGGGATATCCAATCTTGAATGTTGGTAGGTATATTTAAGTTTTCTGCTAAAAAATCCTGGTACTACCATTCATACTTGCACAAATGTTTTAGTTTTCAGAAATCAGTGTTAAAAAACTAACGAGAAGGGATTTATAAATTGGGGATGGATACATTTGTCGCTGGAATATGGGAAATATCCCTTTTGTATTTGGAATAATTGAAACCGTTTTGCTTTATAATAATTATAATTCTTTTATTTTGAGTCCTTAATTAGAATGTATTTTTTTATTTGTTATAAAATACTAAAATAAATTTATAAATTTAACAAATTATACCTTTTTATTCACAATTTATTTAATTATATATTTTTAACAATAGCTACTGCTTTATTCAGAGCTTCACGAACGACTAAACGAAAATCACTTAAAACTGTGTCCGTTTGGGAATGCCTGTATATAATTATTTCTTAGATGATAGTACTGCATTTTTTAGGAAACTTAATTGATTTGCATTTTCTATTCAAAAAAAAAAAACACTCAATAAAATTATAATACAAAATGCACCTTTATTTTGTAATTTTCATTTAAACACTACTAATCAATGGGTGAGTATAATAAAAAAATGATTAAGTGGTTGGATGATGCATTTCAGTTGATGGTAAGAAATAATGGCTTTCATGCATGTGACATACAATTCCAATTCATGTATAATTTTTTAATTGTTTAATTATTTCCATCAGTAACATATTTTTAAATCTATATTTAGACTACTAAACATTTACAATCGAAAAAAAAAATAAAAATAAATAGATTAACTATTATATATACATATATATGGGTGCCCCATCAGTTATGTCGGTATGTACACACTGAATTTCTTCCACAATTATCGAAAAATAAATTCCGTACAATTGAATTGCTTCGTATTAAAACAAGTCATCAAAACAATTATTTTGACTCAACCTGCATATCGTCAAGATTCGCGCAACGCGTATCCCTTAACCTCTCGATTCATACCATACCACCAGCATCGAATGTCGAAGAACAATGTCAACGATACCAGCAAGGAACCCCTGGTTTGATGAGGAATGCCGACAGATGCTTGCAGCCATGAACGAGGCTTACAAGGCTAAGCTGCAGGTAAAGATGAGAGCTGCCATTGAGTTCTATATGCAAAGAAGAAGGGAAGAACACCGGCTTTTCAAAAAGAAGGAAAAAGAGAAAGAAAAGCGCTCGATAGGGGAATTAGAGAGGTGCCAACTGATAAGCCAAATCTGGTCGGATGAAAGTATGCCTGAACAATGGAACCTCAGCTTCGTTTGTCCGATCCACAAAAAAGGAGGCCCTCTGAACTGCTTCAACTACAGAGGCATAAGTCTCCTGAACATCGCCTTCAAGATCCTATCCATGATTTATGATTAGATATTTATGATTAGGTATATGTAAAATATTTAGTCTACGAAGGTTATAGGAACCTCCACGGGTATTAAAACCAATAGCACTTAAAAGATCAGGAGCATCTATTTGTAATGATAATATTTGGTGTAAGAAGACCATGTCATTGTTAAGTCTTGAGACAAAGGCAACAACTTACGCTACAGTCCGGGATGAACCTGGGCCTCAACCAACATGCCTCTCCAATTAGCCCGGTCCTTAGCTAACTGCCTCCAGTTGCGCACTCCAAGTTGGTTGAGGTAGGTTTCTACTTGTGCGCGCCACTTAAGGCGAGGTCTTCCTCTTCCTGGCTGGGAATCGAAAACCCTGCGAGCCGAAGTATTGGTGTCCATTCGTTCTACATGTCCTAGCCATCTTAAACGTCCACTGCAGAGTTTTTTGACTAGGGGTATGTCGCTGTACAGCTCGTATAGTTCGTGGTTGAATCTTTGTCTCCATAGCCCGTCAACGCAAACGGGACCGAAGATTTTTCGAAGAATTTTTCTCTCGAATCGAGCAAGGATTTCTTCATCCGCTTTTGATACGGTCCATGCTTCAGCGCCGTAGAGCAGGACTGGGATGATCAGGGTCTTATATAGGATCTCCTTAGTAGTTCGAGTGAGGGCTTTACTACTAAATTGCCTTCTTAGCCCGAAGAAACAGCGGTTGGCAAGAGTAATTCTTCGTTTGATTTCTGACGAGATGTTGTTGTCAGAGTTTATAGCGGAGCCGAGGTAAACAATGTCCGTACTACCTCAAAGTTATATCTTTCAATGATGACGTTCTGTACAATTTGTCGATGTTGTGTGTCCTTTCGTGTTGACAGCATATACTTTGTCTTGCCCTCATTTACTGCTAAACCCATTTTTGCCGCTTCCTTCTCTACACTAGCAAAAGTGGCTATGACATCACGTTGAGTTCTACCAATGATGTCAATATCGTCGGCGTTTGCTAGTAGTTGCACCGATTTTTGGAGAATTGAGTCTCTGGTGTTGGCTCTGGAGTTGGCTCGGAAGTTTTGCACAATCCTCTCAAGAATCAAATTGAAGAAGTCACATGACAGCGCGTCGCCTTGCCCAAATCCTTTTTTGGTATCGAATGTGTCGGTGAGGTCGTTTCCGACCCTGATGGTGCAGCGAGAATTCTCCATCGTCATCCTACACAAACGGACGAGTTTGGGCGGTATACCAAAACTAGACATGGCTCTGTATAGTTCGTCTCTATAAATGCTGTCGTATGCGGCTTTGAAATCGATAAATAGGTGGTGGGTATCGATTTGGACTTCTTGGGTTTTTTCCAGGATCTGCCGAAGTGTGAAAATTTGATCGACTGTGGGCTTTCCTGGCCTAAAACCACACTGATAAGGGCCGATCAGGTTGTTGGTAAACGGTTTCAAGCGTTCACATATTACGGCAGATAGGATCTTGTAAGCGATGTTGAGTAGACTTATGCCTCTGTAGTTGGCGCAGTTCAGACGGTCTCCTTTTTTGTGGATCGGGCAAACGATGCTGAGGTTCCATTCTTCAGGCATGCTTTCAACCGACCAGATTTGGCATATGAGTTGGTGGATGTTGCTAACCAAGTCATCTCCGCGAGCTTTATAAAGCTCAGCGGGAAGGCCGTCATTTCCGGCGGCCTTATTAAGCTTGAGTTTAGATATAGCTATCCTCACTTCACTTAGGTCGGGTGGTTGGCAGTTTTCGCTGTCGTTGCCAATATTAAATGGTTCGTTCTGCCTGACAGCGGAATGTTGTTCGTCATCGCCGTTTAACAGTCTGCAGAAGTGGTTCTTCCATATCCTCAGCATCGACTGTGTCTCAACTACAATATTTCCTTGTTAATCTCGAGAGGTTCTGTTCGAGCCTTGTATCCTTGGCTTTGACGTTTTACACTTTGGTAAAACTTGCGAACATCGTCCCTGGAGTGGCACGTTTCTATATCCTCGATCGCGCGCTTTTCTTGCTCTTTTTTCTTCTTTCTGAAAAGCCGGTGTTCTTTCCTTCTTCTTTGCCTATAGAGCTCAGTGGCAGCTCTCGTCTTCACCTGCAGCTTAGCCTTATAGGCCTCGTTCTTGGCTGCGAGCATCTGTCGGCATTCCTCATCAAACCAGGGGTTTCCTGCTGGTGGCCGCGAGAAACCTAGCACATCAGTTGCGGCTGATCCAATCGCTTGTTGGCATCGTTGCCATTGTTCTTTGACATTAGATGCTGGTGGTATGTTGTGAGTCAAGAGGTTAAGGTATACGCGTTGCGCGAAGGTATTGGCGGTCTCTGGCGATTGCAGTCTTTCGACATTACATTTTTTCACAGTATTTCTGTTTTTCTGTGGCGTGGTGGATATCCGCATCCTTACCTTGGCTACAAGAAGGTAGTAGTCCAAGTCGATGTTAGCCCCTCGGAATGTTCGGACATCCAAAATACTGGATCGTGCCTCTTGTCTATCGCAATGTGATCAATTTGGTTGACTGTTGATCTGGAGACCGGCATGTCCCCTTATGGATATCGAGGTGAGGAAACCGTGTGCTGGCTATAGTGGCATTTCGTTCCGTAGCGAAGTCAATTAGCCTAAGTCCGTTACCAGACATGTTGTCGTGTAGGCTATATTTTCCGAAAGTTCTGCTAAAGATGTCTTCTCTTCCAACCTTTGCGTTAAAATCTCCCAGCACGATTTTAACATCGTACTTTGGTAGTCGCTCATAGGTTTTGTCGAGGAGCTCGTAGAAGCAATCCTTAGTTATATCATCCTTTTCCTCCGTCGGAGCATGAGCGCATATAAGGCTAATGTTGGCGAATTTACAATGCTTTCGCTAATGTCTTGAAAACATAAGACTTCTTGCCTTAGTCTGGCACTTATAATAAATCCGCATCCAAATAGTCGCTGTTTCTGCTCACTATAAAACGGTCCATAGTAGATGTCACAGTTTTTCATCCTCTTTTTGCCGGCCCATCCCATCGTATTTCCTGGATGGCAGTAATGTCTGCTTTGAAGCAGTTTAGGGCTTCCGCTAGTTGTTCGCCTGCACCTCTCCTGTTTAATGTTCTCACATTCCAGATGCAGATACGAACGTCGTTGTCCTTTTTTCATTTAGCATGGTCGTTAACAATAATATCAGTCCTTTCCGAGGCTATTGGTTGCTTCGTAACAATATTTTTTTCCGTGGATGGGTAGTTAACCCAAAGCACAACCCCCAACCTGGAGGGCCAGGCCCTTGTTTTGACCCTAGGACAGCGGGCCGGAAAAAATACCGATGTCAGTAGCCCATTTTGATGTATGAGCGCTGCGTTGACCCATTGAGGGCTCCTCCGCCACCAACTCGTTTCCAATCCCTGGCTCAGTATTGGAAATCCCTATAGGCCTGGTGTTCAAATATGTCGAAGCAGCTCATATAGTGATTTCACTACCAGTTCGATCAAACTGGGGCTGTAGGCGCCACCGTTGACTCCATCTAGGGAATTCCTCCGCTGCCGCCTGAAGTGTGAGTGCCTTAGTGAGAGGAAACCCCTCCCCCCTCTCTCGTTTGCTGCCACCAACGACCTTCCACAGGGGTTTGATCTCCAGTCGAGGTACTATGCACCCACACCCACCAGTCACCAGCGTGGAGGTGAGAGTAGGAGTGTATAGTGAGAGGCTAGAGTGAGAACGCTTGTGTCCTCATATAATCGCATCCTCATCCTCGTCCTCCTCATATAATCGCATTGAGCACCGACTATTTGACACTCGAATCTATATATTTACATAAACAGAGATACATATACCTATACTTCGAAAATAAAATGGAAAAGGTGTCATATCGCTTAAGTTGACTGGTGTCAAGCTACTCCCGTGGCCTCAAAAAGCCCTACTTCTATTCAACAAGCATTGTAATTACATGATAACATCAAACTGAAATTAGTCACGGAAAATCACGAACTACTCGTAAAAGCTAATAGGCATAGAATGACAATAACACACCCCCACTTCCCGAGAAATGTCACTAATTTGTTCGCATACAAGCGCCATGCTCCACTGACCACAAAATAACATCGCATGTCATTTCAGGCCTTATTCACAAAAAGCAAATATCCTGCGCTACTACCTATTCACACCCTTCGTGCATTGTACATGTCCTCTTCTGAGAAAACAATGACACACAGTCTTACTCGCTGCCAAGCACTAGATAAAAATTAAATTCTTCAGATAAATATGTAGTTGTCACGCCAACTGAAAATTTCCGATTGAAATAACACGAGCTGGAGACAGTAACAGGACAACCCTCCCATCAAGGGTTTTCTCGCGCCACTGCAGCAATACGACATCGTATTATTTCGTTTGGATATTCAGACGACAAGGATGAAGTTCGTAAAAAAAGCTGATTGGGTATTTCGTAAGCCGAATACGATAGCAAGACTGCAGAGCTACTTGCGTACACGTCGCCAAAAGATCCCAAAGTAATATCATAACTTTTTTTTTCACTCGCGTGCAAAAGGGATAAGAACATACGCGCCGCCATTATCCCTATACTACTACTAAATAATAATAAAAATAATAATAAATTTATTCCAATTTTTGTAGGAAAGCCGTGCGAGGTACCGGTGCAGATCTTCTTATCGCTACGACAACGAGGACGACAATGAATATCATTTTAAGGGATAATGCTGTAGCTGCTTGCAGGGATTTGGAGAATTTCCATAAAATTTCGCCGCCAAGTAAGTATATGTAGGTAAAGGTGGAAGTGTTTGAGATGGGGTTTTAGTACAAAAAAAAGGATACACAGGAGCGTGCTAAGCTCATGATTTCAGTATGAAGTGCTTTTTTAAGTTTACAGCACACTTTTGCCAACCATACAGAGGAAACAAATGTGAAAAATTATTACAAGAGTTTGTTTTAACCGTCTGCAGGGTATTTGAGACGAGCCACCAAGGAGACATTCATGTACGATGGCAGCTTCTATCAAGCTGTCGGTTCAAGTAAGTGAAAATAATGTGTGAAATATTTTTGTTAAAGATTTATTTTTTTTTACCGTTTATAATTACCTTTTCAATTTATTTTGTGAAGGATGAGTATGCGCTATCTAACATTTTTTCTTTTATTGAAATTCTCTTGGGATAGTTGAATCTATGGTGGCGCCTTAGGATATCGACAGTCCTGCAATTCGTGATAACGGATAACGTTTGTAGGAATTATAGGTATTCAGGATTTATATAGTGAAATTCATTAAAAGGCAATGAATAGAGTTGCAGCTTAAAATCTTCTTGGATCTTTGGATTTTAATGACAATGGTCGAGTCTTTTTAATACAGCTTTATTTGTACCTTCTATGGTAGTTTGAAACGCTTTTGATTCCTCTCGACTTTATCTTGGTTAGTATTTGGTGGATTGTTGATGCTTTTTTTTTTCGTGGGCTGGTGGAAATCTTCATAGACACGATGAGCACGTGCCCAAAGTAGTGTGAGATTTTTACTCACTAAAACCACCACCCATTTTGTATTTCTATTGCAACTTATCCAGCAATTTTTTTATCATGAGTATATAATATGTGTTACGGCAGCCTTTAACACTACCCTATATATATTCAAAATTAACTTCCCAAAACAAAACAAAAATTAATAAGACGCCAAACAATTTTGTCTATTTGTTAACATATGTTTATTTATTATAATAATTAGCATGAGTTGCATATTATAGACAAACTATGACGCGAACGAACATTTGACGATTGCCGACGGCATTACAACAAATTGCCGACGGCATTACAACAGGCACCGCGGTCCTTACCAACATTCCAAATCCACGTCCTCCTGTCCTCAATCCATAGCTTTGCAAGCTACCACCAATTTCCCACGTACTCCTATGATCCCCACCTGTTGCTAACACCATCATCCTTTCATATTAACCTGAAGTAGAAATATAATTCGATTATTAACACATAATAAAACAAAAATTATCAATTGGAGATTTTTAAATGATAAAATACTAACTTACCTATCCTTCTCCCATGTAGATATAATTCCTTGGAATCTATCCTAATCTCCAGTGTCTCCTAGCTCCATGCACTCCCCTACTAACAATTAACAACATTAATTAAAGCAATAACAAACAAAGTATCAATCATAACAAATTAATTTCTTACCTTCGATTTTCTTCCGACCGATGTGTACGTGTTCACGTTCTTTTATTTTTGGCAATCCCTTTTATGATCCATATTCGTTAACGATATGGACTTTTCTTGCATTCTCTTTTTGTTTCATATTCGTCAGTGAGAGCGACTCACTCCGGCGAATTTCGAAATAACATTTAGGTGTAGTTTTTTTTATATGTAGTTTTTTTATAGGAACTTACAATGTAAACAAACCATTTTTTTGATTGTTTTGTGGAATCGTGTTATTGGTTTAGTTTAGGTGTTATTTAAGTTATGTATTGTATAATGTTATGTATTATTTATTATTCTATGTTATGTTAGGTTTAGTTATTTGAAACGTCGAATCTACCGTGAACTGATCATGAATTTGCAAATAGGGCGAATTCAAATGATAGTTTCGCGAGTAGAAAAGGTACACAAGTGAGAGGGTAAATTTTTTTTTGATTTAAAGAGAGAAGACCGATAAGAAAAATATAGGGGAATCTGCGAAGACAAAGCAGATGACCGAAAGAAAAACTATGACATAGAAAGGAAACAAATGTGAGGTAGTACAATGAGAGAGAGGAATAGAGGGCAGAATATTAAGATATAGAACAAGTATGTGCAAGAGATTGGGACAGCTGATGAACTATCAATTTCAATGATAGCTAACGGCTCGCGGTCAGTGCCCTTGTTTAATTTTTTTTCTTTTTGCAAAAAAACTGACTGGAGGCAAGTCCGAAATCAGCTGTCGTCTGCGAATTTTTTTTTCTGACAGTGTAGTGGAAAAATCAATTTACACCTTTTAATTTGATGGTGAGTTTCCTTCTTTTGGCATTTAAATGGCCACATTATTAACCCCATAATTTTAGGAATTTTGGCAAATAGTGAGGCAATAGTGACAACTTACGAAGTCACAAGATAATAATTTTTAAAGCAGAGGTATGTGTGTCCACATGATTTTTTTTATTCCTTGAAAATTAACCCCCTTTTTTTGATAGAGGTATAACGATCCTTTCATCTGGCTCCTGCTATCATTTGCAGCAGAAAAGTGTGTTTTTTTTTTTGTGTGTGAGAATTAGTGCACCTGAGGGTTACCGGGTGACCGTTTCAACGGCCGTCGAAACGGCGATACGGAAGAAGTATTGGAGAGCTCCGCAACCGCAAACAAAAGCGAGCCTCCTAATTGTCCCAAGTGTGCCCCAGAGTGCCCTACAAATTCAGAAAAAAAAAATTAAGGAAAACTCCACAGTGCGTTCGTGCAAAAGTGGGTGCTTCGACATCGTCACCACAAATAAACCATCCCTCCTGCTTTAAGTCAATCCATCAAGTGTTTCAAAGGTGTAGAATCAGCAAAACCAGCGTGAAAAAAAAGTGTAATATTTATATAGATCAATCCAAAGAGATTGTATCTAACTTGAATTCAATTTCTTTTAGTGTTAAGATTAGATTTAAGATTTTTCATTTTGATTTTGTTTTTTTTTTGAATATTGTATTAAGGTTAGGGTATAAGAATTCTGTTTTTAGTATTAAGTTGTGCGCGTGTAACCACTATTGTGGAATCAACCATCGTTCATCCTTCTTTGGTGCTGCCGGCAGGACTTCGAGGGACATACAACGAGAGGAAAACCGTGAGTAATTGTTTTAAGTTTTTTTTTTATTACATTTCCGATCCCTTCTGGATCGTTTGATTTTCATTTTTTTTTGGATAGAGTAGTTTTAAATTAATATTAGAAGCAGGATTTTTCTTTCGATTAGATTTTTCTTTTTGAATAAATTAATGATTTATATAATTAGTAAATATTGTGGTTGAGATTTTTTTGTTAATGATGTGTGCGTAAATCTTTTTCGCTGGTGGTGTGTAGACGGTGGGCGGGCCGTCTTTTGGTGCAATGACATGACGTGAAGTGACTTTTACGAACGACGACAGGACATGACGTGACTATTTTGATTTAACATTTCAGGACTTTGATTGCGACTGTGGAGGTATTAAGGGGCTATTCCTCATAGACTTGGCCAGAGGATAGCCATCGGCTGTGTTACGTGCGCGAGACACAAAGGGGTGGGAAGGCCATGCTCTGCCAACAACATCTGGCATATTTCGGAATTTTATCGAACCGATATGCTTGAAAGATACTGGGATGAGTTTGATCGTCTTAGGTTAGTTTTAGATTTTAGAAATAGTTTTATAAAAAAAAAAGGTTATTTTCCTTTTTTCATTAGAGTTAGTTAGTTTTAGTATCGCGGTTATTTTCCCAGTCTTTTTCAAGTGTATTGGCAAAGGCATTTCAGTGTTTCATTTTCCTCTTTCTTCTCTTTCTATCTTTTCCTTTTAGAGTCCTTATTTTCCGTCCGAGGTCGAAGTAAAGTAGCTTTCTTCATCTTTCTTTTTATTTTTATTTGAATCTGGCACGAGACAAAATGTTTGTTGAGCTGGGATGTTTTGGGGAAGGGGCAAGAACTACCCCCGTCCGACGAGTTAAGCCGAGCAATCGCAAGCGTGCCGAGCCCTCTTCTCCAGCATCGAAGTTGCCCCCGTGGCTTACCTAGACTCACAACATATGTTTGGCAGGTAACTTTCCTTTGAGAGTTCCTGCTTTTCCTCAATTTATAGCGCGGTTTGTTATTATCGGGCCAAATCTAAGGGTTTAGTTCTTTGAAGACGCCGCAATATATTTGTTTCGTCAAGAATTTGAAGGACTGTTGTGTTAACGTGTCCTAATAAACGTTTTTTTATGTTTTCGTGCAAAATTTTTTGTTTCATCTTTAACCGCGGGAATACCCAGATCTCTGCGTAGATCTTCGTTCCTTTCGTACCACGGCGCATTGACGAATGACCTTAACATTTTGTTTTCAAAAGTTTGTAAAATGTTTAGATTCGTTTCACTGGTACAACCTCATAGTTGTATATCATATGTCCAAACCGGTTTTAGCACTTGCTGGTATAATAGCAGCTTGTTATCAAGGTTAAGCTTCGAATATTTTCCGAGCAACCAGTGCAGTTCTCTGTATTTATTCTTAAGTTCTTCGCATTTCATTTTTTCATGCGACTTCCATTTTAATTTTGCATCGAGTGTCATTCCGAGATATTTCGCTTCATTTGCAAACGGGACTCGAACCGTATTAAGAAATACAGGCAAATTGTTTGTCCGTTTATACGAAAAATCTACATGGATCGATTTGCTCTCATTAAGTGCAATCCGCCAGGATTTAGTCCATTCATTAACCTCGTTAAGAGCGTTTTGTAATTTGATAATTGTTTCGTCTATTGTTGTGCCAACTGCTAGTATAGCAGTATCGTCAGCAAACGTTGCAACTATTGTATCGTTTGTTTGTGGGATATAACGAGTGAATAGGAGGTACAGGATTGGTCCAAGGACGCTTCCTTGCGGTACTTACTTACTTACCTACTTAAGTGGCGCTACAGTCCGGAATGAACCTGGGCCTCAACCACCATGCCTCTCCAATTAGCCCGGTCCTTAGCTAACTGCCTCTAGTTGCGCACTCCAAGTTGGTTGAGGTCGGTGTCCACTTGTGCGCGCCACTTAAGGGTAGGTGTCCCAGACCGACCAACTCAAATTTCATGTAAATGCATTTGAATGTGTTGGTAAGCTCTCTTTAATTTTACTCATGTGCTCTTTGCTTCAACGCAAACGAAAACTGAAGGAAAAGACAAAAAGTAGCAAGCGCAGACTAATATTACATATACCTACCTACCTACATATGCAATATCCAGACACCAAGCAAATAACTTGAAAACAAAAATGGAAAGAGAAGGAAAAAAATCAAGTTGAGGGTTGGTTTGGTGTACATATTTTGTGTTGTAATTTTCTTTCAGATTTGGTGATAAAATGATAAAATTGTTGCTGGCTGCCGCGCAGCGAGGTGTAAAAGCAGTTTTTGAGGTTTTCATTGTATATCTTATAAAAAAATGTGTAAACCTTACCTAGGTTAACTTTTTTCTTAATTTATGAGATGTAGGAAAACACTTGTTTGGATGAAAATTCGATTACTCAAATAATAGGACGGTAGACAATAGTGCTACTGATTCTCGTCGCAACAATAGTAGGATGAAATTTTTCAAATCAAATAACAAAAAATGATAGATATTTATCTAGGTAATTGTCACCCCATCTTCTATCAATGCTCGTTATGAAGGTACCTAAGCACCTTATATAAAAAAAGAAGTTTACGAAAGTTAATTTAACCGCTATAATTAATTTTTGTAGGTTCAAGGTGTCAAATTCACCAAACAAATACTATTTGAGTCGAATTTTAAAAAAAACGAAAACGTTTTTCCGTGCAGCGAAATGTTTTTTAAACTATTGAGAAATGTATTTAAATCAATTATACGCCTGCCCTCCGGAACAAAACTACAGTTGTCCTTCACTGTAATGTCCACCTCCATAGGAATTTCAAATTCCTGACCCTGATGTTTTACGTGATCACTTTCAATTTCAACGTTCGTCAATGTTGTTGACGTTGAAGAAAGATCTTCCGAAACACGATTTTTTACAACATACCTTCAATCAATATGTAAATTGTAAAGTTTCGGAAAATTAAATTAGTAAATAAAAAATCAAATAAATTTAATAAATATAATATAGAAAATGACATAGTTCAAACAGTTTATCAGAATCTTTTGTTGTTCGACAAAAAACAACGTTTTTCTCCTTCATATGCTATGGGGTAGGGTATGAAATGTTTATATAATCATAACCAATAATCCTGCATCAAAAGTTTTTTTCAAATAAGGGGTCCGCCAAATAACTTTTTTTTTTTTTTGAAAATGCTATAAAAAAACTACTGAATATTTTCTCAAATTTCTTTTTTTATTTGAAAGTACAATCCTTCCGGTTAATAATGGAAAATAATTTCATTCAAATGGCTGCCTCGGCTGGCCATGCAGTAGCCTACACGATCGGTCCAATTTTAAAGCACATTATCGATTATGTGCAGCTGTATTTCACCAATGGCAGACCCGTTATTTTAAAAAATGTACCTACCGAAAAACGTTTTTTTTACTAAAAACGCCCCCAAAAAGTGGGCGTGTCAAAAAACTTTATATGTATGAAATATAGATATTGATATTCTGTAAAAATGTTGTTCAGACATTATATATATATACATATAATATACATATGTATATACAATATAAAAAATAACATAAACAATTAAATTTTTTTTTTAAGTTGTGTCACAAATGAATTTGCCGCAAAAAAATAACACAGTAAACAACACTTTACTATTCACAAAAATTATCAAAATTATACACACAAGTACCTACACTTTGACTTACTTCCCACTCAACCCTTTCTGTCACGTGCAAACATACGCATACAAAACAATTCATCAGCAGCGATAGCAAACATTTCAATAATGTAACGATCTGTACCATGTCCACGTGAAGTCCACACGAACTTTCATCAAGTCTACCCGAAAAAGTAAACAAAAGATACATACATAATAACAATCTCGCCTGCCTAGTGCCTGTATTTACAGAAGAGAATAATGAAAAGAGAATGTCACCAACTCACCACCTAGTGACATTATTTTGAAACAAACTTCTTTGTGTGCGTGAATTCGATCTTTTTTTATGTAAAAAACGTAAAATAGACCACTTTTCTAACATCAAAATTTGATAAACCGTGTGGAAAAAAACTATTTTGTATTTTGAATTAAATAATACAAATACCAAAAAAAAATAAAAAAAATATGTCGGAATCATTTTGGTTGTCCTTTTTTCACAGCGGCATTGCAAATAATGTCATATTGAATTGCATATTTAAATATGTTAGAAGAAAAAAAACATGTTTTTAAGACCGGTACGTTATGCCCTATATATTGTCGCTTGGTTAAAAAATTATTTCCAAAAATTAGGAAATATAACTATCGATTTCCCAGTCAAAAAACCCAAAACGTTTAAAAAAAAAACACCTTTTTTCCATTTTGTCACCAAAAAATTACTGTACAAAATACAAAAAAAAAAAAAAAAAAAAAAGGTATCTGCACATATCTATTAGCTTTGTAAAAAAGCTAATTTGACTTCGTTACCTTTTATACTTTAGAAGTTATATCTAGTTAAACTTTGTAAATTTACCTTATTTTTCATAGTTTTGTGCATTTTTTTCGGGATAAATACTAAAATTCACAACAAAAAACAACCGGTGTTATCTGCGCAAATCTATTGTCTGTAGAAAAAAAATATAAAAAAAATAAAAAATATGTATATAAAGAGATAAAAATGGAACGCAATTAGCATCTAACTTATTTGTATGGTTTTTCTACATGTCAGGCGGTTTTGAGGCTCAAAGATATTTTAATGTTTTTTAAATGCTAAACAAGTACTTTGCTTAACATATTTCCAATCGATCACCGTTTATTTCATTTAAATATTCGGAAAATTGTGAGCGCTACACAATTTTGCGCAAAACTCCAACCTATTTTTGCATGGGACACCTACCCTTAAGGAGAGGTCTTCCTCTACTGCGTCCGACGTCTGGCTGGGAATCGAAGACTCTACGAGCCGGAGTATTGGTGTCCATTCGGTCTACATGTCCTAGCCATCTTAAACGTCCATTGCGGAGTTTTTTGACCAGGGGCATGTCGCTGTACAGCTCGTATAGTTCTTGGTTGAATCTTTGTCTCCATAGCCCGTCAACGCAAACGGGACCGAAGATTTTTCGAAGAATTTTCCTCCCGAATCTACCAAGGATTTCTTCATCCGCTTTTGATACGGTCCATGCTTCAGCGCCGTAGAGCAGGACTGGGATGATCAGGGTCTTATATAGGGTCTCCTTAGTAGTTCGAGTGAGGGCTTTACTACTAAATTGCCTTCTCAGCCCGAAAAAACAGCGATTGGCAAGAGTAATTCTTCGTTTAATTTCTGACGAGATGTTGTTGTCAGAGCTTATAGCGGTGCCGAGGTAGACAAAGTCCCGTACTACCTCAAAGTTATATCTGTCAATGGTGACGTTCTGTCCAATTCGTCGATGTTGTGAGTCCTTTCGTGATGATAGCATATACTTAGTCTTACCCTCATTTACTGCTAAACCCATTTTCGCCGCTTCCTTCTCTATACTAGCAAACGTGGCTATGACATCACGTTGAGTCCTACCAATGATGTCATGTCGTCAGCGTATGCTAGTAGTTGCACCGACTTTTGGAAAATTGTGCCTCTGGTGTTGGCTTTGGAGTTTTGCACAATCCTCTCAAGAATCAGATTAAAGAAGTCACATGACAGCGCATCGCCTTGCCTAAATCCTTTTTTGGTATCGAATGTGTCGGTGAGGTCGTTTCCGAACCTGATGGAGCAGCGAGAATTCTCTATCGTCATCCTACACAAACGGAAGAGTTTGGGCGGTATACCAAAACTAGACATGGCTCTGTACAGTTCGTCTCTATAAATGCTGTCATATGCGGCTTTGAAATCGATGAATAGGTGGTGGGTATCGATTTGGACTTCTTGAGTTTTTTCCAGGATCTGCCGAAGTGTGAAAATTTGATCGATTGTGGACTTTCCTGGCCTTAAACCAAACTGATAAGGGCCAATCAGGTTTTTGGTAAACGGTTTCAGGCGTTCACACATTACGGCAGATAGGATCTTGTAGGCGATGTTGAGGAGACTTATGCCTCTGTAGTTGGCGCAGTTCAGAGGGTCTCCTTTTTTGTGGATCGGGCAAACGATGCTGAGGTTCCATTCTTCAGGCTGTGTCTCAACTACAATATTTCCTTGTTCATCTCGACAGGATTCTGTTCGAGCCTTGTATCCTTGGCTTTGACGTTTTACACTTTGGTAAAACTTGCGAACATCGTTCCTGGAGTGGCACCTCTCTATATCCTCGATCGCGCGCTTTTCTTGCTCTTTTTTCTTCTTGCTGAAAAGCCGATGTTCTTCCCTTCTTCTTTGCCTATAGAGCTCACTGGCAGCTCTCGTCTTCACCTGCAGCTTAGCCTTGTAGGCCTCGTTCTTGGCTGCGAGCATCTGTCGGCATTCCTCATCAAACCAGGGGTTTCTTGCTGGTGGGCGCGAGAAACCTAGCACATCAGTTGCTGCTGATCTAATGGCCTGTTGGCATCGTTGCCATTGCTCTTCGACATTCGATGCTGGTGGTATGGTGTTAATCGAGAGTTTAAGGGATTCGCGTTGTGCGAAGGTCTTGGCGGTCTCTTGCGATTGCAGTCTTCCGACATTAAATTTTTTCACAGTATTTCTGGATTGTTGTGGCGTGGTGGATATCCGCATTCTTACCTTGGCTGCTACAAGGTAGTGATCCGAGTCGATGTAAGCTCCTCGGAATGTTCGGACATCCAAAATACTGGATGCGTGTCTCTTATCTATCGCAATGTGATCAATTTGGTTGACCGTTCGTTGATCTACGTTATTATCGGTTGTACTCTCGAATATATTAATGTTTTCATTTTGCGCTGGACCATCAAATGGCTTAAATGTTTCCTCAAGATGTGAGGCAAAAACGTCAGCTTTTTCCTTATCGCTTTTTGCCCAAACGTCTTGAGTTACCCTAATTGGCGGCACAGCGATTTTTGGCCGTTTTATGACTCTAATTGCTTTCCAGAGCGAATAATTCGATTCCTTTCCAGCGGTTAGGCTTTGCAGATAAGTTTCTAGTGCATGGTTTTTAAAATTTTTAATCGAATTTGATAGCAAATTACTCAACCGATTGAGATGTGTTTTATCTTGCGGGGCACGAGTTTGGTGCTATCTTTTACGAGCTTTTCTTTTTTGTCTTACTAAATCTTGTATTTCTCGGGGGTACTTAATTTTACTATAGCTCACAATTTTGTTCTGTTGACGAGTATTATTCCATGCTGCTTTTTGGATGGTATTGATAAATGAGTCAACAGCGACTTCGAGTTCCAATGGGGTTCTAAGCGATACACCCAGTCGGATATTATTTTCAATATCGTTTTTGAAACCTTCCCAGTTGGTTTTCGCGTTTGTTAATCTGGGTGGTTTTTCATTTATAATCAGTGACTCGCTCGTTGTTAATTGTTGATGCTTAGTTGGATACATTTTTATTTAAAACTTGTACCTGAAAATTGGTAAATTCGGTAAAGTGGCGATACCTACCTAGTGTAGGATTAAATTTGTCGCCTAGTGACAAGTTACACGTTACGTTACTACATTTTTTTTTCAATTTTGGCCTGGGTATGCCACCTTACTTAAAATATAGAATTTCTTATATTGTGACAAAAAATTATACCTCTAGTGAAGTAGAATAGAAGTGAGCACTTTACAAAATTATTCATGAAACAAACAAAATCGCATAAAATCGAAAATTTTTAAACTATTGACACACGTTTTTGTGTCACTATGGCGACGAATTGCTGTTTCAAAGAAGTAATTGATAGGTTCTGCCGGAACTCGTAATATCCAAAGGGTGGTCCAACGAAAACGTCCAATTTTAATAGTAAATAAAACGTTTTCAGAGAATTATCTTAATATTTTTTTTATTATGATAGAAGGATCCATAACAATTATGTGTGAAACAAAACATCGGTCAAATGCTCGCCACGGTTTCGGTGGCATAATATCTCTATCATGGTCCATATTTTCAATGACTCTGAGACATAATTGAGGTTCAGTGTCGTTAATATGCCGAATTACCTCATACTTTAGCTCTTGAATTGTTTTTGGCTTATTTACGTAAAGCTTTTCTTTTAAATATTCCCAAAGAAAGAAGTCCAACGGTGTTAAATCAAATGATCGTGGCGGCCCCAATCAACATCGCCACAACCGTAACGAGAGCCATTGTTTCGTTGGCTGTGTGGCAAGTGGCACCATCATTCTGGCCACAAGAAGTCCGTTATCATCTCGCGATAGCGAACAACATTCACGCGATAACTGCTTGGCCGACCTCATTTTCGAAGAAGTATCTATGAACCGCACCAAACAGTCAATCTTTGTGCATGCATCGGCTTTTCAACAATCACTCGTGGATTCTCATTTGCCCAAATGTGGCAATTCTACTTGTTAACGAATCCACTGAGGTGAAAGTGTGCCTCGTCGCTGAAGATGATCTTCTTTGTAAAGTCAGCATTCACTTCTGTCTGTTTCACCAACCATTGTATTGACGACGCTTGAAATCGTCAGCTTACTGAGCTCATAAGTCAATTGAACCTTGTAAGCGTGAAAATTAAAATCTAAATTCGCATCAGTGATGTTCGTGAGATGTTCAATTGTTTGGCACTTGACGTCTCTTCTGCCACACTGTCGCGAACAACAGCAATTTTTTCCGCAGAACGAACTGGGCGAGCATTTTCACATTTCCAACAGACCTGGTTTTGCAGAAGTTTGCGCACAATTCTATCGATTGTAAACACATTTGGTCGATTATGCTGACCAAAAAAATCACGAAGTGCACGAAATGCATTTTGCTTTAAATGCCCGTTTTTGTAAAAGGCTTCTTAACGCTTCAATTGTGTACCTCTCCATGGTTGTATGTGTGAAATAGTAAAACCAAAAAATGTCAAACTAAGTTGGGAAAAAAACTTGACGTTAAGGTGTGACTAACAATTAACATCGTGCATTATGGTTGGACCAGCATTTATATTCTGCTAAGTTGTTTCCTACGAGATAGGCAATTACAGCTTTATGATCCTTTTCTGGCAATTGCGTCTGCTTTTTTGTTTCCTATAATAACAATACGTCCTAGCTCCCAAATAATTCATTCTGGTTACATAGAGCCTTTATTTCTGTACAGCAGCGTAGCGCTTAGCTACCCACGATTATACTGTGATTAGTATTGCTATTTGCATACTAACACAGACGGAGATAATGTCTTACAAAATGCCCAACTCTCTAGGCGATTAGGCAGCTTGAAGTGTAGCACGAGTTCGGGACATAGCTAAACCTATTTTTTAGAATATATCCAGAGACTTAGTGTTGAGTATTGAGTTGCAAGTCTCTCATCGGACTCGTCTTCAACTTTGGGGTAGAAGAACAGGATAGGTAGAAAATGTTCCCGAATCAAAAAAAACCTCCAAAACTGCAGATGAAGGGTTAACAAGATGGATGCAATGGTGAAGTTTACAGTCCTTCTTCGGCTGGGAAAAGTGAGCTGCACTGAGATATATTTGAAATTTCAAAATACACAATCACGAATGAAGCCATTGCTGCGATCTACCCAAGAGCCACGGCGGTCTTTAGATCAACAATCGGTCATTGAAATCGGTCACATTGCGATAGACAAAAGATGACGTCGCACTATGCGGAGCTCACAATTTTAGGCAGTTAGCTAGGGACCGAACTAATTGGAAAGGCATGTAAGTTGAAGGCAACGCTTATTTCGGACTGTATCATGGCAAATCACAATGACATTTGATCCCATTTGCAAAAATAATTACATATTCACATTTAGACATTAATGTTGCCCCGCCTCGTAAAGGGTGGTTAAATTTTAAGGCCCGATGTTAATTTTGAATAAAACACTAATTATTTAGGAAATTACTGTCATTTCTTCTTAATATGATAATATTGGTATGGTACAATTATGCATGGAACAAAATATCGGCTAAATGGCCGCCGTGACCTCGGCGGCATACCTCCATCCGATGGTCCAAATTTTCCATAATGCTGATGCATAATTAAGGTTCTATGCCGTTAATGTGCCGAATTATGTCATCCTTTAGCTCTTGAATTGTTGCTGGCTTATCGACGTACACCTTTTCCTTCAAATAACCCCAAAGGAGGAAGTCCAACGGTGTCAAATGACATAATCTAGGCGGCTAATTGAAATCGCCACCACTTGCTGTGTGGCAAGTGGCACCGTCCTGTAGAAACCATATCGTCCACATCCAATTCGGGCCATACAAAGTTCGTTATCATCTCACGATAGCGAACACCATTCACAGTAACTACCTGACCGGCCTCATTTTGGAAAAAATACGGCCCGATGATGTCGACAGCCCATAAACCGCACCAAACAGTTACTCTTTGTAGGTGCATTGGTTTTTCGATAATCACTCTTGGAATATCATTCGCCCAAATGAGGCAATTCTGCTTATTGACACATCCACTGAGGTGAAAATGTGCCTCATCACTGAAGATGATTTTCTTCGAAAATTGGTCATCCACTCTTGCCATTTCTTGCCACTCTTCTGACCATTGATGACGTTGGAAATGGTCAAGAGGCTTTAGTCTTGAGTCATTTGCACCTTGTAAGCGTGAGAGGTGAAATTGTTGGGCACGACGAGTTGAGTTGAGGTGGACGGCTCTTCAGCCACACTATCGCGAACAGCAGCAATATTTTCTGCAGTACGAGCTGTACGAGCATGCACTGGTGTTTTCACATCTCCTACAGACCCGGTTAGCTCAAATCTTTGCACGATTTTTCCGAATGTACGCACATTTGGACGATTAACTTGACCGAAAAAATCACGTAGCGCACGATATGCATTTTGATTTGAACGCCTATTTTTTCCATGGTTCAAATTGAGTTAGTCTGACATAGAGAAATATCAAATGAAATGCAGAAAAAAAAACTTGACGTTCAGGTGTGGTTCACATTCAACATCGGCCTTAAAATTTAACCACCCGTTATAAGATACTTTTGATCAACAATTCCCCGCCGAATATTTGCTTCTGTATACGTGAAAGGTGAATGCATGACAACATAAAACTACAAACTTTATGAGCTGTACCAAGATGAGCTCTTGAGCTCTCCAGCTAAGAAAATCTTCGAATTCCTGGATTTTAGTTTCGAAACGATAAGAAATTCCGAATCTCCGGTTTAGGTTAGGTTAGGTTGGTGGGCTGATGACGCAGACGGTGTGTGTCTTCCCTCATCGCACTCAGGTCAATATAGACCCATTGTGATGCCCGTTGGGGGTCCACTTGTGTGGTTGATTCATTCGCTGTCCCGTTACTGTCCATTGTTCTTAGCCTCTTTCCAGCCATCCAGATGTTGTTGCAAACCTGAAAAGATTAGGGAGAGGGATTTCGGATAGATCCGTGAGGTCATGGAAAAAGTATTTTCCCAAGGTTCTCATTCTTAATTGGCTGAGGCCTGGGCAGTGGCACAGAAAGTGGAGGGTATCCTCGTGTATTTCTTCATCACCGCAGCCTCTACAGAGGTCATCATCTATGAGATGCATTTTCAGTTTGTGGCTTTTTAGTAAGTTGTGTCCAGTAAGAATCCCAACTAAAGTAGAGACAGATTTCCTGTTTCTACGAAGCAGTTTATGGGTTCTGGCTTTGTCATACTCAGGCCACATCCTTTTGGAAGTTTCGCAGCTGGGAAGGGAGTTCCACCTGTTTTTGGCAGTGATCAGTGTTTTCTGTCCCACCCGAGATTCGAGGTCACTGTAGCTTGATGAGTATCTCATTGATTACTATGTTCCACAACAGAGGTGAGATAACGCCTCCTTGTGGTGTGCCTCTTGATGCTATTACTTTGAGATGGGTGTCTCCCAGATTCGCATTTATATTTCTGTGGTTGAGCATACTTCCAATAATATGTATTAGAGGTTGGTCCACGTTGTTCTTCGCGAGGTTTCTTTCGATTGCGTTTGTGTTTACATTATTGAAGGCTCCTTCAATGTCGAGAAATGCAGCGAGTGTATATTCCTTCTCGTGAAGAGGTTTTTCTATTGTACTAACGATATCATGTAGGGCAGTTTCGACTCCCTTACCTTTCATGTAGGCATGCTGTGCCGAGGATATGTATTGGGGTCGAGTTTGTCACGAATGTATTGATATCTACATTCGTGACAAAGATTTTTAGTATGAAGGATGTAAGACTTATTGGTCTAAAGTCCTTCGCGGTCGTATGGCTGGGCTTGCCGGCTTTTGGGATAAAGACTACCTTTACTTCCCGCCAGCACCTAGGGATGTAACCGCATTTTAGACTACCAACAAACAATTTGTGTAGGAATGCTGTTACGAGGTGTTTCGATTTTTGTAGCATGATCGGGATAATACCATCGACTACTGGGGATTTATAGGGGGAGAAGGAGTCAATTGCCCAATTGATTCTTTCTACACTAACCATATCCTCCATTGCTGCTGTTATGGGGTTGCAATTATAGACGGAGTCCTACCGGAAAGTGGGTTTCCAGTAGATGTGTTAAAGATTAATGGGTGGACTGTGTCCAGTCCCCATTGGAGAGCTTGAGGTAACCTGGCACAGCCGGTTCTTTGGCGATTATTTTTCTAAGTCTAGCTGATTCAGTAGTGCTTTCTACACTGCAACAGAAGTTACGCCAGGATGTGCGTTTAGCACTGTTGACCGCACTTTTGAATTTGCGCTGATTATTCTTATAAAGATCGCAGTCGGTTTCCGAATTTGAGCTTCTTGCTGCGTTATAGGTTTTCCTGGTTTCCCTTCTAATGCTTGGAAGCTCTTTCGTCCACCATGTCGGTGATCTTTGTGGTTTTATAGTCTTTAGAGGGCAGATCTCCGGTTTAAGAAATATGTGATCGCAGATACCAACTAAAAGCATTGTGCCTCAGGTCGAAGAGAATGGAAGGCTGATTTGTCAAAGGCAGTGAGCCTCAATAGTAAGGTGTCTTCTCTTTTTCTTTTTGCGCATGCAGCCTTTTTGTTGTACTTTCTCGAGAATGCCAGGGTGCTTTGGCTAAACAACTGGAAGCAGTGTCCTTATGAAAATGAAAAGCTGGTTTTTGTACGGTAGAGTGCCTCAACGGGAAAGAAGCCATTTCATTGAGTTATTAGGATGGTCTCTTGCGATGACAGCTTTTCGCGACTTCCTTATGACAGTTTTGTATTGCCCTAATGTTATGGCGTGTGGATGTGTTGGTAGTCGATCTCGGACTCGAGCCCTTATTTATCGCAATGTCAAATTGTTGACTCCTTATGTGAGAAAACAGTGTGCAGGCCTAAGTGTCTGCATTTCTCCTAGCTATGTTGACAAACGTGCTACTTTGTAGTCGTGCCTTTTATCACTGTTATGTGACTATCACAGATAATGTTTTTTTTTTCTTGAGTGAGAAGACCAATCCCAAATCCCTTCTAGCCATAATTGTTTCTATGTAGGTGTCCATGTTGGATGATTTTTATCCCATTCAAAGTGCTAAATATGACAGTTTATACTAATTCGATGTAGGTACCAAGCCTTATCCTTCTGAAAGCAATATTATGATCCTTTTAACCTCATGTATATATTCCATTGTCATTACGTCTCATTTTATTTTCAACTTGGCGAAGGATTTTCAAAACTCCAGTCACATTTTTGCGTCTCTAGATAATTAATTACTTTTCCTCATTGAACAGGTTTAATATTCATTTAAGCCCTTGTCAAACTTTTGTTTATAACTAAATACCACCTTTTGTAATAATTGGTTATACCCTACGTTCTATGGTTTCAATTATAACACCCAACAATGGCCGCCTATTACATAATCGTAATCCTATTTGCAGGACATTCAGTTCATGTCGTGACAACAATTGTTAAAGCCAATCGATATCTTATCCAAATAAGCTGATGAAACTGTTACAAGTTCTGTCGACTCCCATCAAACATTGATAGCTTAACAATATGTCCTTTGATTGATTGGTTATGGTAATGACATACATGGTGATAGGATTGCAATTAGTAACACATCGTCTAAAACGCATGCAGACTCAATATTTCTAGTTCGCTGAGCAAGGCAATTAACTTAAATTTAATGGAACTGTCAGGTGGTTAATTTTTTCCACAGTTTTGTTGATGGCTGAATTTTTTGCCCTAATGCCGGTGAAGGGAGTCAAGGGCAAGAGTCCTGCTGACATGTCATTCTCATGGATCAATATTCGAACTTTGTACAGTATTGTCTTTATCTTAATGGCTCTGTTTGACAATGCTCTAACCGTGTATATGGTACTGAATCAACCGATATCGTTTAACAGTCTTGGTAAGGTGTGAACATATCGATTGTCCTTCTTTAGGGATGAGACATTTTGTATTTCAGAGCCCATCATATTTCGCATGTCGAACATAGTTGTTTGTATCAGCTTTCTCCATCTGGCTAGGAATTGGCGTGACTTGATGATTAAGTGGCAGGTGGTCGAACAACAGTTGCCCCAATATGTCACCCAAGTCGACAAAGGACGAATGGCAATTAAAATCCGAATGGTGGTGTTTGTCGCTATGATGCTGTCAATGGGTGAGTATGGACGAGAGATATTTTATTCACTTTTACTGTTTCATGTCGTTTGATAGTTGAACACTTTCTGAACATCATCTCGGGTATACACTATGCAAACTTTTGTCCCATCACCAGTGATCCGATTGAGAACTTCTTTATTAGAACAAGTGTTCAGCTGTTTTACACTCTACCCTATTCGATTAGCCTGGGCTGGTTTGGCAAGATTATAAATGTCCTCCTGACATTTGGCTGGAATTACATGGATTGTTTTGTGATGCTTATAAGTATCGGGTTGACGAATCTCTTTCAACAAATCAATAATGACTTGATGAAGTGCAAAGGAATGGTAAGTATAATGGGGTGCTTCATCTTTTATGTCGGTATGTGAGTATTGAATAACTTTAAAAATGCAGAAAACCGATATCCCTTATATGAGGAATTTTTATCTATTTTGGTCCTTTAAAATTTATTTGGACAACATCAATAATATTGACGTTTCTATTGACCAAAGCAAAATATGCACTTTTTGTTGTGTTTTCCATCACTTGTTTCAAGTATATCGTATACAGCGGTGAGTTTGGCACAAATGTTTGCCTTGGATCGGTGAATGGTCTGAGGATTGCTGTTTGATTTGCAGTGTGCCATCGCGCACCGCCTTGTTGAAACCAGTAGGTTAGGTAAGGTTAGAGTGGCTACCAGCATTCGCCAGCACGCTTAGACCATTTTGTCCATTTTGATACCACGTTGATCTTGTCCTTTCTCTTTACTATATATAGGAAAACCATTCTGAGCTTTTGATGAAGCGGAGGAAGCTTTGCACTTCCGTTATTGCCAAATCACTGAGATGTTAAAAATAGTAAACTCAAAGATGTAGCTTCCTTTTGTTTGAAAGGGGCCGGGCAGTTATAAAGGAGATGAAGTATTGTTTCATCATCCTCTTCGTCCATGCAGTTCTTACAGAAGTCGTTTGGGAAGACCCTAGCCTTTCAGCGTGCCTACCTATTAAACAGTGTCCCATGATGACACCTATGGTGGAAGCGCAATCAGTCCCTTTGATCTTCTCAAATATAGCTTTGGCCAAATTTGTTTGGTTATTTGACACGTCGTGCATCTGAGATTTGATTTGCTATTAGCATGTTGCGCTAGTAAGCTTTTGCATGTGGGTACAACTGGTAATTTAGTTCCATTTCTGGCGAGTTCATAAGCCTAACAGTTCCCCGAAATGTCACTATGCCCAGGGACCCAGCATAGATGAATATTAAAATGCCATCTTTCTGCAATCCAGACATAGTGGACCAATATACACAGATATCGATTCCCTTCGACGGTTTCGACATGTTTGTTCTCGACAACACCCTCTGTTACCGCTTCAACCAGTACATTAGAAAATCTTGGGCGTTGATGAATGCCATGTGGACTATCTCCCTCTATCCCGTGCTCAACCAAGTTCGACACCAAACGACGAATAGTGTTGTTAATGCACACAACTGCTTCGGCACAATGATTGAATCGTGCGAAGCGATTCATGGTTTAAATTGAACTGAATTGACATTTCAAAAAAATGTCTTCTACTCAAGTGAATCCGTTGAATTGGTTTGTCAACAAAATCGAACTCTAGATTTTAATCAAACTTAACTTTGCAATGGTGGCGAAGCCATTAAAAATGGGTCAGAAAATTCTGACGGTCTGTTGATCTATGCACGCAGCTGGAAGCTAAACGGTTGGACGGATAGAATTAAAAATTTTTATATAATCCTCTCGGTGAGGCAAATTTTTAAAGCTAGAATATCTCCACGAGAAAAACGTTTTCTGGAGCTTCGTTCCATTGCTTGCTTATCCTAAAAAAAAAAACAATTTTTTCGTACTGTATTGTTCGTTGTTGTGGGTTAATATCGAACTTATTTCAAGAGTGACTAATTTTAAGGCGATTACTAACCTAGATATGATCAGCATCAGAGCATGGTTCTGCAATATCAGTGGCATTTGTGTATACACTCATATAAGAAACCAAATCTACTATGTGCTCATAGATGCAGGCATTCAAAATCCTATATGTACGTATATTCAGTTGTCCAAATGTCGACTTTGACGATTTAATTATCGTGTCCAAATTTGGATGGCCAATTTTTACGATGTCATGCTATAAAAAATAGTTCTTGGGTACTGTGATAAGCAGATGATATCGCCGCTTTTAGAAATGATGGATCTGATGAATAGACAAGACACGGTGGTCTTGTGGTTAACAAGAACAGTGTAAAGCACATGCTATCAAAAGAAAAGCATTTGTCACCCACAACTCTGGACAAAAGTGGCACTTGAATCTGTGCTTCAAATGAGCCTCCACCAAGATGCCTTCACCATATCGACTTTCAGCAGAAGCTAACGATCTGTGCTATGGGGGTTGAAGCTAGTTCCTTAAAGTCCTCATAGTAAAAGCTGCCGAGGAGTTTGTTACGGCTGTTGCTGATCGCGGGTCAGTGACACAGTAGGTGGACGATGTCTTCCTCGACGTCTGGGTCTCCGCATTTCCTGCATAGTCATTTCCAACTGACTCGGGTTAATTCTATGGGAGTATTTACCCAGTAGATCGTGACCTGTAATAACTTTTACCGCTATAGAAATGAAAGCTCTGTTGAGAGCTATAAGCTTGTTAGATTTGCTACCGCTTAATTCCGGCCAATGGTCTTTAGTGTTTTTGCAAGTTTTAAAGTTTTGCCACCTAGATTTTGTTTCCTTTTTTTAAAGCAAGGGGGATCTAACCCTATTGTTGTATAAGGAGATGCAGCTCGACGGAATGTTATTACGTCCTGGCACTCAGATAATTTTGACATTGTTCTGATTACATAGAGCCTTTAGCTCTGACCGGCAGCCTCCAACTACTAGTGATCCCAGAGCTTTTATGGCCGCTTGACTATCTACGTAAATGGAGATATCTTCTTGTGATATGTTCAATACTCTAGCCGATTCTACAGCTTCGAGTACTGCTAGGATCTCTGCTGGGGAAACTCTGCGCGAGTTTTCCAATCGAATGGATGTGTTTAACCAGCTTCTATCGGAGTAGACCGCAGAGCACACTCCTATTTCCATTTTAGATCCATCGGTATACATTGCTATTTCGTTGTTGAATACCACATTGTTCGACGACCATTCGTCTCTACTTAGTATTCTGATTAAGTATTTAATATCAAAGTCATCAACATCGCCTACAATATCCTATCTACCGTAAACCGTTTACCAACAATCTGATCGGTCCATATCAGGGTGGTTTTTTACTCTTACCAACCGCTGTTTCTTCGGGCTGAGAAGATCCTGATCATTCCAGTCCTGCTCTACGGCGCTGAAGCATGGACCGTATTAAAAATGGATGAAGAAATCATTGGTCGATTCAAGAGGAAAATTCTTCGAAAAATCTTCAGTCCTGTTTGCGTTGACGGATTCAACCAAGAACTATATGAGCATTGGACGATTAAGATGGCTAGGTCATGTAGAACGAATGGACACCAAAACTCGGGCTCGCTGAGCTGCTCATATGTTGTTGGTTTATTTGCAAATACCTTGTAGTATTACAAAAATAAATCCAAAAGTGTTAACTCGAATGAGCTAGGAAGCCGTACGACCGGACCATTAATCGAGATTAGCCAATTACCGAACTACCAGTTTATTAAATCAATTATATGAGCTATGTGGCACCATCTTGTTTAAAACTTCATTCACACACATATCTATCAAATTCTAGGCAAAATAAGTTTTCCAACTTGGCACGATGGCTAGACTAATTGAGTCATGGAGATAATTCCATTGACGAATAATAAACGGGCCAATCTTATTTCCAGTTTTACGACCGGTGAATTGCCGCAATATTCAATAGTGAATATGTTGTCTTGAATTTATTTTCTATTTTCTATTTATACAGATTGTTATTTTTTATTTTTCAACCAGAAAATTGAAGTAAGTGCTCTTAAGGGCCAAACCCACCGAGAAACCGAAACTTCGTTTTTTATACCCTATCCAATAGGGGTAACGGGTGATCCAAGTAGAGATACTTTTTTCAATAGCCTTTTTTGACAGATCACGTGTGAGTCGTGTCATGCTGTCATGTTATTTTTGTTTAGTATTGTTTGGCATTTCATAATGTAAAGACTTACGCGTGAACAACGTTTACAAATTGTTCAACTTTATTATGAAAATTCACGTTCTGTGAGGAATGTGTTTCGTGCACTTCGCTCAACTTATGGTCAACATAATCGGCCTACTGAGCGTACTATTCGCAACACCATCACCCATTTTGAGACCCAGCATTCATTATTGGATAATATTCGACCGAATAGACCACGTCCAGCACGCTGTGAAGAAAATATAGCGGCCGTAGCTGAGAGTGTACACGAAGACCGTAGAGAGTCGATTCGGCGCCGTTCGCAGCAACTCGGACTGACGTATGGAACGACTTGGCGCATTTTACGTCAAGATCTTAAATTGAAAGCGTACAAAATACAGCTTGCGCAACAACTGAAGCCGCTCGACCTTCCCAAGCGACATCGCTTCGCTCTATGGGCTCTTGAAAAGTTCCAAGAAGATCCGACGTTTTCGAGGCAAATTTTGTTTAGCGATGAGGCCCATTTCTGGCTCAATGGGTATGTAAACAAACAAAATTGCCGCATTTGGGACGAAGAGCAACCTGAAGAGGTTGAAGAACTGCCACTTCATCCACAAAAACAACAGTTTGGTGTGGTTTGTGGGCCGGTGGAATCATCGGTCCATATTTCTTTAAAAATTATGCCGGTGCGAACGTAACCGTCAATGGCGACCGTTATCGTGCCATGATAACCGACTATTTGATGCCTGAAATTGAAGCTCGTGATCTCGGCGACATTTGGTTTCAGCAAGACGGCACCACTTCCCACACATCGCATCAATCAATGGACTTATTGAGAGAACATTTCGGTGAGCACATAATTTCACGTTTTGGGCCGGTCGATTGGCCACCAAGATCGTGTGATATCACACCGTTAGACTTTTTCCTGTGGGGATATGTAAAGTCAAAAGCTTATGCTGACAAACCCGCTTCGATTCAGGCCTTGGAGGAAAACATCACGCGTGTCATTCGCCAGTTACCAGTCGAAATGCTCGAACGAGTGATCGAAAATTGGACTCAACGGATGGACCATCTGCGACGTAGCAACGGCCAACATTTGATAGACATAATCTTCAAAAAATAAATGCCAAAGAATGTTCTTTCAAATGATCATAAATTTTTTGGCCAAACCATAAGGAATTTGGAAAAACTTTCTGCACAACGTATTTAGACAATCTGAATATCTGTATTTCGTTCATATAAAGTTTTTTGCCACGCCTACGGTCAAATTTTAATATTTTCTAAAAAAACTTTTGATGCAGAATCATTAGTAATATAAATATGAACATTTCGTCAATAGACCATTTTAACCCACGCCCACTTTTTGGGGGCGTTTTTATATAAAAACCATTTTTATACCCTACCCCATTACATATGCAGGAGAAAACCTTGTCTTTTGTAGAACCGTAAAAGTTTTTTATAAGCAGTCTGAAGAATTTGTTGTCACCATGTCATTTTCTTTATTTTATCCACATCGTGTTTTTAGCCATGTCCACTTTTTGGGGATTTAAGTTTTACAGATAGGATGGGATAGGGTATTCAACGATCCGCACAGTGGATTGTAGCCTTCTCATATGTTTTAAACGGTATTTGTTAATGGTATTTCGTCTATTTATACCCTATCCCATAGGGGTATATTAGTTTTGATACTTAGTTTGTAACATAGAGAAATAATTTTGCTACATATACCTCAAAGTATATGGATCGACTCAGAATCGCTAGCTGATTCGATTAAGCCATGCCTGTCTGTCCGTCCGTCCGTCCGTCCGTCTGTACGTCACCGATTTTTAGGCCTTAAATTTTGAGCTAGGATAATGAAATTTGGTATATGGGATCCTCGCCCGTGCCTACAGAACAAGTGTAAAAATTTTTGAAATCCGCTCACTGCCACGCCCCCTTTTAAGATAAACTCAGTTTTTGGCCAAACCGTAAGGAATTTTAAAAAAGAGTCTGAGAAGTATATTTAGAGAATCGTAATATCTATATTTCGTCAATACAAAGTTTTTTGCAACGCACACTTTTTGGGGGCGTTTTCTATAAAAAACTTTTTTTGGCCAAATTTGAAAATTTTCGAAAAAAAATTTGATCATTGGTAGTATTTATATGAACATTTCATTAGTAGGCCATTTGTACCCACGCCCACTTTTTGGGGGCGTTTTTCTACAAAAACCATTTGTATGCCCTACCCCAAGGCATGTGCAATACAAAAACGTGGTTTTTTGTCGAACCATAAAAGAATTTGATAATCCTTCGGAACAATATGTTGTAACAACGTCATTTTCAATACTTTATGACCATAAAGACCATATTTTGGGGATATCAATTTTAAGGATGGGATGGGATAGGGTATTCAACGATCCGCACAGCCTTCTCATATGTTTTTTTTTTTTTTTCATTTTTCTGTTCAGTTTTGACATTTTCTTCCCACCAAAAATAGTAGAGAAACAGAAAAAAATCACTTTGACATCAAAAACGTGAGGCAAGTGACGTCTAAAAACTTCGGCAAACAGATATTACAACAAAGAACAAACAACATTCGTCCCAACTAGTTCTCGTGGAAGTCCGTCTGTTATCGATTTGTTTATAACAAATGTATCTAGTCTTGTGTCGCAGCCAATTTCCTTAACGGAACTCAGCTCAGACCATAATCCAGTTGTTTGTCAACTTCTTTTGTCCGGCGAGGAAAAAGTGCAATATTTCCAAAATATCAAAAATGCGAATTGGAAAAAATTTCGTACTGAAGTCAAAAGAAAACTTGAAAATATTCCTATCGATATCGAATCTATAACAAATAAACAAGATGTCGATAATATTATTCAACAATTTTCGGATTTTGTACTCACTTCAGCAAATGTAAGTATTCCCAAAGTTGTGAAAAATGATTATACTTTTAAATTACCTGCTCATGTCTTGGAGCTTATTAGGGTAAGGAATATGCACAGGAAAAATTGGCAGAGATATCGGCAACCTTTTTTCCAATCTCAAGTTAAACATCTTAACAAATTAATTAGTCAATTTATACAAGAACAACGAAACAAAGTATGGAATAATAAACTAAGTAGTCTAGATAAAGCTTCAAAGCCATTCTGGAATATAGTTAAGATTATAAAAAATAAAAACAAACAATTGCCTTGTCTTAAAAGTGGTTTAAATACCTATTTTACAGACAATGATAAAGCAAGGGTACTTGCTTTAAATTTTGCTAAAAACCATAATATATCTCAGAATTTAGGAGAAGCGAATACAAACGCATTAGTTGAAAATGCTTTACGGAATTTTAATGCAGTAGTCCTTGAAACTCCGATAAATGAATTTGTTTCAGAAACAGATACTCATTTTTTCTTAAACAATTTGCAGATTAAAAAAGCAGGGGGACTAGACCAAATAAAAAATATTTATTTAAAAAAACTGCCCAAAGTTGGAGTCAAATTTCTAACATTTATTATAAATGCGTGTTTAAAAATGCAATATTTTCCTAATGCGTGGAAAGAAGCAAAGGTAGTACCAATACCAAAAGCTGGTAAGTCTCTTGATAGACCTGACAGTTATCGGCCAATAAGTTTATTAAGTGGTCTTAGTAAGATTTATGAAAAAGTACTAAAAGAAAAAATATTGAAAATTATCGATGAACACAAAATTTACCCAGACGAACAATTTGGTTTTAGGCGGAATCATAGTACTTCTCATCAGGTACTTAGAATATCGAATAGTATCAAAAGAAATCGAGAAATAGGAAATTCAACAGGTATGATATTGCTTGATATCGAAAAAGCATTTGACTCCGTTTGGCACACTGGTCTTACATATAAAATGTTAAATTTTAATTTTCCACCATTTCTTTGTAAAATTGTTCAAAGTTTTTTGTCAAATCGTTGTTTTAAAGTGTATGTCAATAGTAGCGCGTCCGAAGTAAATTTAATTAGTGCTGGTGTACCTCAAGGCTCTGTCCTTGGACCAGTTTTGTACAATCTGTATACGTCTGATTTTCCAAATTTACCTGAATGCGAAGCAGCAATTTATGCTGATGACACAGCAATATTTTCATCGCATCAATTTGGTCTTAACATTGAGACCAATTTAAAAAATGCAGCTGAAATATTGAACGAATATTACACAAAATGGAAAATAAAATTAAATGTCGGAAAAATCCAAGCTATCTTTTTTACCAGAAAAAGAAAGCCTTGCTTTCTTCCGGCTAACCAGCTAGCAATTAACGGACACCAAATAACATGGGCTTCTTCTGTTAAGTATTTGGGCATACACCTTGACTCAAGATTAACATTTAAAGAGCACAATGCCCAAACACTTAATAAAATAAATATTGCTATAAAGATGCTTTATCCCCTTATAAATCGAAAATCAAAACTGTCAAATGATAATAAAATAATTTTACACAAAGTTATTTTCCAAGCTATTTTTCTGTACGGGTGTCAAGTTTGGGGTAGTTGTGCTGAATGTCACATCAAAAAATTACAAATATCCCAAAATAAAATTTTAAAAATGATGTTGAATCTCCCCTGGCATCACTCAACTTCGGACCTACATATAAGGGCAAATGTTGAATTGATCTCTAATAGAATCCGAAAACTTAATAACACATTTATGATCAGATGTGACTTCCCTGAAAACCCTCTAATAAATCAATTAAATGTTGTGTAACATGCTGTAAATATATGTTTGTTTTCTTTTGCAATAAAAAACAAAAGTAATTGTTAATTTATTTTTTGTATCTAGATGTAAATTTATATTTAATTTATTTTTGTATCTCTATATTCATTTATATTTAATTTATTCTTGTACATCTATGTTAATTTATTTATAATTTATATTTTGTTAATTATGTTCTTAAAATTATTTATTTTTTGTTTCATTTAAATTTGATTTTTATTAATTTATTACTAACTGTTCTGACTTATTTATTTTTATTTGTATATACTTTTGTTAATTTATAACTTATTTGTTTATTTGTTTAATTGTTAATTTATTTATTTAATTCAAAAATAATTTATATTATTTATATTGTATATGCATATTTTTTATCTAGTTTTAAGTAATTATATTCATTTTATTAGTTAAAATTCTATTGTTTATTATGTATTACATATTTTTGTTTATATTTTTTTTTTTTTTTTTTTGTAATTTGAGGTTTTTGCTTTCGTTGTTTTCCTCACAAAAATGTTTATATAATTATTAATAAATTAAATTTATAAATAGGTATATATTAATTTTTCAGTAGAAAGATATTTATTCATATCATATCTCTGTAATTGTAAATTGTGCGATAACACATTGTATATCATGAACGAAATAAAATATTCTATTCTATTCTAACAAAGAAATGCAAAACTGAAAATTAAAATTATAAAATTTCGGTATGGAAAACAAATAAAATTATTTTATACTAAAATAAAAAAATTTAATATTTTAAGATTTATTGATAAATTTAATTTTATTTATTTTAACTGAAAAACCAGAAAATCGGAAGTAATTAGCAGTTTTTTTTTTTTAAAAAAAGAGAAAAAACAAAGTTTCGGTTTCGTTGTTTGGGGGTTTGGCCCTTTAAAGCTGATATCTTCGATTCAGAATTTCAAAACCAAAAGTTGATCGTTCGTTAACTTCCTAATGAACAAAATATAAGCCTTAACTGACAAATATTGCAAGGTCCTAAACAATTTTAAGGATGCGTTTGTATTAAAGTACTAAATTATAATTTCCCTATTGATAAACCCGATACATAAATATACACACCAACATTTAGCTATTTTGGTTTTTTTTTTCACCATGAATTGTCTACTTTCCCTATTCCCAAATTGCATTCCCACAAGCAAATGCCGGAATCTTTTTGGACCCAGAGACGAATACAATACCGCAACTTATGTGTGCTATGTGAAGAAGTCGACAGTGCAATATCAGTGATTACAATGGTGTCCTTTTCGAATAATTTATACTTTATATGCATTCAGCTGTTAAAGAGTATGAAGTGAGTTGGGTTTATGTGATGTAAAAGAACTTCTTAAGTCCTTATTTCTCATTTCAGCAAAATGCCGTCAATTGCCCATGCATTGTACTTTTACTTTTCACTGTTTTTTCTACTCGGACGAACTATGGCAGTGTCTCTGTATTCGGCAGATGTCCACGATGAATCAAAGAAACCGTTACGTTGCTTAAGATGCGTCCCGAAGGAGTCTTGGTGCCAAGAAGTGAAGAGGTTTTCCGAGGAAGTTAGCACTGATCTTGTGGCACTAAGTGGAATGAAGTTTTTTCATCTGACTAGGAAATTGGTACTCAGTGTGGGTTTTTTTTTTTAAATTAATTTTGAGATATCCTCAAATGAATTTAATCTTTTTTTGTTTTTTTTTAGGTGGCTGGAACTATTGTCACTTATGAATTGGTGTTGATTCAATTTCGACAGGATAACACAGTATGGGATTGTGAAAGACATGACCTGAGTTGAATACCTGATATCAACAGAAATTAATAAATATTTGTTCAGAACGATTTTTATTAAATTTTAGTTGTAGCTAATTGTGAGAGCGTGCGTTTTGATCTTACCTACTTTATGTTTACACACTATTCATTCTAATGCCCCATAAAGAGTGATTTTTTATGCATGCGTCAGAGCTGAAACCCTTCCATTGCAAAGAGAATGGCTTAAGACAACTCAGGCATCTGGAAAGTATGCGTATTAAACACCACAGGTACTATTCAGACCAAGGAATCGGTATAATCGCGAGGATACGGTACATTTGAAACATTGACTTCACGTTAATAAATCGAGTTCATTGATATTATATCTACAAATCAATCTGGGGATCCAAAGTTACTCTTACCACCAACAAAATCACACCGCTTATACAGGGTGTGACAACATAACTTCATTTTTGTCAAAACGCATCCACGCACATTTTATGAATCAGAATTGTTTGTGTAAATAAAGGACACTTAGGGCTTGAGGATTAAAAAAAAAGTCATACAAAAGAATCGCATGGATCTAAATCAAAGGAGTGAGCTGGCACGAGGTTAGACTCTGATTGGCTTTAACTTGGCAATGCCCAGTGCTCGCAACTCTGACTACACATCAAATGTGCTCATTTTTTAGCTCCAAGTGATAACAATCGGGTACTGGTCTCATCCAACCGGATTTGACTTGCTAAACGATAAGTGCGAGTGTTGATAACAAGACGTAAAACAGCAACACTATAATCACTCTGGTCAGAATGGCTAGGAATGAATACCCGGTCTGCCGTCCCGGCCGAACCTAAATAAGAAACTTCGACATATTAGGACAACAGGTTATCTAGGAATGTTAAGGGTAAGTCAGGCCCCCTGAACCGAGAGAGGTGGCGGATGAACCGAAAGGTCAACGGCAGCGCTAAATCTCGTAGTGGATATTGCTAGCCCCATGTCCTAGGGGTATCCAATCAATTGGAACTGGCCCTCCAGGTTGGGGGTTGTGCTTTGGGTTAACTACCCACCCATGCAAAAACCATGGTTACGAAGCAACGTGGCTATGACATCACGTTGAGTATTACCAATGATGTCAATATCGTCAGCGTATGCTAGTAGTTGCACCAATTTTTGGAAAATTGTGCCTCTGGTGTTGGCTCTGGAGTTTTGCACAATCCACTCAAGAATCAAATTGAAGAAGTCACATCACAGCGCATCGCCTTGCCTAAATCCTTTTTTGGTATCGAATGTGTCGGTGAGGTCGTTTCCGACCCTGATGAAGCAGCGAGAATTCTCCATCGTCATCCTACACAAACGGACGAGTTTGGGCGGTATACCAAAACTATACATGGCTCTGTATAGTTCGCCTGTATAAATGCTGTCGTATGCGGCATTGAAATCGATAAATAGGTGGTGGGTATCGATTTGGACTTCTTGGGTTTTTTTTCCAGGATCTGGCGAAGTGTGAACATTTGATCGATTGTGGACTTTCCTGGCCTAAAACCACACTGATAAGGGCCGATCAGGTTGTTGGTAAACGGTTTCAGGCGTTCACTTATTACGCCAGATATGATCTTGTGGGTGATGTTCAGGAGACCTATGCCTCTGTAGTTGGCGCAGTTCAGAGGGTCTCCTTTTTTGTGGATCGGGCAACCGATGATGAGGTTCCATTCTTCAGGCATACTTTCATTCGACCAGATTTGGCTTTTGAGTTGGTGGATGTTACTTAACAAGTCATCTGCGCCGGCTTTATAAAGCTCAGCGGGAAGGCCGTCATTTCCAGCAGCCTTATTAAGCTTGGGTTCAGGTATTGCTATACTCTCTTCACTTATATCCTCGATCGCGCGCTTTTCTTGCACTTTTTTCTTCTTTCTGAAAAGCCGGTGTTCTTCCCTTCTTCTCTGCCTATTGAGATCAATGGCAGCTCTCGTCTTCACCTGCAGCTTAATCTTGTAGGCCTCGTTCTTGGATGCGAGCATCCGACGGCATTTCTCATCAAACCAGGGGTTTCTTGCTGGTGGGTGCGAGAAACCTAGCACATCAGTTGCGGCTGATCTAATGGCTTGTTGGCATCGTTGCCATTGTTCTTCGACATTACATGCTTGTGGTATGGTATGAATCGAAAAGGCGAAAACCTAGGCGGTCTCTTACGATTGCAGTCTTTCGACATAAAATTTTTTCACACTATTTCTGATTTTTTGTGGCGTGGTGGATATCCGAATCCTTACCTTGGCTGATGTTAGACCCTCGGAATGTTCGGACATCTAAAATACTGGATGCGTGTCTCTTGTCTATCGCAATGTGATCAATTTGGTTGACTGTTCGTTGATCTGTAGACTGCCATGTCCCCTTATGGATATCGGGGTGATTAAACCGTGTGCTGGCATGGTAGTTCATGAATGGCAGTAATGTCTGCTATGTAGCAGTTTAGGGCTTCCGCTAGTTGTTTTGCACCTCTCCTCTTTAACGTTCTCACATTCCAGGGCCAGTTCCAATTTATTAGATACCCCTAGGACACGGGGCTATCAGTATCCACTACGGAAAGTGAGCGCTGCACTTGACCTTTCGGTTCATCAGCCACCATCTCTGTTCAAGGGGCCTGACTTACCCTTGAAATTCCTAGATAACCTGTTGTCCTAATATGTCGAAGTATATTATTGAGGTTCGCATGGGATGGCAGACCGGATATAAATTCCGCCCCGTTCTGACCTTTTCTATTTTACGTCTTGTTATCAACACTCGCACTTATCGTTTAGCAAGTCAAATGCGGTTGGATGAGACCAGTACCCGACGGTTACCACTTGGAGGTAAAGATAAGCACATTTGATGTGTAGTCAGAGTTGCAACCACTGGCCATTGCCAAGTTAAAGCCAATCAGAGTCTACCCTCGTTCTACAACACCCAAACATCACCGCACCAAACAGTGCATCTTAATTGGTGTAACTTATGCTGGTGTGTTGTCCTTGAATTTTCTGAGCCCTAACATCTACAGTTTTTCTTGTTGACATCACCACTTAAATGGTTCATCGGACATCAAAACATTTTTTTAGGAAAATGTCCCCAAAAGTTAGAAAATGTCCTCGACAAAAAACTAAGCTGGAACTCCCACATTAACAACAAAATTCAAAAAGCAACCAAAGCTTTCTGGGCTTGCCGAAGCATGTATGGTAAAACCTGGGGAATCTCTCCAAAGACCACACACTGAATCTACACGATCATGGTCAGGCCCATTATAACATACGCTTCAATAATATGGTGGAACAAAGTCACCCATAAAATAACTACAAATTAATTAAACCAGGTACAAGGGCTTGCCTGTCTGGGCATTACCGGAGCTATGTGCACCTGTCCCACAGCGGCTATAGAAGCCTTAATAGGACAAACACCCCTTCACATTTATATAAAAAAAGGTGGCAATTCGCAGCTCAGCAAGTTTGACACAAGCGGAAGAATTAAACATTAGTGAACACCTTAAACTAATTGAACTTCTATCCGAACTTCCAGAACTTGACATAATCTGTGCTATTACAGACCGCTTACCAAAGACACTATGCTTCGAAAAAAGTTTCTCAACGGAGATCAAAACGAGAGAAGCATGGTGTAGCAACAACCCACCAAATTGCCTAAACGGACTAAAGTGGTATACGGATGGTTCTAAAATGGACTCAGGGGTAGGAGCTGGCATACATGGACCAAATAAAAACATCTCAATACCTACGGGAAAAAACCCTAGTGTATTCCAAGCTGAGCTCCATGCCATAAAAGAATGCGCAAACCTTATACACAACTCAGATATTAAAGGCGCAAACATCCATATATTCACGGACAGTCAAGCAGCTATAAAAGCCCTTAGCTCACACATCATTGACTCCAAATCAGTACTACACTGCTTCAACTCCCTCCAAACACTCAGTTCCAGGAACAAAACCAGACTATGGTGGGTCCCCGGACATAAGGGAGTTGAAGGTAACGAAAAAGCTGATGAACTATCCAGAAAAGGTTTGGAAACCCCCTTCATTGGACCTGAACCCTTTTGTGCAATCCCCAAATCAGCCATAAATCCGGTCATAAAAAACTGGGAACAAAACAAATGTTTTTCATACTGGGGAAACATCCCAGGCCTAAGACAGGCCAAAAGAGCTATTCAGCCCTTCAAATCAGATGCCAATAAGATACTTAATCTTCGCAGGCACGATATCAAAAACTTAGTAGGCTACCTAACTGGTCATCACGGTCTGCGATATCACCTAAATAAAATGCGTCTAGTCGAATCACAGGAGTGCAGACTATGTCTAGAAGAAGACAGCCGAGCACATATGATAGTGAATGCCCGGCCCTTTACGGTATGAGAAGAGAATCTTTCTTCAGGGAATTTTTAAGTTCCGAAGAACTGAGGAAATCTTCGGCTGAAAGTATTATCAGCTACATTAGGAAAAAAATATCTGACGGCAAGCACAATAGATCTTTTAGGTCGATGTGTATATTACTGTTTAGGCAGGTCAGAATTTAAAAAATTGTAGAAATATTTTCTTCAAAAGTTTTCTCATTTTTTTTAGATTGTAACAAAAACGTTTTCATACTAATAACGCCGCCAAAAATTGGGTGTGGCTAACAAATATATAGATGCGAAATATAAATAATGAGATTGTATAAAGATATTGTTCGGATACTTTTTCAAATAAAACGTTGTTTTTGGGCGGATTTTACAAATTTTAAAATTTGTTCTGCTTCGTCGGATTCTAAATTTCAGGCCTACAAATCGGTAACACACATACGGACGGACAGACCCCCAGAAATGGCTATACTTTAAGGTATATCGAAATTACAAATATAAACTTTATGTCAAAAATAATACATATATCCCATATGGGATAGGCCGCAGCGTTTCCCAAAGTGTGCAACGAAATAGCAAAATTCCATTACACTAGTGACTATTTCATTTTGTGCTTCTGAACTTGTCATTTTAATCGCAGCAATCGAATTTGAAATGCTCATTTAAAAGAAATCAATACATACAAACAAACTAAAAAATAATTCGTGTAAAAAGATGCGGGAATCCCCGACAAATGAAAATTAATTTAGAGATGTAACGGATATCCGGTTAGTATCCGTTATCCGGCTATCCGGCCACTTTTTTTCTATCTGGCCGGATTGCCGGATAGATAGTATGTATTCGGCGAATACCGGATACTTAAAATAAAACATAAACACAAGAAGTCGATTGAAAGTTTTTTTTTTTATTTACAGTAGGTACTTAAGTAAATAACAAAATTAGTACTTATAATTAATTAAAGGTAGATTATGATGAATAAAAATAATTTTTTCTGCATTAACCGGTAAAAGACGGTTGCGTTTATTTTCATATACTAAGCCAGCTTCAGAAAACAGTCTCTCGCTGTATACGCTGCTACTTGGTGATAAAAGATAGACCTTCGCAAATTTTGCTAGAATTGGGAACTGTTGATGATTAACTGACCACCATGCGTAAGGGTCGATATTCCGGTCAGTCCGAACTGTTTTTAAAAAAAAGTTCAAGCTCAGTAGCAGTATCATTTTTTTCGGAAACCTCATATTTTTTATCATTCGCCACTTCATCGAAACAGTCCCAAAATGCTGCATGCGTATCGCCAGTTATATTATTAACTTCGCTTTCATTATACCCTATCCCATAGGGGTATATTAGTTTTGATACATAGTTTGTAACATAGAGAAATAATTTAGCTACATATACCTCAAAGTATATGGATCGACTCAGAATCGATAGCTGAGTCGATTTAGCCATGTCTGTCCGTCCGTCCGTCCGTCCGTCCGTCCGTCCGTCCGTCCGTACGTCACCAGTTTTTGGGCCTTAAATTTTGAGCTAGAAGGATGAAATTTGGTACGCGTGCTCTTTGTTGCTCCCAGCAGAACAAGTGTAAAAATTTTTGAAATCCGCCCACTGCCACGCCCCCTTTTTAAAAAAAACGTATTTTTTGGCCAAACCATAAGGATTTTTGAAAAACTTTCTGAACAACATATTTAGACAACCTGAATATCTGTACTTCGTTCATATAAAGTTTTTTGCCACGCCCACTTTTTGGGGGCGTTTTCAATAAAAAACGTTTTTCGGTCAAATTTTCAAATTTTCGAAAAAACTTTTGATGCAGAATCATTAGCAATATAAATATGAACATTTCGTCTATAGATCATTTTAACCCACGCCCACTTTTTGGGGGCGTTTTTATATAAAAACCATTTTTATACACCACCCCATAACATATGCAGTAGAAAACCTTGTCTTTTGTAGAACCGTAAAAGTTTTTTATAAGCAGTCTGAAGAATTTGTTGTCACCATTCCATTTTTTTTATTTTATCCACATCGTGTTTTTAGCCATGCCCACTTTTTTGGGGATTCTAGTTTTATGGATAGGATGGGATAGGGTATTCAACGATCCGCACAGCGGATTGTAGCCTTCTCATATGTTTTTTTTTCTTGCTGGGTGGAGAATCCCCTTCACTTTCAGTGGAATCGTCGTCGCAGCTCATTTGCAAAACTTGCAACAGAATTTTCTGGCCGGCTCTCTCGATTTGAATCGGTCCTAAGAAACTTGCCTTGAATCTCGGGTCCAGTAGAGTTGCTACTAGTTAGTTTGGTTTTTCACTAAGGTCGAAACGATGTTTTAATTCAGTAGCTAATGAAGTCCTTATGCTCAATAAATTAGGTGTTCTTCGTACCGTTTCTTCTTTTTGTATGTACCTTATTAATGTGGTAACATTTGGTATAACTTCCGAGATACGTGAAAGCCCAGAACTGGTTATTTTTGTTATTTCTTCTAAAGGTTTGAGCAGTCTTATGCACTGTTCCATTATGTCCCACTGGTAGGGTGTCAAATTGTTTACTGTGTCGTGGTCAGTGATATACAGAGAAATGGCTCGTTTCTGTTCTAACAATCGCTCCAGCAAGTAATACGTTGAATTCCAACGTGTACAGATGTCTTGGACTAGTCGATGTTGTGGTAAATTCAATTCTTTTTGTATCATCGTCAGTTTTTCTTGAGCCAAGCTCGAATGATTAAAGTGCGTAACAATTCGTCTTGCAGCAGAAATCATCTCCAATGCTTCAGGGTGAGACTTCAACGATTCATTCACTGCCAGTTGAAGCGAATGAATAAAACATCTGGCAGAATCATACCCGGCGACTCTTACACCTTTCACCATGTTGGCCCCGCTATCATGAATAAGCAAATGTATTTTGTATTGGGGAATATTCCAGCGAGTCGCGATTGCATTCAGTTCTTTTGCAATGTTTTCCCCTGTGTGAGATCCTGCAAAAGGTTTCATTGCCAGTATGGCATGTTCCAGTTTAAATTCAGAGGACAACCAATGAGCTGAGAAACTCAAGAAACTGTTATTGCTGTGCAAACAGGTTCACATGTCTGATGTCACCGAAATTGCAGTAGCTTTTGAGATACATTCATCAATTTTAGAATATATTCGATCATATATGTCACGAATAATTTTGTCAGCAATATAATTTCGGCACGGAATTTTATAACGAGGCAGTGCTTTCTCCATAAGCCTCTTAAAACCAACTCGTTCCACAATAGATAGTGGTTCATTGTCCAAAGCAATCATTTCCGCGATCAAATAGTGGTATTCTTTCGATTTTGAATCGTTAATGTCCCAAAGCATTTTTTTTTCCAAAGTTTCTGCCAAAGTTAATTGTTTCTGCTCCTTTTTTTGTGACAGAAATGATGCACTTGTAGACGGATTGGCATCGATTTCAGAAAGCTTCTCCGCATGTTTGAATTTAATGTGATTTTTCATAGCTGTCGTACCGGCTTTTTTTCCTGTTCCGCCACGAGAAATCTTCGACTTGCACAGCAAACTTACAGTCATTCTCACAGATTTCAAAATGATTCCAAATTGGGGATCTTTTGCTCAGCGGTTCCATTTCACTTTATTTCCTACAGGAATGTTGAATAAGTATGTACCAGTACCTATCGTAATATTTATTCATTATTAATAACTTACGTAATAAACAAGGAATACAAAAATGTAAATAACACAAAAATCTCGCAAACGTACAATCAATAAGTGTCTTATTTCGACCTGTAATTTATGCCAACTGTGTGTTCTACTGATTTTCCGTAGCACTCTCCATATTCAACACACGAGCCGTACAAACAAATAACGGAGCCAAACAAGTTACAACTTGTACACGTATCGTGTTTGAACTAGAATGCATCGCTATGAATGTAAACTGCTCTCGAAAGTATATATAATATTCGGCCGCCGGATATTCGGCTATCCGGCCAAAGTGTATGCCGAATATCCGGTATCCGGTATTTTGCAAAATCACTATCCGTTACATCTCTAAAAATTATTAAAGAGACGTACCAGAGACGACCATATACGCTGACGCTAACTGAAATTTGTACTGGGACGACGTTTCTCTGGTTTTAAACGCGCCCAATAGACGGTTTTTGATGGGTCGGTATCTATTTATACAGGTTAAAACGAATCGTAGTGCTGTGTATTTAATCTATATTTGGCTTTTAGTGCGTGAATTTTACTTTTTATTTGTTTTTTTGTACATTGATGTGACTCTGTGGATCTATCGACGTGAAAAGATCAAAAAATCATGAGAGATCAAAAATAATAGGTACTATGGATCGCTGGCTAAAGTCTGGGTCGTTAAAAATAACCGCTGAAAGCTCTTTAACAGCACCCCCAGTAGTTACTAAAGAGTCAGCAGCTGGCAGGTACATAATACAAAACCATATTTGTTTATTTCATAATGGGAAGTTTCCTATCGCTAGAACCGCATTTGTATTAGATGCGTTTTGTTGGATTTAAAATATTTTTTTTCTGTTGTTATCCTCAATTCAGATTTGTGAATTTGCTCGTTTTCCATTTATTGTTCTATTCTAGAGCCAAGGAAAATGACGCAATAGAGCAACGGCGTCAGAACTTTCTGAAGAATTTGAGGCAGACAATGTGGCTAGTACTAGTTCTATGGTGATCAGTACTGCAGAAAAAAACATATGAGAAGGCTACAATCCGCTGTGCGGATCGTTGAATACCCTATCCCATCCTATCCATAAAACTAAAATCCCCAAAAAAGGGGGCATGGCTAAAAACACGATGTGGATAAATAGAAAAAATGATATAGTGACAACAAATTCTTCAGACTGCTTACAAAACACTTTAACGGTTCTACAAAAGACAAGGTTTTCTCTTGCATATGTTATGGGGTAGTGTATAAAAATGGTTTTTATATAAAAACGCCCCCAAAAAGTGGGCGTGGGTTAAAATGGTATATAGACGAAATGTTCATATTAATAATGTTAATGATTCTGCATCAAAATTTTTTTCGAAAAATTAAAAATTTGACCGAAAACAGTTTTTTATTGAAAACGCCCCCAAAAAGTGGGCGTGGCAAAAAACTTTATATGGACGAAATATAGATATTAATATTGTCTAAATATGTTGTTCAGAAACTTTTTTAAAATTCCCTACGGTTTGGTCAAAAACTGAGTTTTTCTGAAAAGGGGGCGTGGCAGTGGGCGGATTTCAAAAATTTTTACACTTGTTCTGTAGGCAGAGACAAGGATCCTATAAACCAAATTTCATTATCCTAGCTCAAAATTTAAGGCCTAAAAATCGGTGACGTACAGACGGACGGACGGACGGACGGACGGACGGACGGACAGACAGACATGGCTTAATCGACTCAGCTAGCGATTCTGAGTCGATCCATATACTTTGAGGTATATGTAGCAAAATTATTTCTCTATGTTACAAACTAAGTATCAAAACTAATATACCCCTATGGGATAGGGTATAAAAACATATGAGAGGCTACAATCCGCTATGCGGATCGTTGAATACCCTATCCCATCCCATCCTTTAAATTAATTTCCTCAAAATATAGGCCTTATGGCGATGAAATACAGAAAATGACATTGTCACATTATATTGCTCAGACAGTTTCTCCAAATCTTGTGTGGTTCGACAAAAAACAACGTATTTCTATTGCTAATGCCTTGGGATGGGGTGTACAAATGGTTTTTGTAAGAAAACGCCCCCAAAATGTGGGCGTAGGTGAAAATGATCTATGGACAAAATGTTAATATTACCATTTCGGAAGTATTTGCATCAAAATTTTGTTCGAAAGCTTTAAAATTTGGACAAAAAGCGTTTTTTTTTAAAAACGCCCCCAAAAAGTGGGCGTGGCAAAAAACTTTGTATGAACGAAATATAGATATTAGGATTGTCTAAATATGCTACTCAGACACTTATTTGAAATTCCTTACGGTTTGGCCAAAAAAAAGGTTTTCCTAAAAAGGGGGCGTGGCAGTGGGCGGATTTTAAAAATTTTTACACTTGTTCTGGTGGCACGGACGAGGATCCTATATACCAAATTTCATTATCCTAGCTCAAAATTTAAGGCCCAAAAACCGCTGACGAACAGACAGACGGACGGACGGACGGACGGACGGACGGACGGACGGACGGACGGACGGACGGACGGACAGACAGACATGGCTAATTCGATTCAGCTAGCGATTCTGAGCCGATCCATATACTTTGAGGTATATGTAGCAAAATTATTTCTCTATGTTACAAACTAAGTATCAAAACTAATATACCCCCCTATGGGATAGGGTATAAAAAACAGTAAAAAGGAAGTACCACGATTCATATTTATATCATGGATTTGCTGAGACAAGTGACAACAAACCCCAATGCGTAATTTGCGGCAAAGTGTTGCCGAGTAGTGCGATGTTTCCAGCAAAAATGAAACGTCATTTTGAGGGGATTCATCCAGATTGCAAAAGCAAACCGACTGATTTTTTTTAAAAGGAAGTATGGTGAACTTACAAAATCTCAAACAATTATTACTAACCACTCAAAGACAGTGAACGAAAATGCGTTGATGGCGTCCTACTTAGTGCGTTTCCGAGTTGCGCAAACTGGCGAAGCCCATACAATCGCTGAAAACTTAATCAAGCCATGCGTTAAGGACATTGTTGAGTGTATGTTTGGTGAAAAGGCCAAAAAATTAGTTGACACCGTTCCTTTTTCAAATAACACAATATCACGAAGAATCAGAGATTTAGCAGAGAATGTCAAAACTACTTTACTTTCGCGAATAAAAGTCACAAAATTTTCGCTGAAAATGGATGAATCCACAGATGTTGCAGGGTTGGCTATTTTAATAGTATTTGTGCGCTACCAATACCAACAGGCCTTTCAAGAAGATCTGCTTTTCTGCAAGCCGTTGGAAACTTCAACAACTGGTGCTGAAATTTTTAAATTAATAGACAATTTCTTTATTGTCAATGATATCCCATGGGTTAACTGCGTGGATGTGTGCACAGACGGTGCCAAGGCCATGACTGGAAACACGTCCGGTGCAGTCTCAAGAATAAAACAAAATGCCAAGGAATGCAGCAGTAGTCACTGCGTTCTACACCACCATGCCCTTGCAATGAAAAAAATGCCACTCTCCTTAAAAGAGGTCTTAGACGAAAGCGTGAAAATAATTAACTTTATTAAATCTCGACCTAAGAATTCAAGGCTATTCAAAGTATTGTTCGATGAAATGGGTAGTCTACATACGTCTTTACTTCTTCACGCAGAAGTAAGGTGGCTTTCTCGCGGCAAAACACTGACGCGGCTTTTCGAAATGAGGGCTGAAGTCAGAACCTTCCTTATGAACGACAACTTTGATTTGGGCGACAGATTGTGTAATGAGCGTTGGCTCTGGAAATTATCGTATCTAGCCGATATTTTTAAAAAATTAAATGATTTGAGTGTATCACTTCAAGGAAAGACAATAACTGTTTTCGATGCCAGTGATAAGGTCGAAGCATTTAAAAAGAAAATCAAGTTTTGGGCGAAATCTTTAAAAAATCGAAACCTAGACAGCTTCCCAATGGTCAGCGAATGTAAAGAGGAAATAGATTTGGGTATTCCTGACGACATTTTAAATGAGTTTCATTTACATCTGCTAAGTTTGCTCGAAAACTTCCAAAGCTACTTTCCGGAAGAATACCATTCAAACATTAAAGAAAATGTGTGGGTTGCAGACCCGTACTCCGCCGCGTTGGAAAAGCCAGCATCTCTGACATCGTTGCAGTTTGAGTGCTTAATTGATTTGACATCAGATTCTTCTTTAAAGGCAAATTTTGAAACTAAGAAGTCTTTATCAGAATTCTGGTGTATGTTTAAGGACGAATTCAAAATTTTGTCAGACAGAGCCAAAATAATTCTTCTGCCGTTTGCAACAACATACATGTGCGAATCAGGATTCTCCGCCTACGTTGGAACCAAAACAAAATATAGATCCCGTCTCGATGCAGAGCCAGATATTCGGTTGCAGTTGCCCCAAATTCAACCTATACAAGCATTATGCAAAACCAAACAGGCACATTATTCTCACTAGATATTGAATTCCTTATGTTCTTTAATTAACATTGTTCTTGTTTTTTTCGTTGATGTTACTTGTTTTACTTGAATTTAATAAAATATATAAAAAAAATTGAGTATTGCATTTTTTACACATACATAACTGCGAAAATAGCGTAAGTGTAACGAAGTGCTCCGCGAGGAATGTTTGACCTAAAAAGTGCTCCTCGACCAAAAAAGATTGGGAACCGCTGGGATAAGGCATAAAAATCAATTTGTGTGATTAATCATGTAGAACGAATAGCGTATTTAAGTCGTTGTCGGTAGTCTTGCGGTAGATGTGCTTACACAATTTGAATTTTTTATGGGGGCATCTTAAGGTCGAACTTTAAAATTCGTCGCAATGTTTTTGTTGACATTTCCAATCAGCCGGAATGACGACTAATTTCGAAAACCACCTCTATTTCCATCACGTTCGGCTACTGAATCCCATTCCTTTTAAAGGTCGACCAAACTTCTTATCGTGAAGGCTGTGGGAGCTGATCTTGAATCATATCATTGGCGATATTTTTGCTGCTTCATAACAATTGATCGTTGATAAGAATAAAAAAAAAATCAATAATTTTAACGCGTTGTTCTGTACTATTTTTATAAACTTAATTTAAACCTAATTTTTCAATATATTAATATTGATTGGTCTTATCTTTAATTTATCTCAGAGAATTTATTAAAACAAACCAAGTTTTTATCATAGTCGTAACAAATTTTGTCAAGGCCAGGTTTCTGTTAAGAAGCTTATTTTGAGCATTTTGAGAATGCTTAAAATAGATACTTACAGAAGCAGAATTGCCTCATTTGGGCGAATGATAATCCAAGAGTGATTGTCGAAAAACCAATGCACCTACCAAGAGCAACTGTTTGGAGCGGTGTATGGGCTGTCGACGTCATCGGGCCGTATTTTTTCCAAATTGAGGCCGGTTGGCAGTTACTGTGAATGGTGGTCGCTATCGTGAGATGATAACGAACTTTTTATGGCCCGAATTGGAAGATATGGATGTGGACGATATGTGGTTTCAACAGGACGGTGCCACTTGCCACACAGCTTATGAAACAATGGCTCTTTTGCGCGACAAATTCAATGGCCGTGTTATCTCTCGTGGTGGCGATGTCAATTGGCCGCCAAGATCATGTGATTTGATACCGTTGGACTTCTTTCTTTGGGGTTATTTGAAAGAAAAGGTGTGCGTCGATAAGCCAGCAACAATTCAAGAGCTAAGGATGACATAATTCGGCACATTAACGGCATAGAACCTCAATTATGCCTCAGCTTCATCGAACATTTGGACCATCGGATGGAGGCGGTCCGCCGAGGTCACGGCGGCCATTTGGCCGATATTTTGTTCCATACATAATTGAACCATACCAATATTATCAAATTAAAAAGAAATGACAGTAATTTCCTAAATAATTTGTGTTTTATTCAAAATTAACATCGGTCCTTGAAATTCAACAACCCTCCATACAATATATTATTAGAAGATAGAATTTATTTGCAGCTTGCTTTTAATTGGATAAGCCGTCAATATTCATAGCCAAAAAAGTACGAAAGATCATACAATTCAACATTATTGTACAGATGTCCGTCTTTTTATGAAGATCCCATTGAACTTTTAAAATATAAAAGGAATACATTAGATGGCGAAACATCTCCGACCATGCATGGGAAATATTTAATAAGCCCTCTCCAAAATAAGAACACATCTGCTGGTATCAGCAGCCATTATGTAACCTCTTAAAATTTGACAAAATTGGCCAGCTATTAAATAAATAAAGAGTTATTTTCCTGCTTGGAATTAACCCTAAAATAAGGTACACAAGACCCATTTGTAGGTATACACTTCCGAAGTAGCTATTAAATCCTTAACTACAGCTGCTACATAAGTACAACTCATTCTGACAGTTTGGAAGGTCTTAAATTACTGTTCAAAGATGTTGTTATAGAAATTAACACCACCGCCACTTGATTAACTTAGAAACTTTATGGCCCATCAGACATCTATGAGAGTCATAAAAATAACCCATAATAAGGCTCGCTGCTGGTTGATCAATTCCAAAAAAAAACCCTCCCATAAATCTACCACCCACTCTTCATACACTGCCTACAGTCGATAAAACCTAAAAAGGTTCACCACTCTGGGTGTTAAACTTACCCCATATACAGACGCTTCCCAAACACAGCACACATCACAACGACAAAGGTCTAATTAAAATTCCATTAGACCAGCTACATATTTTAAAATGTACCTTCAAGATGGCTTGACATATTTCCGTCTGATAATCTAAATCATACCGTGCGTCGTCCCTATGTTAGCATATTCTCACCTTATAAGTAAACAACATTCGAATTAATCAACTTCCAGGCTAAAAACCTCCTTCGTCCTGAATGCGGGGTGCGGTGCGTCACAATTCACACGGACACACCAACAAAATTTCAACTGGCACTCGTATCGCTGAAGTAAATCAAAGCGTAAACAATTAGCGTAATTAAGCTTTCAACTTTACAGGTCACGCATTTGGGAGATTTGCATAAAAGCTCATTTACCGGCACGACCCAAGAATAGTGTCGTGTGAATAAAAAGGTGAACGGAAACGAAAGATACATTTTTAGTTCGGGACTGATTGCAGTCAACTCTGGAGAGGATTCTAGTCGTCATTATGAAGAACCTTCAGCGAAATTACGGTATCATATCAAAAGTCCGGAGATTCTCAAAATGTAGGCTCTTACCATTGGGACATCTTCAGAAGTAAGGATACATAATGGCAGTTTCATCCCAATTTCGTTAAGTGTTTGTCACCCTCTATGTCCAGGTCCAGGCATCACATAGACGGGGAGATAATTGGATTGTCCCTGCGAGACATTGAAACAGGAGAAGGCACCCGCATGGGCACACGAAGAAACTTTACTTATAATGGCAGTTTTCATGAGGCCATCGGACCAGGTAATTACATTTATCGCCAGATTCACTGTTGAAAAGGATCCACAGCTCGTTGAGAGCTGTGAGGGCGTTTATCTCAAGTGTTTTTTAGCTGAAAACATGCGATCTTCATTGTGTGAAAGTGTTGCGATAGTTTTGTTGCTTCTTACAGGAAATTAATTTCCATGAAAATGGTTTGGCTTTCAAGAGGAGAACACAACTAATTTACCTAACTGGAAAAGTTTCGAAAAAAAGGAATCTTCACGCCATTCCCGAATAACAATGGCAATTGTGTGCAAGGGGTTCGCGCAACCAACTACCATCAAGAAAATCTGGGCCTGTCTGTATTTCTTTTGAAGGCAATCTTTGTATTTATTTGGAGTTATTTTTGATAATTTTATTAGTTTGAACACAAGTAATAACTTTGATCAATATTACTGTTTTTTTTTCCAAATAAATCCCTTGGAGTGTCCTCTCACTAAGGCACTCACTCTCAGGCGGCAGCGGAGGAATTCCCTAGATGGAGTAAACAGTGGCGCCTACAGCTCCAGTTGGATCGAACTGGTGGGGAAATCCCTATATGAGCTGCTTCGACATATTTGAACACCAGGTCTATAGGGATTTCCAATACTGAGCCAGGGTATTGGAAAAGAGTTGGTGGCGGAGGAGCCCTCAATGGGTGAAAAGCCCAAAAATGAGCTACTGACATCGGTATTTTTTCCGGCCCGCTGTCCTAGGGTCAAAACAAGGGCCTGGCCCTCCAGGTTGGGGGTTGTGCTTTGGGTTAACTACCCATCCACGGAAAAAAAAATTGTTACGAAACAACCAATAGCCTCGGAAAGGACTGATATTATTGTTGACGACCATGCTAAACGAAAAATAGGACAACGACGTTCGTATCTGCACCTGGAATGTGAGAACATTAAACAGGAGAGGTGCAGGGGAACAATTAGTGGAAGCCCTAAACTACTACAAAGCAGACATTACTGCCATCCAGGAAATACGATGGGATGGGCCGGGCAAAAAGAGGATGAAAAACTGTGACATCTACTATGGACCGTGTTATAGTGAGCAGAAACAGCGACTATTTGGATGCGGATTTGTTATAAGTGCCATACTTAGGCAAGAAGTCTTATGTTTTAAAGACATTAGCGAACGCATTGTAGCAATCCGCATCAAGGCCAAATTCGCCAACATAAGCCTTATATGCGCTCATGATCCGAAGGAGGAAAAAGATGATATAGCTAAGGATTGCTTCTACGAGCTCCTCGACAAAACCTATGAGCGACTACCAAAGTACGATGTTAAAATCGTGCTGGAAGATTTTAACGCAAAGGTAGGAAGAGAAGACATCTTTAGCAGCACAGTCGGAAAATATAGCCTACACGACAACACGTCTGGTAACGGACTTCGGCTAATTGACTTCGCTACGGAACGAAATGCCACTATAGCCAGCACACGGTTTCCTCACCTCGATATCCACAAGGGGACATGGCGGTCTCCAGATCAACGAACAGTCAAACAAATTGATCACATTGCGATAGACAAGAGGCACGAATCCAGTATTTTGGATGTCCGAACATTCCGAAGGGCCAACATCGACTCGGACCACTACCTTGTTGCAGCCAAAGTAAGGATGCGGATATCCACCACGCCACAAAAAAACAGAAATACTGTGAAAAAATTAAATGTCGAAAGACTGCAATCGCCAGGGACCGCCAAGACCTTCGCGCAACGCGTATCCCTTAACCTCTCGACTCATAACATACCACCAGCATCTAATGTCGAAGAACAATGGCAACGATGCTAACAAGCCATTAGCCGCAACTGATGGGCTAGGTTTCTCGCGACCACCACCAAGAAACCCCTGGTTTGATGATGAATGCCGACAGATGCTCGCAGCCAAGAACGAGGCCTACAAGGCTAAGCTGCAGGTGAAGACGAGAGCTGCCATTGAGCTCTATAGGCAAAGAAGAAGGGAAGAACATCGGCTTTTCAGAAATAAGAAAAAAGAGCAAGAAAAGCGCGCGATCGAGGATATAGAGAGGTGCCACTCCAGGGACGATGTTCTCAAGTTTTACCAAAGTGTAAAACGTCAAAGCCAAGGCTACAAGGTTCGAACAGAATCCTGTCGACATAAACAAGGAAATATCGTAATTGAGACACAGTCGATGCTGAGGATATGGAAGAACCACTTCTGCAGAGTGTTAAACGGCGATGACGAACAACATTCCGCTGTCAGGCAGAACGATCCATTCAATATTGGCAACGACAGCGAAAACTGCCAACCACCCGACCTAAGTGAAGTGAGGATAGCTATATCTAAACTCAAGCTTAATAAGGCCGCCGGAAATGACGTACTTCCCGCTGAGCTTTATAAAGCTGGCGGAGATGACTTGGTAAGCAACATCCACCAACTCATAAGCCAAATCTGGTCGGTTGAAAGCATGTCTGAAGAATGGAACCTCAGCATCGTTTGCCCGATCCACAAAAAAGGAGACCCTCTGAACTGCGCCAACTACAGAGGCATAAGTCTACTCAACATCGCTTACAAGATCCTATCTGCCGTAATATGTGAACGCTTGAAACCGTTTACCAACAACCTGATCGGCCCTTATCAGTGTGGTTTTAGGGCAGGAAAGTCCACAATCGATCAAATTTTCACACTTCGGCAGATCCTAGAAAAAACCCAAGAAGTCCAAATCGATACCCACCACCTATTTATCGATTTCAAAGCCGCATACGACAGCATTTATAGAGACGAACTATACAGAGCCATGTCTAGTTTTGGTATACCGCCCAAACTCGTCCGTTTGTGTAGGATGACGATAGAGAATTCTCGCTGCTCCATCAGGGTCGGAAACGACCTCACCGACACATTCGATACCAAAAACGGATTTAGGCAAGGCGATGCGCTGTCATGTGACTTCTTTAATCTGATTCTTGAGAGAATTGTGCAAAACTCCAAAGCCAACGCCAGAGGCACAATTTTCCAAAAGTCGGTGCAACTACTGGCATACGCTGACGATATTGACATCATTGGTAGGACTCAACGTGATGTCATAGCCACGTTTGCTAGTATAGAGAAGGAAGCGGCGAAAATGGGTTTAGCAGTAAATGAGGGTAAGACTAAGTATATGCTGTCAACACGAAAGGACACACAACATCGACGAATTGGACCAAACGTCACCATTGACAGATATAATTTTGAGGTAGTACGGGACTTTGTCTACCTCGACTCCGCTATTAACTCTGACAACAACATCTCGTCAGAAATCAAACGAAGAATTACTCTTGCCAATCGCTGTTTTTTCGGGCTAAGAAGGCAATTTAGTAGTAAAACCCTCACTCGAACTACTAAGGAGATCCTATATAAGACCCTGATCATCCCAGTCCTGCTCTACGGCGCTGAAGCATGGACCGTATCAAAAGCGGATGAAGAAATCCTTGGTCGATTCGAGAGAAAAATTCTTCGGAAAATCTTCGGTCCCGTTTCCGTTGACGGGCTATGGAGAGGAAGATTCAACCACGAACTATACGACATACCCCTAGTCAAAAAACTCCGCTTTGGACGTTTAAGATGGCTAGGACATGTAGAAAGAATGGACACCAATACTCCGGCTCGCAGAGTCTTCGATTCCCAGCCAGACGTCGGACGCAGTAGAGGAAGACCTCGCCTTTAGTGGCGCGCACAAGTAGAAACCGACCTCAACCAACTTGGAGTGCGCAACTGGAGGCAGTTAGCTAAGGACCGTTGTTGGTTGAGGCCCAGGTTCATCCCGCACTTTAGCGCCACTTAAGTAAGTAAGTAAGTAAATCCCTTGAATGGCTTTAGTAATCTGTATATATCGTTATATGAGACGTAGAAGAAGAGCAATTGTCGAATATGTCGATAAAATCATGGATATTATTGAGTCTGGCCTTCATGTAAGCACTGTTTCGATTCAGGGGGTAAACATTGCACAAAAAACCGTATGAAACAATTTGAAAAATGCTGTATAAAAAAAGAGTATTACGATGTATGTGTATACCACACAAGTTGACCCAAAAGAACTCATGGACCGAATTTCTTTATGCTCAACAAAATCGACCTTGAAGTGGATGGATTACTTACGATAACTCCAAGCAAAACTCTTCTTTTGGACTTGCACTGTCAACAATTGGACGCCTGAAGGAAGCAATGACCCAGATAGGTGAATGTTCCATCAGCAAAACGTCAGTCTATACACACATAGATATTGACTCTCCAGAAGCTCCGGAAGCTTGGTTGGAAGGTTCTTCTGCATCCACCCTATATTCTGGAATGGCAAGTCCATTGCGAACAATGTGACAATTTATGCCTAGTAAAAGAAATATTGTGTTTATAAAGAATATTTTGGATAGCCGCCTTTTTTGTGATATATGCAAAACCATTTCTTTTTCAGATTTGCTATAGTGATTGCAATGATCAACAAAAACAGCACCGTCAGATTATCCAATTTACAAAGAAATTGAAACCTGAACCGAACTAGATATACTAGAGTCCACTTTGGTATTGTCCGTTCTGCGCAATAGAGTAGCACTGGGATGATCAGGTTCTTATAAAGCATCATCTTAGTTGTTCTATGATGGAGTTTTTAACTAAATGCCCTTCTAAGCCCGAAGAAACAGCGTTTGACAGTAGTTTTTCTTGGTTTTCTGGTGAGATGTCGTTGTCAGAGTTAGTGGACCAAGTCCCTTACTACGTGAAAATTATACCTACTGTTCTGTTCAATTCGTCGATATTGTTTTCCCTTTCGTCTGGGCATCATATATTTTATCTTATCCTCATTTAATGTTAAACCTATTTTTGACACTTCCTCCTCTATACTTGAAAATTTGGATGACAAGTAACTTTGAGTTCTACCAACAATGTAAATATCGTCGGCGTATTCTAGTATTAGTTGCACAGATTTATGGAAGAGTGTACATGTAGTTACAGCTCTCGAGTTTTGCACAATCCTCTCAAGAACGATGTTAAAGAAATCACAAGCCAGTGCGTCGCATTGCCTAAATCCTTTTTACTATCGAATGTTGCTGGAATGTTGTTGGAGCACCGTGCGTCGGCATCCTCCACAGGCGGACTAGTTTTGGTGGAAGACTAAAACTAGATATGGATCTGTTAAGTTGATTCTTATAAATGCTATCGTATGCGGCTTTAAGTGGGCTGAATGATTTGGACTTCTTGGATTTTTCCAGAATCTGCCAAAGTGAGTAGATTTTACCAGTTGTGTACTTTTCTTTCATAAAATCACACTCGCAAGAGCCGATCAGGTTGTTGGTACACGGTTTCAGGCTTTTACGTATTACGGCTGATAGGATTTTGTAGGCGGTGTTGTGCCTCTGTAGTTGGCGCTGTTCAGAGGGTCTCCATTTTTGTGGATCGGGCAAACGATGCTGAGGTTCCATTCTTCAGGCATTCGCCGGTGTTGAGGAGACTTATGCCTCTGTAGTTGGCGCTGTTCAGATGGTCTCCATTTTTGTGGATCGGGCAAACGATGCTGAGATTCCATTCTTCAGGCATTCGGCTAATGAGATGGTGGATGTTACTTAACAAGTCATCTCCGCCGGCTTTATAAAGCTCAGCGGGAAGGCCGTCTTATATATTACTATCGTTTAGATATTGCTATCATCACTTCACTTAGGTCGGGTGGTTGGCAGATTTCGCTATCGTTGCCAATATTGAATTGTTCGTCCTGCCTAACAGCGGAATGTTGTTCGTCATCGCTGCTTAACAGTCTGCAGAAGTTGTTCTCCATATCCTCAGAATCGACTGTGTCTCAACTACGATATTCCCTTGTTCGTCTCGACAGGATTTTGTTCAAGCCCTGTATCCTTGGCTTTTATGTTTTACACTTTGTTAAAATATGCGAACATCGTTCCTGGAGTGGTACCTCTCTATATCCTCGATCGCTCGCTTTTTTTTGTTATTTTTTCTTCTTTCAGAAAAGCCGATGTTCTTCCCTTCTTCTTTGCCTATAGAGCTCAATGGCAGCTCTCGTCTTCACCTGCAGCTTAGCCTTGTAGGCCTCAGTCTTGGCTGCGAGCATCTGTCGGCATTCCTCATCAAACCATCTTGCTGGAGGACGCGAGAAACCTAGCACATCAGTTGCGGCTGATCTATTGGCTTGTTGGCATCGTCGCCATTGTTCTTCTACATTAGATGCTGTTGGTGTGGTGTGAATCGAGATGTTAAGGGATACGCGTTGCGCGAAGGTCTTGGCGGTTTCTGGCGATTGCACTCTTTCGACATTAAATTGTTTCACAGTATTTCTGGTTTGTTGAGGCGTGGTGGATATACGCATCCGTGGTCCGAGTCGATGTTAGCCCCTCGGAATGTTCGGACATCCAAAATACTGGATGCTTGCCTCCTGTCTATCGCAATGTGATGCATTTCTTTCCATAGCGAAGTCAATTAGCTTAAGTCCGTTACCAGACGTGTTGTCGTGTAGGCTATATTTTCCGACAATATACTAAGGATGTCCTCTCTACCTACCTTTGTGTTAAAATCTCCCAGCACGATTTTAACATCGTACTTTGGTAGTCCCTCATAGGTTTTTTCATGGAGTTCGTAGTAGTAGCTCTTTAGTCGGAGCGTGAGTGCTAATGTTGGCGAATTTGGCCTTGATGCGGATTATTACAATGCGTTCGCTTATGTCTTGGAAACATAAGACTTGCCTAAGTCTTGCACTTATAACAAATCCGCATCCGAATAGTCGCTGTTTCTGCTCACTATAACACGGTCCATGGTAGATGTCAGAGTTTTTCATCCTCATTTTGCACGGCACAGTTTGTAGCAGTTTGGGGCTTCCGCTAGTTGTCCCCCGGCAACTCTACTGTTAAATGTTCTCACATTCCAGGTGCAGATACGAACGTCGTTGTCCTTTTTTCGTTTAGCAGGGTCGTCAAAAATAATATCAGGCCTTTCCGAGGCTATTGGTTGCTTCGTAACAATGGTTTTTTTCCATGGGTGGGTAGTGGCGAGTTCCAATTTATTGGATACCCCTAGGTCACGTTGTCATCAGTATCAACTACTGGATTGAGCGCTGCCATTCACCTTTCGGTTCGTCCGCCACCATCTCTGTTCAAGGAGTCTGACTTACCCTTGAGATTCTTAGAAAACTGTTGTCCGATGGTTGGGTGTTGTAGAACGAAGGTAGACTCTGATTGGCGTTAGCTTGGCAATGCCCAGTGTTGCAACTCTGACGAAGCAGCCCATCTAGGTTCGCCTGGGACGGCAGACCGAGTATTCATTCCGCGCCATTCTGACCAGAGTAATTATAGTGTTGCTGTTTTTCGTCTTGTTATCAGCACTCGCCCTTATCGTTTAGAAAGTCAAATCCGGTCGGATGAGAATAGTTGTCGATGGTTACCAAAAAATAAAATACAAATTTTTGGCGCAACAGGCTCGTTAGTACCCAGGGCCTAGCTTTCTCACAACCATTCATGTGTGCGTGTGTACTTCTTGCACGATGGCAGGACCTCCTGTTTTATGCCGACTCCGAACGTCTAAGTTGAGATAAGCTATTCTTGACAGTTGATACTACTCGGATGATTCGTCGGTTCATCATGAGAGGAGGGCCAGTGAAAAATCATTCAGGTGTTGCTACGCCTGGGAATCAGTGGTTACCAGTTCGAGGAAAAAATAAGCTCAGTTGATGTTTATTCAGAGCTATAACCATTGGGCATTGCCAAGTTTTAGCCAATCGGGGTCTACTCTCGTTTAACAACACCCAACCATTATAATGTGCCAGTTAGTTCTTAAAGTTTTCAGGTGCTTCTGATTTTGCATCATGTTTTCCTCGTTTTGGAAAGGATTTACTTTTTCTTTTGGTTTGTGTTCTGTTTGGTTAGCCTTTGACTATCCAAACTGCGTCTTCACTTTTTATACACTATCCATAGGGGTATATTAGTTTTGGTACATAGTTTGTAACATAGAGAATTAATAATTTAGCCAGATATACCTTACAGTATACGGATTGCCTCAGAATCGCCAGCTGAGTCAATATAGCCATATCTGTCTATCCGTCCATTATTCTGTACGTCACCGGCTTTTAGGCCTTAAATTTTAAGCTGGGATATAAAAATTTAGTATACAGACACTCTGTCTCTGACGATAAACTAAAGTTTTAAAATCCGTCCACTGCCATTTCACATTTTTAAGAATATTGAAAAAGTATCTGAATAATATATTTAGAAAATCGCAACATCTATATTTCGTAAATATACAGTTCTTTGCCACGCCCATTTCTCGGTACAATTTTAGGAAAACTTGAAAAAAAACTTTTTATGAAAATATTTCGAGAATAATACTGTGAACATTTCGTCTACATATCACGCCCACTTTTTGAGGTGCTATTCTTAAAAAAAAAACGATTTGTAAAGCCTACCCCATTGCATATGCAATAGAAAAAGATTTAGATAAACCGTCTAAAATAGATTCATTCAGGTTTTAGTAACGTCCACTGTTTGGAGACCTAGCTTGCATACCGAAAGTTACGCACGAGCTTTAGGTTTGACGAATAACCTAAATGTTGAGATTGGCAGGTCAAAGGCCAATTTCGGTGAGAATTACCCGCATCCCGCTAATACAATGGTCTAAGGATTTCTCTTCTTCTATGATATGTGTTCCCATTTGCCTCTTCTTCAAGAGACTTCGTAGTTATCATCAGGAGATACCTTTCACAGTAAGTCTTGAGGTCATGTCAAGCAAGCAGTTGACATAATTTTTTTAATGTCCGGAACCGAATAGCAGTTTATTAGATTAGGTTACATATGATCATTCTATATTTCCCACCCTGTATATAGTGACATATTGTTGGATGTCAAAGGTGCATTTCAAGGACTAAAAAACACCATGTTGTGATACAAATTTTGCCCATTGAATAAATATCATTCAAAACCTGTCAAATAGACGTGATCTAGATATTTCACTCACCCATAAGCCATATTCCAATCTTCGACTCATAATCAATTTTACAAAGCACTACAACCAACTCACATAATTGCATGCTGGTGCCTTTTTGACAGTTCTAGTTATGGCACAGTGCTTCTGTTTGATGCCTGTTGGTGGTGTGAAATCACGAAACCCTAAGGGCCTATCGTTTGCTTGGCTAAGCATTCGTACCATTTACGCACTGTTCTTCATGTTCCTGACTGTGGTCGATACTGCCTTAACCATAAAAGACGTGCTGAGGGGAGAACTGGATTTTCGAAACGTCGGTAAGTATACATATTTCTGACCACATGCAACACTCATTGTCAAATGCTTGATTGAACCTCTCTTCACAGAACCTATTGTTTTTCATATTTCGATATTGATTGCGGCAATATGCTTTCTGCGCCTGGCACAGCACTGGCCACTTCTCATGCTGCACTGGGAAATCGTGGAACGGGACCTGCCTCAGTATAACACTCAGAAGGAGAGAAATCAACTGGGCGTCCGCATAAAGATGATTACGTTCGTGGCCATGATGCTTTCATTGAGTTCTCTTTTAATTTGTGTTCTCTCCTTAATCGACCCAATTAACAGTTTTTCCTTTTTTTTTTGCAGTGGAGCACTTGCTAAGCACTATCTCGGCTATACACTTTGCAAATTATTGCCCAGCTCGGGAGGATCCAATCGAATCGTATTTCATTACAGTGGTGCCACAGGTATTTGCCTTTGGAGGCTACTCAACATGGCTAGCATGGACAGGCAAGTTTGAGAATGTCTTGTTAACATTCGGATGGAGTTACATGGACATTTTCGTTATGATTATGAGCGTTGGCTTATCTTCGATGTTTAAACAGGTCCAAAGGACCTTAGTCGATGTCAAGGGTCAGGTAAGTTGATTTCATGTGCCCGTTAGGTACAGATACTTATTGTTTTCACAGCACGTATCCAGAGAATTTTGGTCCGAGCGCCGCAGACAGTATCGTGAAATCTGCGATTTGGTCGAACGGGTGGACGACGCGATTTCCATGATTACCATGCTTTCATTTGCGAATAATTTATACTTCGTTTGCATTCAGCTGTTGAAGAGTATGAAGTGAGTATATACAGCAGAAGCTTAAAGGGACACTGGATGGTTCAATTTGTATTCCATTGGTAGTAAAATGCCATCGATTGCACATTTGGTTTATTTCTACTTCTCGCTGGGGTTTCTGTTGGGGAGGACATTGGCCGTGTCCTTGTATGCGGCGGAAATAAACGATCGATCAAAGGAACCATTGATTGTGTTCAAGTGTGTTTCAAAGAAGTCATGGTGCCCGGAAGTAGAAAGATTTGCTAATGAGGTTTCCAAGGACGTTATTGCGCTGACTGGCATGAAGTTTTTCAATATTACACGGAAGTTGGTGTTGACAGTCAGTTTGATTTATTCATCCTTTGGTTGATGTTTTCAATTTTCTTTCATACTTCTAGGTTGCTGGTACTATTGTGACATATGAACTGGTGCTGATACAGTTCCACGAGGATCAGAAAACGTGGAATTGTGGGGAATAATATGTAAACTTGATTTGGATTTCTTTGGCGGAATTTACAAAGAATGTTGCATATAGATATTCGAGTGAATTGAGATTCAAGAAAATATTGTGAAATGCTGTTTCGATTACTGGGAAAAAAAAACATTGACAATGAGCTACTATGCTGATTTTTTATATTATAAGGTGATACGTGATGTTGTATGTGTATGATTTGAGAATTGTTGGAGAGAATTCTTTCTCTTTATGTCAGAGGTATAGTGTGGGCGTTGTGACTATTTGCAGAAACGATGAGATATTTAGATGCGCATTTCAAGACAAAGAAACTACCTTATTGTAATATCATATCTACTTTTAAATTTATTGACCTGATACATTTTAGAGAGCTTATGATGAATGCACCAAAATTCGCGCAAGATTTTAATTTGTCTCCATTTGTACGGAAAGGTATTGGAAACCGAAATAGTTTAGGATTAGTAAAGTTAGTTCGTTCGACAACTATAAAGAAAGTAATTAAAAAATACAGCGAGTGTGGATCAATGCTAAATACACTAACCTTCTAGAAAAAATACCTTCAAAGGTTAATATCGAACCAGTGAGTGTGTTGGTGAAAGCCCAGGAACATGAATTCGTCGTCGTGAACAAGGACTGTAAATCTCTGGAACTCACTACTCTGAAACTACTTACTAAATATCTACGTCTTTTCTCCATGCTAATAAAGTGCAATCAAAACAAAAATCAAGCCTGATGACAGTTTGCTAAATAACATCGAACATAAACTATAAAATGATAATTTTTGAGCAAAATCAACCAAAGCGATGAAGCTAATTTTTATTTTGATGTTTTCGTTAATCGTCAAAATTGCCGGAAAAGAAGCCTGTAAATGAAAAATTGAAACCGTTCACCAACATCATGTAGTTTAAGGCCAGAAACGCTCAACGTATGAATGGTTGATATTGAAATTTGTTTTTGGAAGAAAATTTGTATGACCGGCGAGGTCTATTTTACACTCTCTGATGCCGCTAACAAGAAAAATTGGCGTATAAGGGGGGTGGAGAATCCATAGGAGATCGACACCATTACGCCAAAACTATCATTGGTCATGTTTGTGCAAAAATGTGTGAAAATATTTGAAGGTTTACTGGTTTTAAAAAGACGGTGCGCCATGTCGTAATACTTACTTACTTAAGTGGCGCTACAGTCCGGGATGAACCTGGGCCTCAACCAACATGCCTCCCCAATTAGCCCGGTCCTTAGCTAACTGCCTCCAGTTGCGCACTCCAAGTTGGTTGAGGTCGGTTTCAACTTGTAAGCGCCACTTAAGGCGAGGTCTTCCTCTACTGCGTCCGACGTCTGGCTGGGAATCGAAGACTCTGCGAGCCGGAGTATTGGTGTCCATTCTTTCTACATTAAACGTCCAAAGCGGAGTTTTTTGACTAGGGGTATGTCGCTGTACAGCTCGTATAGTTCGTGGTTGAATCTTCGTCTCCATAGCCCGTCAACGCAAACGGGACCGAAGATTTAACGAAGAATTTTCCGCTAGAATCGACCAAGGATTTCTTCATCCGCTTTTGATACGGTCCATGCTTCAGCGCCGTAGAGCAGGACTGGGATGATCAGGGTCTTATATAGGATCTCCTTAGTAGTTCGAGTGAGGGCTTTACTACTAAATTGCCTTCTTAGCCCGAAGAAACAGCGATTAGCAAGAGTAATTCTTCGTTTGATTTCTGACGAGATGTTGTTGTCAGAGTTAATAGCGGAGCCGAGGTAGACAAAGTCCCGTACTACCTCAAAGTTATATCTGTCAATGGTGACGTTCTGTCCAATTCGTCGATGTTGTGTGTCCTTTCGTGTTGACAGCAAACTAAACTTGGTAAACTTGGTAAACGGTTTCAGGCGTTCACTTATTACGGCAGATTGGATCTTGTAGGCGATGTTAAGGAGACTTATGCCTCTGTGGTTGGCGCAGTTCAGAGGGTCTCCATTTTTGTAGATCGGGCAAACGATGCTGAGGTTCCATTCCTCAGGCATACTTTCATGTCGGGTGGTCGGCAGTATCGTCGTTGCCAATTTTAAATGGTTCGTTCTGAATGACAGCGGAATTTTGTTCGTCATCGCCGTTTAACAGTCTGCAGAAGTGGTTCTTTCATATCCTCAACATCGACTGTGTCTCCACTACGATATTTCCTTGTTCATCAGGACAGGATTCTGTTCGAGCCTTGTATCCATGGCTTTGACGTTTTACACTTTGGTAAAACTTGCGAACATCGTTCCTGCAGTGGCACCTCTCTATATCCTCGATCGCGCGCTTTCCTTGCTCTTTTTTCTTCTTTCTGAAAAGCTGATGTTCTTCCCTTCTTCTTTGCCTATAGAGCTCAATGGCAGCTCTCGTCTTCACCTGCAGCTTAGCTTTGTAGGCCTCGTTCTTGGCTGCGAGCAACTGTCGGCATTCCACATCAAACCAGGGGTATCTTGCTGGTGGGCGTTAGAATCCTATCACATCAGTTGCGGCTGATCTAATGTTTTGTTCGCATCGTTGCCATTGTTAACATCGTACTTTGGTAGTCTCTAATGGGTTTTTTTTTTCAAGGAGCTCGTAGTAGTAGCTCCTTAGCTATATCATCTTTTTCCTCCGTCGGAGCATGAGCGCATATAAGGCTTGTTTTCGTTTAGCAGGGTCGTCAACAATAATATCAGTCGTTGCTTCGTAGCATAGGCTTTTTTCCATGGATGGGTATTCAACCCAAAGCACAACCCCTAACCTGGAGGGGCAGGCCCTTGTTTTGACCCTAGGACAGCGGGACGGAAAATACCGATGTCAGTACCCCATTTTGGGATATGAGCGCTGCCGTTGACCCATTGAGGGCTCCTGCTCCACCAACTCTTTTCCAAGACCCTGGCTCAGTATTGGAAATCTCTATAGACCTGTTGTTCAAATATGTCGAAGCAGCTCATATAGGGATTACACTACCATTTCGATCAAACTGGAGCTGTAGGCGCCGACGTTGACTCCATCTAGGGAATTCCTCCGCTGCCGGCTGAGAGTGAGTGCCTTAGTGAGAGGACAGTTTACATTGAGTTTTTTTTTGCACTTTCATACGAATTTCCCCAGGGTGCGCCGTCCTGTTGAAACCGCATGTTGTTGGTGTCCATATCATACAATTTAGGCCTAAAGAAGTTGATAATCATCGGCATATAGAGCTCGACATTGACAGTGATGGACTGGTCAACGTCGTGCTTAAACAAATATGGAGCGATGACGTCGCACAGCCGGCCCAAAATCCACATCAAACAGTAACTTTTTTGGGATACATTGGAGGGTCTGACGTGCCCATTGGCGTGATAATCGGTGCCATGAAATTTAGGAAAGCGAAATAACGCCGAATTTCGGAATTATTTCGCTTTTAATTTACAAAGATATTCATCTGAAAATTCCTAACTAATTGGTATTCTTAAGAAAAATATAACGATAGTAAAAATATATTTAACAAGTTAGATGACATTCGAATAAAGATACCTAACTGCTTTTAAATTTGGACCCCTGGAAATGTACCGTTGAATTGATTCACACATATTTCAAAAACAACATTTAGTTTTCATTTCATTTTATTTAATAAAGTTTTAGTTTTAGTTTAATAATATACTTTGATGGTACTTTGAAAAATTTGCCTGCATATATCTGACAAACCTGTATAACAGTTCAAACACAGTTTGAAGCGATTACAAGGTTGTAGAAGGATAATTCGTGAATTTTCACAACATATAATGCACAGTAGAGATGCATCATCAACATTAAAATAATCCGGTTCTACTTGACCTAGATTGTCATCGTCTTTATCTACATCGTTGCTTACACTTTCAACTAACAAATCTTCAGAAAGTAAATCGTTGCTTTCATTTGTCATTTGATTTAGAAAGTCGTAGATTGATATAAGCTTTTTGTCTAGTTTCATTAAAGCCGATTCAATTTTCTCTCCCCTGTCTTTGTATTTCTTCTTCGGCGGTTTGGAGATTTGGAAGGTGCCATCAATTGACATGATAAATTCTTTGGATTTGATAACATCTTCATCAAGTAGGCAGTCTACGAATTTGAAAAAAATTCCAAATTTTAAAAACTTCCGGCTTAGTCGACTATTGTATCCCTCAATCTGCCACGCAAGAGGTCTGTGTTCGCTTCCTAGCCCTAGCAACACCATTTTTTCAATGGCCCTTCTTTCATATGATGATCTGACAAATCATTAGAATAGTATCAATTGTCAGGCAAATCTTATCTCAATTTAGACGTTCGGATTCAGCATAACACAGGAGGTCCCGACATCATGCAAGAAGTACACATGAATGGTTGTGAGAAAAAACTTAGGCCCTGGGTACTTGATGAAGATTTTTCGATAAAAATTAGGGTCTGCTCCATTGTCCAATTAGCCATAAAACGTGGCTCTCTATGTTGTCTTCAACTCCAGGGTCAGTTGAATTTTGTATACGGGTGCCGGTGCATACTCAAATGCATCAAGTTGCGAAAATCCGAGTTCTTGTGAGCGAAGCGAAATCGACTGCCTCGGATTCTCCTGCACAATGTCACGGACACCGGCGATGTATTAGACAGATCTTGCATTTGATCGATGTAGGGATGTTGGTTTATGAATTTTACTGAACCGGGGAACTCAAATTAATATACCACATTGCAAATAGTCCTCTCGGTAGGACGATTATGGGGACAGTAACATGAGCGAAGAGCGTGGAACGCTATATAAATATTATCATTTGCACTTGTTGTTGAACACTATGTCCATTGTCCATTCATTTGGCAAAGGAGACCGAATAAATGACAGCCAATTTGACAAATCTAGCTTTAAAATATGGCAGCTATTAGCTGTCAAAGTTCGGAAGTCTCTATTGGAAATCTCACTATTTTACTTACCCTATGTGAATATTCGGCGATGACGGAATTTATTGAAAACAACACAAGTCTTTCATTTTTGTTGCACGTTCAACGATGAAAAGCTAAGTGAATTTTAATAATGAAAGGAATAGATTAAATCAGAAGTCGTAAGCAAGAAATCAAAAATGAGAGCGAATGTCGCATGCAAAACGGAAACAAAGGCAAAGCCATAGCAACTTGAATCGGAAGTTTCGAGAGATAGCTTCTAATAATAGGAAAACATTTTATCGATTTTCGACAAAATGGCTGTATGCCAATGTGGTATCATGTGCAAAGAGTTGCTTTGAAGTGATTTGTTCCAATTATGACATCAAATCATCAGTGAACCTGTTGTGAAGCATAGAGAATTTTGTGTCATTCAAGATATTTCATAAGCAATATTGTCAGCATTTTTATGGCCAAAAATGACAATCACACCTCGATAAACATGAAGCAAAGGACCCTTGATGGCCTTGGTTTTTCAACTTTCTCTTACAAAGAGAGAGATATTGTTTTCGTGAAAATTTTCGACCTCGAGATTATGATTGATTCTAACATTACGATGATAGCGGAGCCTAAAAAAGTGGTTTTTGGAATTCCGTCCGTCGGTCCGTCGGTCCGTCTGTCCGTGACGGTCTCCCCAACCTAAACGGCTTGACCGATTTTCTTCAAACTTCGTATCCACGCTTGGTTTAGTCATAATTCTAGGCCATTTTTTTGTTTGCTTTTAGCCATGTTAATAATGGTACCTGCCATATAAAAATTACACATAACCTCAATTTTCTCGAAAACGGCTCTAACGATTTTGATTAAACTTTATATATACTATAACCATATTAGTTCCAACAAAACTGCATACCCAGTTTTTTCGAGAAAATCCATATAACGGATTTTGTCATTTAGGCCATATAAAGAAAATTGTTAATATCTCGCAAACTGTTGTGTCAAATTGAATGAAATTTAATACATATACTACTATTACAGCTTGAAGCAATTCCACATAATTAGTTTTAGCCCAACTATTACTAAACGGAATTTTCAGTTATGGCCAAAAACGGAAAATCATTATTTTTCACATTGACATCGATTCCTTCAAATTTTGGAGTAAAAATTCGTATAAGTACATTTCGACATTATTTATATCATTTTAGCATCAATAATCAAAATGCTTATGATTAGATCTAACGCCCAACTTGCTGTGAAAGAGAAAGTTGCGTACGACCCAGTCGTGCACCCACCACTCGTTTATTTTAAGAAGAGCATTAAATATATACTCGAACTATTAATGAGATGCTTTATAGGACGCTCATCATCCTACTCCTGCCTTAACGACTATATTAAAAGTTCCTGCTCGTTACCGGCAAATATTTCTCCATATTGGGCGATTAAGATGGCTAGGTCATGCATTCGCCCTTCTGGGTCTAGCCATCTTATGCGAACGAACCAATATTGCAGTTCTAAGAGTCTTTGAGTCTGTCAGTACATAGATGTGGATACCGACCTTAACAAGTTGCACACTATTAACTGAGCGACTTGAAAGGTGTATTGTCTGAGTTCCGGGTTCATCCCGAACCGTACTTACTTACTTAAGTGGCGCTACAGTCCGGAATGAACCTGGGCCTCAACCAACATGCCTCTCCAATTAGCCCGGTCCTTAGCTAACTGCCTCCAGTTGCGCACTCCAAGTTGGTTGAGGTCGGTTTCCACTTGTGCGCGCCACTTAAGGCGAGGTCTTCCTCTACTGCGTCCGACGTCTGGCTGGGAATCGAAGACTCTGCGAGCCGGAGTATTGGTGTCCATTCGTTCTACATGTCCTAGCCATCTTAAACGTCCAATGCGGAGTTTTTTGACCAGGGGCATGTCGCTGTACAGCTCGTATAGTTCTTGGTTGAATCTTCGTCTCCATAGCCCGTCAACGCAAACGGGACCGAAGATTTTTCGAAGAATTTTCCTCTCGAATCTACCAAGGATTTCTTCATCCGCTTTTGATACGGTCCATGCTTCAGCGCCGTAGAGCAGGACTGGGATGATCAGGGTCTTATATAGGGTTTCCTTAGTAGTTCGAGTGATGGCTTTACTACTAAATTGCCTTCTTAGCCTGAAGAAACAGCGGTTGGCAAGAGTAATTCTTCGTTTAATTTCTGACGAGATGTTGTTGTCAGAGTTAATAGCGGAGCCGAGGTAGACAAAGTCCCGTACTACCTCAAAGTTATATCTGTCAATGGTGACGTTCTGTCCAATTCGTCGATGTTGTGTGTCCTTTCGTGTTGACAGCATATACTTAGTCTTACCCTCATTTACTGCTAAACCCATTTTCGCCGCTTCCTTCTCTATACTAGCAAACGTGGCTATGACATCACGTTGAGTCCTACCAATGATGTCAATATCGTCAGCGTATGCTAGTAGTTGCACCGACTTTTGGAAAATTGTGCCTCTAGTGTTGGCTTTGGAGTTTTGCACAATTCTCTCAAGAATCAGATTAAAGAAGTCACATGACAGCGCATCGCCTTGCCTAAATCCTTTTTTGGTATCGAATGTGTCGGTGAGGTCGTTTCCGACCCTGATGGTGCAGCGAGAATTCTCTATCGTCATCCTACACAAACGGACGAGTTTGGGCGGTATACCAAAACTAGACATGGCTCTGTACAGTTCGTCTCTATAAATGCTGTCGTATGCGGCTTTGAAATCGATGAATAGGTGGTGGGTATCGATTTGGACTCCTTGAGTTTTTTCCAGGATCTGCCGAAGTGTGAAAATTTGATCGGTTGTGGACTTACCTGGCCTAAAACCACACTGATAAGGGCCAATCAGGTTGTTGGTAAACGGTTTCAGGCGTTCACATATTACGGCAGATAGGATCTTGTAGGCGATGTTGAGTAGACTTATGCCTCTGTAGTTGGCGCAGTTCAGAGGGTCTCCTTTTTTGTGGATCGGGCAAACGATGCTGAGGTTCCATTCTTCAGGCATATTTTCATCCGACCAGATTTGGCTTATGAGTTGGTGGATGTTACTTACCAAGTCATCTCCGCCGGCCTTATAGAGCTCAGCGGGAAGGCCGTCATTTCCGGCAGCCTTATTAAGCTTGAGTTTAGATATTGCTATCCTCACTTCACTCAGGTCGGGTGGTTGGCAGTTTTCGCTGTCGTTGCCAATATTGAATGGTTCGTTCTGCCTGACAGCGGAATGTTGTTCGTCATCGCCGTTTAACAGTCTGCAGAAGTGGTTCTTCCATATCCTCAGCATTGACTGTGTCTCAACTACAATATTTCCTTGTTCATCTCGACAGGATTCTGTTCGAGCCTTGTATCCTTGGCTTTGACGTTTTACACTTTGGTAAAACTTGCGAACATCGTTCCTGGAGTGGCACCTCTCTATATCCTCGATCGCGCGCTTTTCTTGCTCTTTTTTCTTCTTTCTGAAAAGCCGATGTTCTTCCCTTCTTCTTTGCCTATAGAGCTCAATGGCAGCTCTCGTCTTCACCTGCAGCTTAGCCTTGTAGGCCTCGTTCTTGGCTGCGAGCATCTGTCGGCATTCCTCATCAAACCAGGGGTTTCTTGCTGGTGGGCGCGAGAAACCTAGCACATCAGTTGCGGCTGATCTAATGGCCTGTTGGCATCGTTGCCATTGCTCTTCGACATTCGATGCTGGTGGTATGGTGTTAATCGAGAGGTTAAGGGATACGCGTTGTGCGAAGGTCTTGGCGGTCTCTTGCGATTGCAGTCTTCCGACATTAAATTTTTTCACAGTATTTCTGGATTGTTTTGGCGTGGTGGATATCCGCATTCTTACCTTGGCTGCTACAAGGTAGTGATCCGAGTCGATGTTAGCTCACGAAAGGACTCACAACATCGACGAATTGGACAGAACGTCACCATTGACAGATATAACTTTGAGGTAGTACGGGACTTTGTCTACCTCGGCTCCGCTATTAGCTCTGACAACAACATCTCGTCAGAAATTAAACGAAGAATTACTCTTGCCAACCGCTGTTTCTTCGGGCTAAGAAGGCAATTTAGTAGTAAAGCCCTCACTCGAACTACTAAGGAAACCCTATATAAGACCCTGATCATCCCAGTCCTGCTCTACGGCGCTGAAGCATGGACCGTATCAAAAGCGGATGAAGAAATCCTTGGTAGATTCGAGAGGAAAATTCTTCGAAAAATCTTCGGTCCCGTTTGCGTTGACGGGCTATGGAGACGAAGATTCAACCAAGAACTATACGAGCTGTACAGCGACATGCCCCTGGTCAAAAAACTCCGCATTGGACGTTTAAGATGGCTAGGACATGTAGAACGAATGGACACCAATACTCCGGCTCGCAGAGTCTTCGATTCCCAGCCAGACGTCGGACGCAGTAGAGGAAGACCTCGCCTTAAGTGGCGCGCACAAGTGGAAACCGACCTCAACCAACTTGGAGTGCGCAACTGGAGGCAGTTAGCTAAGGACCGGGCTAATTGGAGAGGCATGTTGGTTGAGGCCCAGGTTCATTCCGGACTGTAGCGCCACTTAAGTAAGTAAGTACGGTTCGGGATGAACCCGGAACTCAGACAATACACCTTTCAAGTCGCTCAGTTAATAGTGTGCAACTTGTTAAGGTCGGTATCCACATCTATGTACTGACAGACTCAAAGACTCTTAGAACTGCAATATTGGTTCGTTCGCATAAGATGGCTAGACCCAGAAGGGCGAATGCATGACCTAGCCATCTTAATCGCCCAATATGGAGAAATATTTGCCGGTAACGAGCAGGAATTTTTAATATAGTCGTTAAGGCAGGAGTAGGATGATGAGCGTCCTATAAAGCATCTCATTAATAGTTCGAGTATATATTTAATGCTCTTCTTAAAATAAAAAAACCAAGGCCATCAAGGGTCCTTTGCTTCATGTTTATCGAGGTGTGATTGTCATTTTTGGCCATAAAAATGCTGACAATATTGCTTATGAAATATCTTGAATGACAAAAAAATTCTCTATGCTTCACAACAGGTTCACTGATGATTTGATGTAATAATTGGAACAAATCACTTCAAAGCAACTCTTTGCACATGATACCACATTGGCATACAGCCATTTTGTCGAAAATCGATAAAATTTTTTCCTATTATAAGAAGCTATCTCTCGAAACTTCCGATTCAAGTTGCTATGGCTTTGCCTTTGTTTCCGTTTTGCATGCGACATTCGCTCTCATTTTTGATTTCTTGCTTACGACTTCTGATTTCATTTATTCCTTTCATAATTAAAATTCAAAAAAAATGTTCGGACATCCAAAATACTGGATGCGTGCCTCTTATCTATCGCAATGTGATCAATTTGGTTGACCGTTCGTTGATCTGGAGACCGCCATGTCCCCTTATGGATATCGAGGTGAGGAAACCGTGTGCTGGCTATAGTGGCATTTCGTTCCGTAGCGAAGTCAATTAGCCTAAGTCCGTTACCAGACGTGTTGTCGTGTAGGCTATGTTTTCCGACAATACTTCTAAAGATGTCTTCTCTTCCTACCTTTGCGTTAAAATCTGCCAGCACGATTTTAACATCGTACTTCGGTAGTCGCTCATAGGTTTTGTCGAGGAGCTCGTAGAAGCAATCCTTAGCTATATCATCTTTTTCTTCCGTCGGAGCGTGAGCGCATATAAGGCTTATGTTGGCGAATTAGGCCAACATGCGGATTGTCACTATGGGTTCGCTAATGTCTTGGAAACATAAGACTTCTTGCCTAAGTCTGGCACTTATAACAAATCCGCATCCGAATAGTCGCTGTTTCTGTTCACTATAACACGGTCCGTAGTATATGTCACAGTTTTTCATCCTCTTTTTGCCCGGCCCATCCCATCGTATTTCCTGGATGGCAGTAATGTCTGCTTTGTAGCAGTTTAGGGCTTCCGCTAGTTGTTCGCCTGCACCTCTCCTGTTTAATGTTCTCACATTCCAGGTGCAGATACGAACGTCGTTGTCCTTTTTTCGTTTAGCAGGGTCGTCAACAATAAAATCAGTCCTTTCCGAGGCTATTGGTTGCTTCGTAACCATGTTTTTTTTTCTGTGGGTGGGTAGTTAACCCAAAGCACAACCCCCAACCTGGAGGGCCAGTTCCAATTTATTAGATACCCCTAGGACACGGGGCCATCAGTATCCACTACGGGATTGAGCGCTGCCGTTGGCCTTTCGGTTCATCCGCCACCATCTCTGTTCAAGGGGCCTGACTAACCCTTGAAATTCCTAGACAACCTGTTGTCCAAATATGTCAGAGCAGCTCATCTAGGTTCGCCTGGGACAGCAGGCCGGGTATTCATCCGTGCCATTCTCACCAGGGTATTTATAGTGTTGCTGTTTTTCGTCGTGTTATCAACACTCGCACTTATCGTTTAGCAAGTCAAATCCGGTTGGATGAGACCAGTACCCGACGGTTACCACTTGGAGGTAAAGATAAGCACATTTGATGTGTAGTCAGAGTTGCAACACTGGGCATTACCAAGTTAAAGCCAATCAGAGTCTACCCTCGTTCTACAACACCCAACCATAGTGCAACTTTAATAGATAATTAAGAATAATGATGGAGAGAAGAATGTTTCGATATTCAATTGACATCGAAGCCATCTAGAATTGGAACTTTCTGGTGCTGTAAGAGGCTGAACATTTTATAGTTATAGAATGCACATGTTCACCAATGGCAAACTTAGGCTTTTGATCTAAGAAAACAAAAACCCTTATAAATCTCACTCAAACCAAGTCTATTAGGTATTTTATCATATTTTGTTGTAACTAAATCACTAACTCTATGGCAGATAAACTTTTATATTAAACTACCTATCGACAACAACAAACATATACCACCTAAATCGGATTGTTTACCATTTTCCTTATCGAAAATCAAATAAGCTTCCTTGATTACATTCGATCATAAAAATCGAGCGCTCCATAAAGTCAAAAATCGATTCCACCATCCACACCAGCGTTCATCAGTAGTATGTACTGCGAAAATTCCAGCAACACTAATTCCCCATATTTGAACAATTCCACTCACGTGAATCTGGCCAAATAAAATTCACCCAACATTTCTCATTTCTGGTCACCGCAAATAGTAACAATCCGACGTGTCTCGGATGCCATCGTACAAAACCCACCACCATCATCACCGCGGCATCCATTACCCTCAATGGAGCTGCGAGTTACAGCTTCAAGGTGGTAAATCATTTCAGCAAATCAAATAAAAAAAAAACCGACAAAAAACGCAAACAAAAAAGAAAAACACGTAAAATCTCATAAATATTTCATCCAAAATCGTTAAGGCTACATTTCGATGTAGATGCCAGTCACCTACAATAATTTGAGCTGGGTGCCTACCTTTTTCCGTGTGCCGATTCGTCAGTCAACCGGATTATGTTCGTCTGCCAAAGTGGGTGAAACCACAATGGATTCGTTTTTCAGTTGCGGGTGTCGAACGAATGAATGATTCGCTTCAATTAAATTGAAAATGGATTTTATTATATAAACAAGCCGTTAAACGGAAGTTAAGCTCATTATATTTGTTTGTCTCGATACGAGAAAATGAGGATTAAAATGGACCTACTTCCAGATTCACCAGCGGACTTTCCTCCTGATCTAGTCTTTCCGTTCGGAAGTTTGTGGTGTTGATACACCTTTTTATGACATAAGGTGCGTACAAATTTATTACAGCATAACGGTATGTACAGCATTAAGAGAGATAAATTTTATGAAAATGCTTTTGTGACTTGACTTGAGCTCACCAGTTGACTTTGCTTGCTTGATGTTTTTCTTGCTTTAACGGGTTCGCAATTGTATTTATTTAGATCTTGATTCCGAATGCAAAAAAAACGTATGTACGTCTGTGATACGCGTGCGCGCCATTTGTGCGACACATTGTGGACTGACTGTGAGACGAGGCGACCGACGCGACGTAGTGTAAAGAGTAGCTTGCGATGAGGTGTAGTAATAGTTTAATTAGTTAAATAAGTATCTCAACGTAGCTGTGCAGTTAAATTGGATTATTATCTATAAGTGCTGGTTATAGGAAATTGAAATCGATGTGCAAAAATTAATACCTGAACATAATTGATGTTGAGCATCCATAAATGTGGGAATATCTACAGAGACGTAGCATAAATGCAGCTTAATCGCTGCTAGACACTTTAAGAGCGTACTACCAACATGACAACATAACATAGTGGTAATGAAGCTGAAGCTAGTGATACGTTAAAAGAAAGTAACATTCTAAAGTTGGTCAAAATAATGCAAATGGAATAGCTGGCCTCAAATTGGTAGACAGACGTAGCAGAGGCAAAGAGGCAGTGCAAATCGATTGCACTAATGATTAGGGTCCCACGGAAGGCTTTCATCGAAATTTGAATAAGTATCGTCATATCGTCGATGCTCAACGAAGAGCACACCTCTTTCTCGTCAAACAAAACTTCAAACATTTTCAAAATAGGTTTTTTCTACTTTCAGTAATTTTTTCTTAAGTTCCGCTATGTTCCCGAATGAATCTGGTGACTGGTAACTGCACTTGAAATTCTTTTCGAAGAATTATTAGTTCAAAATGGTCAAAAATTCATCCGCTTTTAAAAAGGTCAATTTCTCGGCGCCGTAAATCAGACCTGTCTAACATAACTAATCAATTGGAACTGGCCTTCCAGATTGGGGGGTTGTGCTTTGCGTTAACTATACCTACCCATGGAAAAAACCACTGATACGAAGAAACCAATAGCCTCTGAAAGGACTACTATTATTGTTGACGACGTTGCTAAATGAAAAAAAAGGACAACGACGTTAGTATCGCACCTGGAATGTGAGAATATTAAACAGAAGAGAAGCAATCGAACAACTAGCGGAAGCCCAAAACTGCTACAAAGCAGACATTACTGCCATCCAGGAAATACGATGGGAGGATAAAAACTGTGCAATCTACTATGGACCATGTTATTATGAACAGAAACAACATCCGGATGCGGATTTGTTACAAATGTCAGGCCTAGGCAAGGAGCCTTATGTTTCCAAGACATTAGCGAACGCATTGTAACAATCCGCATCAAGGCCAAATTCGCCATCATATACCTTAATAGGCTCACGCCCGGACGGAGGAAAATGATGATATAACTAAGGATTGCTTCTACGAGCTCCTTGACAAAACCTATGAGTGACTACCAAAGTACGATGTTAAAATCGTGCTGGAAGATTTTAACTCAAAGGTAGGAAGAGAAGACATCTTTAGCAGTATTGTCGAAAAATACAGCCAACAACACGTCTGGTAACAGACTTAAGCTAATTGACCTCGCTACTGAACGAAATGCCACTATAGCCAGCACACGGTTGATGAGGAATGCCGACAGATGCTCGCAGCCAAAAACGAGGCCTACAAGGCTAAGCTGCAGGTGATGACGAGAGATGCCAGTAAGCTCTATAGGCAAAGAAGAAGGGAAGAACACCGGCTTTTCCGAAAGAAGAAAAAATAGCAAGAAAAGCGCACGATCGAGGATATAGAGAAAGTGTAAAACGTCAAAGCCAAGGATACAGGGCTCTAACAGAATCCTATTGAGATGAACAAGGAAATATCGTAGTTGAGACACAGCGATGCTGAGGATATGGAAGAACCACTTCTCTAGACTGTTAAACGGCGATGACGAATAACATTCCGCTGTCAGGCAGAACGAACCTTTCAATATTGGTAACGACGAAACTGCCGACCACCCGACATAAGTGCAGTGAGGATAGCAATACCTAAACTCAAGCTTAATAAGGCCGCCGGAAATGACGGCCTTCCCGCTGAGCTTTATAAAGCTGGCGGAGATGACTGGGTAAGTAACATCCACCAACTCATAATCCAAATCTGGTCGGATGAAAGTATGCCTAAGGAATGGAACCTCAGCTTCTTTTGCCCGATCTACAAAAATGGAGACCCTCTGAATTGCACCAACTACAAAGGCATATGTCTCCTCAACACAACCTACAAAGATCCTATCTGCCGTAATATGTGAACACCTGAAACAGTTTACCAAAAACCTGATCGGCCCTTATCAATGTGGTTTTAGGCCAGGATAGTCCACAACGATCAAATTTTCACACTTCAGCAGATCCTGGAAAAATCCCAAGAAGTCGAAATCGATACCCACCACGTATATATCGATTTCAAAGCCGCATACGACAGCATTTATAGAGACGAACTATACAGAGCCATGTCTAGTTTTGGTATACCGCCCAAACTCGTCCGTTTATGTAGGATGACGATGGAGAATTCTCGCTGCTCCATCAGGGTCGGAAACGACCTCTCCGACACATTCGATACCAAAAAAGGATTTAGGCAAAGCGATGCGCTGTCATGTGACTTCTTTAATTTGATTCTTGAGAGGATTGTGCAAAACTCCCGAGCCAACACCAGAGGCACAATTTCCCAAAAATCGGTGAAACTACCGACGATATTGACATCATTGGTAGGACTCAACGTGATGTCATAGCCACGTTTGTATAGAGGAGGAAGCGGCCAATATGGGTTTAGCAGTAAATGAGCGTAAGACAAAGTATATGCTGTCAACACGAAAGGACACACAACATCGACGAATTGGACAGAACGTCACCATTGACAGATATAACTTTGAGTTAGTACGGGACTTTGTCTACCTCGGCTCCGCTATTAACTCTGACAACAACATCTCGTCAGAAATCAAACGAAGAATTACTCTTACCAACCGCTGTTTCTTCGGGCTAAGAAGGCTAAGTAGTAAAGCCCTCACTCGAACTACTAAGTCCTGCTCTACAGCGCTGAAGCATGGACCGTATCAAAAGCGGATGAAGAAATCCTTGGCCGATTCGAGAGAAAAATTCTTCGAAAAATCTTCGGTCCCGTTTGCGTTGACGGGCTAGTGAGACGAAGATTCAACATCGAACTATACGAGCTGTACTGCGACATACCCCTAGTCAAAAAACTCCGCATTGGACGTTTAAGATGGCTAGGACATGTAGAACGTATGGACACCAACACTCCGGCTCGCAGAGTCATCATCTGTGAATATTGGAATGCGGATATGTCAGATTCCAAAATTAAAGCCTTCTTTGCGCTAATACTGCGACGGAAGATAAAGTAGAGAGATTGCCGAAGTATCTTAAAGCTTAGAATTGACGGATGTTTATCTGATCGAATTTTCTTGCAAAGGATTTTCATTTTTTCGCTTGTTTTGGGTCGATACTGTTCCCCGGACTTTGATTTGTAGCACCTTGACATGTGGCTTTTCTATCACCCCCTTTTTCGTCGCCTTTGGAGGAATCGGCTCTGCCTCCGATGTGATTTTGCGATACTGTATCCACTGGGTGTTGATATTGGTTGAGGGTGAGTAAAGGATAGTCTCTCATTTAGTTGGTCCTTGTAAGCAGGTTCACTAAGCCGATTGGCATGACGTCTCTTTTTCTGTTTTATTATATTGGAATTGAAATCGTTGAGAAAATTGTCTGTACCGACGTTTGCTCCCCTCCCGTTTGCTCGCATGTATGAGCACATGAACGAATTGGTTTGATGGTTCGCCCATCTGTACATCGATGAAGAAATCCAAATTCGTATCGAGCGGAAAATCTTGCTTCCAGTGGTAAACAGAGACATTTGTCTTTTAATTGGACTTGGACGTGTATGATGACAATGCGACTTAGACTTAAAAAAAAAAAAACCGACCTCAACCAACTTAAATGTACAACTCTAGGCAATTAGACTTGCAACTTGTTTCACTGTGTCCCATATTAAGCTCGATGTGGTGCAAAATGTTCTCGGGAGTTGGTGTTTCTCTGTTCGCTCCATATGAAAACGAGGGCACTGGAAAAATACGTTTTTTACCTCTTCTCGAACATCTCCGCGGTATGAAAACTCAGAAGATGATTTGACTCTGTATATTTGCAAATATTCTCGTGGCCAGTAAGGAACTAGATATGATAGAAATCTTTATACTTCATCGATTTTCCAGTCCATCCATTTTCTTAAAATCCGATACACGCCATTTTTCTTCCAGCTTGATATCTTTGACTGGAGTTTGGGTCTAGATTTTGGCATCGGTGGATATCAAAAGCTTATCTCAACCCAGCCATTCGGATTCGGCATAAAACAGGAGGTCCCGCCATCGTAGAAGAAGTACACACTGACAAATGGATGGTTGTGAAGAAATCAAGTTAATCTAAGTACTATCGATAATGTTGCGCCAAAAATGTGTATTTTTGTAGACATTGTATCCTCTGGTGTCATTCCCGCGATGACAGATATAGCATCATCTGACACCTACAGAAAAGCACGGCACACTTTCAGAGAATAAAGTCGGTTCACAGATTTTAAACTGCTTCAGTAGGAATTAATTGTCATTGACGTAACCCATATGGGTGCCGCATACATAAGGATGGACGGTACAACACTTGACAGAACTAGTCTGTTGTTTTCTGGGACCTCCAATATTTGTCATTATAAAGGGTGCACCTGCACATATATGATGCGCCATATGGCAGTATATGAATATTGAATAAATTAAAAAAAATACAACAAAATATTTAACTATGTCTTTTACAATTTATTTGGAAAAGTTTTTTCATATAACTTCAATCAAATGGCCGTCTCTATTGACCAAAGCAAAATGTACGATTTCGGTACGAATTTTGCCTTGAGCTCGTCAATGGTGTCGGGCTTGCTGGGGTACACTGTGTTTTTCAAGTAACCCCACAAAAAGAAGTCCGGAAGGGTCAAATCAGGAGATCCCTTTAGACAGTCAATGACGCCATTTTTTGACAGCACACGTCATTTGAAATCTCGTTGCAGAAACTTCATTTTTTGATTAGTAGTATGGCATGGAACACGAACTTGTTGAAACCAGTAACCGTCCACTTTTTTTTTCACACATTTGTGGGCAGGCATAATGAGCCAACATCCACAAATACCGATTCCCATCGACTGTTTCGCCTTCTTTGAAGAAAACTAGCCAAATGATGGTTTTTGTGCAAACGCCGGCCTAAACAGTCACTTTTTGGTAATGCAATGATGAAACACCACTATCGTGTGGATTCTCTGTTAACGGCGTCAAAGAGTGTGATATCAAATTTAGTTTTCAAAAATCAAATTTTGTGTCAACCATTTCAAGCCACGTAAACGGTTGGTCGGGAATATTCTTTAGACGAAATTAAGCAAGGTCCATATCTTGTGTAAACCTAAAATCAAGGTCTAAGCTGCTGGTAATATCAAAAAGTTTATTGTAAACAACTTTTTGCAGGGTATCTTAGACTACAACAAAGCGGAACGGTACTGGTAGGTGGCGGAGGACTGAATATGCCGTGCTCTGTTTTGTCTTTAATTTCCTAAAAATTAAGATGGCCTACAAAAATAGAAGGCTTACTCTTTCTAAAGACTCCCAGCGCAGCTCTCTTTCGTTTGAAACATTTAATAATGTTATATGGTCGTTGGGTTAACTAATGATCAAGACAACAAACTATAAAAGCCCTTCGGTTATTAAAAAGAGAAAACCATTTATACTTCTGTATCATTTACCATTTTATTTTTCTTAATTCGGAAGCTTAATATTTACTGTTTTAAGCATTTACACCTTAAGCCTAAAGAAACCTTTGCTGGTTAAAAAAAGTCTTATCGTATACAAAATATTGGCACAGTTGAGTAAAATATTGACTCGTTAAGATTAGCTTAGTTAATTGCAAAAACACGAATCCATTTGGCTGACACAATTTAACCAATATAGCTCCTTAGAAGGCTGTGTGGATCCGAGTAGGATCTTGCGGAGAAACCAAGCGAATGTGAAGGCAGCGAGTTCAGGAATGCTGGTGGATGATCAGAATAGCCCCTAAAATGGTATTAACAGAAAATAAGGCATCAGATTAGATGAAAACTACTTAAACGGTACTTACTTGAAAATCGGAACAGGGTATGGCTTGGGAATAGGAATTGGACGATCAATCGCAACGGGGAATGGTTTTGGCACCGGCACGGGTATGCGAATGGCATATGGTCTCGGGACTGGTACTGGAACGGGCTGTCTTAGAATGATGTTTTTGGTGACTATGGGAGGATAGAAACCATAGAATGGCTTTGGTTTAGGTTTGGGTTTTGGTGCCGGTTCTGGTTCAGGCTCAGGTTCTGGTTCTGGCTCTGGTTCTGGTTCGGGTTCTGGCTCTGGTTCAGGCTCTGGAGCTGGTGGAAGTGGTGGTGGTGCTGGTGGAGCTGGGGCTGTGTACATTGCTGAAAGCTGAATTGGCACGAATGCTGGTAGAGAGACAGTAAGTGGTACTCCAGCTGGTGGTGATGCTGGTGCTGGTGGTGGTGGTGGTGGTGGTGCTGGTTCCGGCTCTGGTTCTGGTTCCGGCTCTGGTTCTGGCTCTGGTTCTGGTTCTGGCTCTGGTTCTGGTTCTGGTTCTGGTTCTGGCTCTGGCTCTGGTTCTGGATCTTTTAGAGAATCAAGTAATGCCTGTAGATCTGCCTTTGTTATTTCACTGAGCCCAAGTCCTCCCAGGCCACCGTACCCACCAAGACCTCCAAGTCCAAGGCCTCCCAGTCCTAATCCTCCATATCCGAGACCATGTCCAAGGCCACCACCATATCCAAGGCCATAAATCCCACGATTAATTCGCATCAAGCGCATCCCAAAAGTCTGTCCCGCTAGACAAAGCAGGACCACGACCCATCGCTAAGGATCAAAAATATTACAAAAAAACTCCGAAAAGAAGATCGTTCATGTATACTCACAATAGATATCAGCATTTTATACAACTCCTTGGATCTATTAACGATGTAATCTGAACCTCTTTGCTATCCAGTCAACCAACGAAGTTTGATGTCGATATGTGGGTCTGGCTCAGTTTATATACCTGATACCAATCTGTTAGGACTACAAAAATGCACAACAAGTGACCGTCTTGCCGTCAGTGGTTTCCTCATCCCAGTCCCAAGTGCAAGTTGTTGATGTAGAGAAAACACCAACCAGACAACTATTGTTGGTCTGAATGTTACACTTTCATTCATTCGCAGTGACGTCTGGTAATGCGTACGATTGTGCGACAGATAATGCGAAATGCTATAGATACGGCTCTCCTAATAAAGTCATGACGATAATGCTCTACTAATTTAGGTTAACTGTGCAACTCGGAAGTGTGGTGGTATCCATATCAATATGGTTACCGTTGAGTAGTATGATCGCCGGAAATGGACAGGTGAAGTTATGATCATGGTTTATTGGGGAAAATATGGAATATCTAGTTGGGAATAAAACCAAAATAAAAATATTATTTTCCCCTCAAAAACGAGTTCTCATCCATCACCATATCAAAACTAATATACCCCATAATATAACTTAGTGCCATTATTATTCTAAAGAGTATCAAACCTAAGGCAAACGGGTGGTATGACTCGAGCTGCAAAGAGTCAGTTAGGTTGAAAGAGTTATCTTTTCGGTAATATAAGACCAATCATACTGAGGAAAACCGACTTAAGTTCAAACGAGCCAGAACCGACTGTAATGCTCGCATCAAGCGCGTCAAATTCTCCCACGACCAAAAGCTGAGGCAAAAAATTCTACTATGTCCCAAAGGTAGTAAAAACTTTTTTTTATTTTTAAATTCTGACCTGCCTAAGCAGTAATATACACATCGACCTAAAAGATCGTTTGTGCTTGCCGTCAGATGTTTTTTTAGGTTAGTAGCGCTTCTACTTTCCTAATGTAGCTGATAATACTTTCAGCCGAAGATTTCCTCAGTTCTTCGGGACTTAAAAATTCCCTGAAGAAAGATTCCCTTCTCATACCGTAAAGGGCCGGGCATTCACATATGTTATGCTCGGCTGTTTCGTCTTCTTCTAGACATAGTCTGGACTCCGGTGAGTCGACTAGACGCATTTTGTTTAGGTGATATCGCAGACCGTGATGACCAGTTAGGTAGCCTACTAAGTTTTTGATATCGTGCCTGCGAAGATTTAGTATCTTATTTGCATCTGATTTGAAGGGCTGAATAGCTCTTTTGGCCTGTCTTAGGCCTGGGATGTTTCCCCAGTATGAAAAACATTTGTTTTGTTCCCAGTTTTTTATGACCAGATTTATGGCTGATTTGGGGATTGCACAGAAGGGTTCAGGTCCAATGAAGGGGGTTTCCGAACCTTTTCTGGCTAGTTCATCAGCTTTTTCGTTACCTTCAACTCCCCTATGTCCGGGGACCCACCATAGTCTGGTTTTGTTCCTGCAACTGAGTGTTTGGAGGGAGTTGAAGCAGTGTAGTACTGATTTGGAGTCAATGATGTGTGAGCTAAGGGCTTTTATAGCTGCTTGACTGATATATGGATGTTTGCGCCTTTAATACCTGAGTTGTGTATTAGATTTGCGCATTCTTTTATGGCATGGAGCTCAGCTTGGAATACACTAGGGTTTTTTTTCAAAAGGTATTGAGATGTTTTTATTTGGTCCATGTATGCCAGCTCCTACCCCTGAGTCCATGTTAGAACCATCCGTATACTACTTTAGGCCGTTTAGGCAGTTTGGTAGGTTGTTGCTACACCATGCTTCTCTGGTTGTGATCTCCGTTGAGAATCTTTTGTCGAAGCATAGTGTCTTTGGTAAGCGGTCAGTAGTAAAAACTTTTGGTCGTTTGTTAAAAACATTAAGAATTCGACCTCATCTTCCATTCCAACGCTCATTTACAATGACATTCCAGCTGTCAACTCTTTAGACAAAGCAAATCTGATTGCTGCCCATTTTGCAGCCAGTTCTACGTTACCAGATTGTGCCCAGTCTCCTCCTGTACTTGAGAACGTAGAACATTCTATGGGACCAATCCACTTCCGTACTCGTACAGTCGCAACAGTATTATTAGATCTTAGCATTCACAAATCATCTGGTCCAGATGGTATCTCCCCCATAATTCTGAAGAGGTGTTCTTCCACGCTGGCAAAACCACTGCGTAAGCTTTTCTTTCTATCCTATTCATCAGGACTCTTTCCGAGTTGATGGAAAACAGCATTTGTCCAGCCCGCCCTTAAAAAAGGCGAATTTTCTTCTCTCTCCAACTACCGACCAATTGCACTTCCGTCCCTTCTTTCTTAGGTCATGGAAACGCTGATAAATCGTCAGCTTATGAAATATCTTGAAACACGAAAACTCCTAAATGACCGACAATACGGTTTTCGTTGCAACAGGTCCATCTCACCGAAAAGTGGAACCAATCCATTCACCTCGGTGGCGAAAACAAGATCGTTGCACTTGATATTTCAAAGGCATTTGACAGGGTTCGGTATCAAGCCCTTTTGTCGAAAATGCGTGCTTTTGGAAGCGATGAAAATCTTCTATGGATTAGCAACTATCTCTCGAAACGTTCAATTCAAGTTGTTCTGGACGGTTTGAAGTCTGCTACTCACGAAATAAACGCTGGTGTTCCCCAGGGTTCCGTTCTGTCTCCGACACTCTTTCTCTTTTTTATTAATGACCTCTTGTCTGCAACTTCTAATCCAATCCATTCCTTTGCCGATGACAGCACTCTCAGCTTCTCATATTCGTTCTCTAATCCACGCCCTTCATTTTCGGACGTGGAACAGAAACGGCTAAATATGTTAAGCTCATTAAATTCCGATATTGACAACATAATTAAATGGGGTAAATTCAATAGAGTGAAATTTAATGTTTCCAAAACACAATGCTGTATTCTGTCATCTCAGCGAAATCAAAATTTACAGCCATTATCCCTGAATGGCACTTGCATCGCCGAAACTGAAAAACTTTCCATGCTCGGTATGTGTGTTAGTAACGACCTTCATTGGAACGACCACATATTCGAAATCGCTAAAAACGCAGCGAAATGTCTAGGTTTCCTCAATCGATGCAAAAAATATTTCCCCCTTCTGATCTGGCTGCAATATATAAAGCGTATATACGCCCCAAACTTGAGTTCAACGCCCACATCTGGTCAGGTGCAGCAAAAACATCATTGCACCTACTGGATAGGATACAAAAGCGTGGGATAAAACTGTTAGGAGATCCAACCGTAGCGAACTCTATAGTCTCGCTTGAACATCGTAGGAATATCTCTTGCTTAACACTTTTTTACCGCTATTTTAACCGGAAATGCTCAATCGAAATAGCCATCTGCATTCCACCCCTTCAAACATTCAACCGTAATAGTCACCATGCCATGAATGCTAATCAATTCACCCTCAAGCCTATCTTCGGACGTACTATGAAATATAGAGATTCATTCCTTAACCGAACAACACGAATATGGAATGCTTTACCAAACTCAGTCTTTCCTCCCCATTACAATTTACAAAAATTTAAAACCAATGCACATCGGTATCTCCTCTTGTCTTCTCCCCGATTTCCTTAATGCCCGCACTGTACCCAAACACTATAAGGGTATTAATAAACCTTTTAGCGCGTGCTAATTATATAAAAAAGAAATCGACTACTAGGGTAATGCACCCAACGTCATATTTTCTCTGAAAGTTGGCCCATGTTAACTATTAAACATTTTTTTTTGTATAAAAACATTAGATTGGAGAATCCGTCCCATTTTAGATGTTAGAGCCCTAAACACATATATGTCTCTTTTTTTGCAGCCAAAATAATGGTTAAATGGTTAAATTAGACATTTCTCAGGCATATTACCCTGCCGAGTGAGCCATCGATGTTTCTTTAGAAGATTAATCAGAGACGAGTTACTACTGCTCACTCGCCCGCCTTTGACCTAGCTTCAGCTCTTAGATTGTTTTCAGTTCTGACATCATAACTCACGTAGTTTCTCTGTGGAAAAGGTTTTCAATTATATCTAGACGATTCAAATTATGGGGGCCATACAATGCAATAAGACTGTGTGATAAATTACAACAAATCTGTCTTGACTCAAAGACTTTACTTGGATTGAGATATTTCCAAAAATATATTGTTTGTTCGAGACAAACAATTAGATTCATCTACTCTTCATCGTCTTCATTACCGATACTTTCAGATTCTTTCATGGTACTACAACCTATGACTGAGACAAAAACTCAACATACCTCGGAGGGCTTTGAAGGATATACACTGGTTACTGGGAACCCTAACCAAATTCGTAATACATATACAAAAAAGAAGTCTCAGTAACGAAAGCTGCAGATTCAGTTAAACGAAGCACCAATATATGGCCAGTGTTGGAGGGTTCAGATGAGACGACATTCCAATGTAAAGGAAATGTATTCCGTTTTTTGGACGATAAAAGATCAGGCTCCCTTAAAAAAAAAACAGGCATATTATTCTTTAGTCAGACCGTTGCAGGTTGGTTGGTTTATCACAGGGAGGGAGGTATGAGATCGATAGACTTACTAGGCTTAACGTACAAACTTCTTTATCTAGTCGATCAACTCAACTCAACTTTATCCAAGTTTTATCTTTCGGGAAGGTACAATGAAATCTCCGAAATATTGTCGATGCATACCAGAGTGTCATCTATTGCCGCAAGCTACTGCGGATATTTTAAAAAAGTTGGAACGCTAAAAAATATACCTATTTTCGTCCAGGGAGCAATTCTCGAGAAGTAGGTATGAGTCAATAGCGGGAAAATATGGGATTGTTGGCCATTGTCATTGTCTTCTACCACAATAAAGGCTATAGTCGAATTTCGGCCAGGTAAATTAACCCAAGTCCATTCCCGGTGTAGGCCATTCTTTCTGGCAATAGTCCTGTAGAGTGATTTAAAATTTTTGCTTCATCGCGCATAGGGTTTATGTTTGCCAATGAGACCATTGAGCTTTTGCTTCGGAAATGACTGATTTCTTATTTTTGACGAGCATATATTTTTAACAACTCTCAGATTTTCGTAATATATTATTAAACTTGTTTATCGATTTAGGCACCAATGCACTGCGTTCTGCGAGGCCCACTAAAGTCAAAGTAAGAATATCTAAAGTTTTATTTTTTTTTATTTAAGTGGCGCTACAGTCCGGAATGAACCTGGGCCTCAACCAACATGCCTCTCCAATTAGCCCGGTCCTTAGCTAACTGCCTCCAGTTGCGCAATCCAAGTTGGTTGAGGTCGGTTTCCACTTGTGCGCGCCACTTAAGGCGAGGTCTTCCTCTACAGCGTCCGACGTCTGGCTGGGAATCGAAGACTCTGCGAGCCGGATTATTGGTCGATATTGTGAGTCCTTTCGTGATGACAGCATATACTTAGTCTTATCATTTACTGCTAAACCCATTTTCGCCGCTTCCTTCTCTACACTAGCAAACGTGGCTATGACAACACGTTGAGTCCTACCAATGATGTCAATATCGTCAGCGTATGCTAGTAGTTGCACCGACTTTTGGAAAATTGTGCCTCTGGTGTTGGCTTTGGAGTTTAACACAATCCTCTCAAGAATCAGATTAAAGAAGTCACATGACAGCGCATCGCCTTGCCTAAATCCTTTTTTGGTATCGAATGTGTCGGTGAGGTCGTTTCCGACCCTGATGGAGCAGCGAGAATTCTCTATCGTCATCCTACACAAACGGACGAGTTTGGGCGGTATACCAAAACTAGACATGGCTCTGTACAGTTCGTCTCTATAAATGCTGTCATATGCAGCTTTGAAATCGATGAATAGGTGGTGGGTATCGATTTGGACTTCTTGGGTTTTTTCCAGGATCTGCCGAAGTGTGAAAATTTGATCGGTTGTGGACTTTCCTGGCCTAAAACCACACTGATAAGGGCCAATCAGGTTGTTGGTAAACGGTTTCAGGCCTTCACATTTTACGGCAGATAGGATCTTGTAGGCGATGTTGAGGAGACTTATTCCTCTGTAGATTGCGCAGTTCAGAGGGTCTCCTTTTTTGTGGATCGGGCGAACAATGCTGAGGTTCCATTCTTCAGGCATATTTTCATCCGACCAGATTTGGCTTATGAGTTGGTGGATGTTACTTACCAAGTCATCTCCGCCGGCCTTATAAAGCTCAGCGGGAAGGCCGTCATTTCCGCCTTAATAAGCTTGAGTTTAGATATTGCTATCCTCACTTCACTCAGGTCGGGTGGTTGGCAGTTTTCGCTGTCGTTGCCAATATTGAATGGTTCGTTCTGCCTGACAGCGGAATGTTGTTCGTCATCGCCGTTTAACAGTCTGCAGAAGTGGTTCTTCTATATCCTCAGCATCGACTGTGTCTCAACTACAATATTTCCTTGTTCATCTCGACAGGATTCTGTTCGAGCCTTGTATCCTTGGCTTTGACGTTTTACACTTTGGTAAAACTTGCGAACATCGTTCCTGGAGTGGCACCTCTCTATATCCTCGATCGCGCGCTTTTCTTGCTCTTTTTTCTTCTTGCTGAAAAGCCGATGTTCTTCCCTTTTTCTTTGCCTATAGAGCTCAATGGCAGCTCTCGTCTTCACCTGCAGCTTAGCCTTGTAGGCCTCGTTTTTGGCTGCGAGCATCTGTCGGAATTCCTCATCAAACCAGGGGTTTCTTGCTGGTGGGCGAGAGAAACCTAGCACATCAGTTGCGGCTGATCTAATGGCCTGTTGGCATCGTTGCCATTGCTCTTCGACATTCGATGCTGGTGGTATGGTGTTAATCGAGAGGTTAAGGGATACGCGTTGTGCGAAGGTCTTGGCGGTCTCTTGCGATTGCAGTCTTCCGACATTAAACTTTTTCACAGTATTTCTGGATTGTTGTGGCGTGGTGGATATCCGCATTCTTACCTTGGCTGCTACAAGGTAGTGATCCGAGTCGATGTTAGCTCCTCGGAATGTTCGGACATCCAAAATACTGGATGCGTGCCTCTTATCTATCGCAATGTGATCAATTTGGTTGACCGTTCGTTGATCTGGAGACCGCCATGGATATCGAGGTGAGGAAACCGTGTGCTTGCTATAGTGGCATTTCGTTCCGTAGCGAAATCAATTAGCCTAAGTCTAAAGTACTCTAATTATATTAAAAAGTTTCCTTATTTATATAGCTCTAACCTAGTCAAAATCAATGAGATTTTCAAAGATACCCCAATTCAATTTTCATGCTAAACGTCATTAAAAAAATTAATAAAAGATATGCTTAATGACGACTTCGACAACAATACCACTTCATTGATTTTCCTACAATTTTACGGAAAAGAAAAAGTCTTAACTTTGACAGCTTACTCGCATAAATGATCAAATAAGTTACCATGAGTAACTCGAAATCAACTCCCAGGTCTATATCAAATGAATGAAATGCTCATGAATTTCAAATGAACTTCGCCGCCACCACTTATGGAAGAGCACCATATTTCGACAGGACATCCCCTTCTGGTTGTTGTCAGTCTAGCATTAATAAAAACACATCTGATTGCTTTTGATCAAGGATAAACCAGCCTCTACCATCCGGGTCATTAGTTTCCGCCTAGAAACAAGCGAAGTTATATCCTTACGCTGGCATCCCCATTAATTCACCACACAAGGACATATATTTCACATCTTCGAACTTTGGACAGATATGGGGTGTATGAATAATAAGTACAAGGTTCGATTGTGGCAGACACTACATGCTTACTTTGACGGATCAGTCCACAAATAATATCTCTTGTGAGAGCTATCAAGCCTTGCAAATGCATAAGCCATTATTTGAATACACAAACAATATCGGCAGAAGACATAGCTCTTGAGGCCGACTATGAATCAAAAAAATTTACCCTGAGTGTTTTACGAAGGTCATTTGTTGCCCGTTGCTCCCAGCACGTCCGGTATTCAATTCCACTTAGACTGTGGAGATACCGCATTTTATGATGTTTGATATCTTTTTGGATCTACTTGTCAAAGTATCCATATCAATGTGCTGAAGATGAAAGACGCCCCCTGTATAAACCTATTTCGTATCCAAATTATAGTCATTTGGGTTTTTGTCCCAATCAGGATATTATTTAAATATAACGAAAATAATATCCTTTTAAGTTTGAATATCAACATATCCTAAACAAAATCCTAAAATAAATTTAAGATAAATTCAAGAGGTAGCAGAAAATTTATTGTCCGAAAGTAATCCGGAATAAAAAGTAGATACGTTGAGGATGGTATTAGACATAATATAGCATTGTAGCTGATTACTAAGGGGCTTTTAGCTTTAAGCTTTTATATAATAGCAACACATTAGGTCTCAGGCATTTCAAGCATTGCAAATCGTATGCTTAAACTTCAATCTGATCCGTTAGAGAAACCATTGATTTGGACCATTTACCTGGGCCCTATTCCACAAAACAACTTTTCAACTTTGCACTTTGCTCACTTTTTCGTCAATTTGCAAAACTTGATGAACTATAAAATTTGATGAGTGACATGCTGAAATTGAAAGTGTAAATTGCAAAGTCTTTGCAATTTTTATATTCTCTTTGCAATTTCTGTCTCACATACGTTCTCTTGTGCAAAGTGCAAAGTTAATATTAAAAAGTGTAATTTGCAAAGGATTTGCAAATAATTATGCTGTTTCGTTCCACAAAAACTGTAAACTCTATTTTTGCAAAGCAAATTTTGATAATTTTGTCAAAAGTTTGCAAGGTAAACGATATCGCTTTACAAATTCATATTGTTGTGAGTTTTTGTTCAACGATAGTGAAGACGCGGTTATTAAAAGAAATTACAGAGACCGAATTAATTTTTCGGGATTACAAAACTTTAATTTTAAAGAGTGCTTTCGTTTAAATCAAATTCAAGTTGATTTCCTCTTAAATAAAGTTGGAGAAAAATTAGAGCGCAATACACAGCGCAATCATGCTTTGTCGGCTGAAAATCAAGTGCTACTGTGCTTGCATTGGCTCGGAAATGGGTGCCAGTACAATGGTGTTGCAACTATGCATGGTGTTGTAAAATCAACAGTTTGCAGAACCATCCATAGAGTTGTCGACGTTATAATAGACGTTTTGTTTCAAAACATAGTGCGGTGGCCCGATGACGTCAGTGGTATTGCTGAAAAGTTTTTTATGATGGGTGGATTCCCTTGTGTGTGTGGTTGCGTGGATGGCACAATCATTAAAATTGTTGCACCTTCATTACACGAGGAAGGATATGTGGACCGGCATGGAAACCACTCATTAAATGTGATGATGATATGCGGGCCAGAATACACATTTTACAGTGTAAATGCAAGTTGGCCGGGCAGCGTTCACGACTCAAGGGTGTTACGGAATTCGTCTGTAAGTCAAAGATTTGACAATGGATGGAGACCATTTCCGGATGCTGTTGTTTTGGGTGATAGTGGTTACAGACTGAAAAACTGGTTGATACCACCACTACGCCGAAATCCCGATAACCCTGCTGAAGAGGCTTTCAATCGTTACCACAAAAAAACACGGCGCATAATTGAAAATAGTTTTGGCATTCTTAAAGAAAGATTCCCGTGTCTAAATTATTTGCGACTGAGGCCTGAATTTGCAGGTCAGGTAGTAATTATTTGTGTCATCTTACACAATATTGCCTGTAGCATCGGAAGGAGTAGTGAAAACTTACAACCCACTGAAGACAATGACAATGAAATCGAAGAATTGGATGTGGATAATGCTGAAGAAGAAAATGATGCCCTTAATAATATGGATCATGCGAGTGGAATGGAAAGGCTTACTACACTGCTGCAATACTTTTCCTAATGCCGACTGTTATAGTATTGTTTTGAAATAAAATTATTTTTTTTGGCTATGACCTTTTTCCACTGCAAAAGCGTTGTTTCTTTTAAAGGCATTTTTGGGGTTTTAGATTAAATACTCAAAGTGTAAATAATATAAGACGTCTCTTAGTCTTAAGTGGCGCTACAGTCCGGAATGAACCTGGGCCTCAACCAACATGCCTCTCCAATTAGCCCGGTCCTTAGCTAACTGCCTCCAGTTGCGCACTCCAAGTTGGTTGAGGTCGGTTTCCACTTGTGCGCGCCACTTAAGGCGAGGTCTTCCTCTACTGCGTCCGACGTCTGGCTGGGAATCGAAGACTCTGCGAGCCGGAGTATTGGTGTCCATTCGTTCTACATGTCCTAGCCATCTTAAACGTCCAATGCGGAGATTTTTGACCAGGGGCATGTCGCTGTACAGCTCGTTTAGTTCTTGGTTGAATCTTCGTCTCCATAGCCCGTCAACGCAAACGGGACCGAAGATTTTTCGAAGAATTTTCCTCTCGAATCTACCAAGGATTTCTTCATCCGCTTTTGATACGGTCCATGCTTCAGCGCCGTAGAGCAGGACTGGGATGATCAGGGTCTTATATAGGGTTTCCTTAGTAGTTCGAGTGATGGCTTTACTACTAAATTGCCTTCTTAGCCTGAAGAAACAGCGGTTGGCAAGAGTAATTCTTCGTTTAATTTCTGACGAGATGTTGTTGTCAGAGCTAATAGCGGAGCCGAGGTAGACAAAGTCCCGTACTACCTCAAAGTTATATCTGTCAATGGTGACGTTCTGTCCAATTCGTCGATGTTGTGAGTCCTTTCGTGATGACAGCATATACTTAGTCTTACCCTCATTTACTGCTAAACCCATTTTCGCCGCTTCCTTCTCTATACTAGCAAACGTGGCTATGACATCACGTTGAGTCCTACCAATGATGTCAATATCGTCAGCGTATGCTAGTAGTTGCACCGACTTTTGGAAAATTGTGCCTCTGGTGTTGGCTTTGGAGTTTTGCACAATTCTCTCAAGAATCAGATTAAAGAAGTCACATGACAGCGCATCGCCTTGCCTAAATCCTTTTTTGGTATCGAATGTGTCGGTGAGGTCGTTTCCGACCCTGATGGAGCAGCGAGAATTCTCTATCGTCATCCTACACAAACGGACGAGTTTGGGCGGTATACCAAAACTAGACATGGCTCTATACAGTTCGTCTCTATAAATGCTGTCATATGCGGCTTTGAAATCGATGAATAGGTGGTGGGTATCGATTTGGACTTCTTGAGTTTTTTCCAGGATCTGCCGAAGTGTGAAAATTTGATCGGTTGTGGACTTTCCTGGCCTAAAACCACACTGATAAGGGCCAATCAGGTTGTTGGTAAACGGTTTCAGGCGTTCACATATTACGGCAGATAGGATCTTGTAGGCGATGTTGAGGAGACTTATGCCTCTGTAGTTGGCGCAGTTCAGAGGGTCTCCTTTTTTTTTTTTTTTTGTGGATCGGACAAACGATGCTGAGGTTCCATTCTTCAGGCATATTTTCATCCGACCAGATTTGGCTTATGAGTTGGTGGATGTTACTTACCAAGTCATCTCCGCCGGCCTTATAGAGCTCAGCGGGAAGGCCGTCATTTCCGGCAGCCTTATTAAGCTTGAGTTTAGATATTGCTATCCTCACTTCACTCAGGTCGGGTGGTTGGCAGTCTTCGCTGTCGTTGCCAATATTGAATGGTTCGTTCTGCCTGACAGCGGAATGTTGTTCGTCATCGCCGTTTAACAGTCTGCAGAAGTGGTTCTTCCATATCCTCAGCATCGACTGTGTCTCAACTACAATATTTCCTTGTTCATCTCGACAGGATTCTGTTCGAGCCTTGTATCCTTGGCTTTGACGTTTTACACTTTGGTAAAACTTGCGAACATCGTTCCTGGAGTGGCACCTCTCTATATCCTCGATCGCGCGCTTTTCTTGCTCTTTTTTTCTTCTTTCTGAAAAGCCGATGTTCTTCCCTTCTTCTTTGCCTATAGAGCTCAATGGCAGCTCTCGTCTTCACCTGCAGCTTAGCCTTATAGGCCTCGTTCTTGGCTGCGAGCATCTGTCGGCATTCCTCATCAAACCAGGGGTTTCTTGCTGGTGGGCGCGAGAAACCTAGCACATCAGTTGCGGCTGATCTAATGGCCTGTTGGCATCGCTGCCATTGCTCTTCTACATTCGATGCTGGTGGTATGATGTTAATCGAGAGGTTAAGGGATACGCGTTGTGCGAAGGTCTTGGCGGTCTCTTGCGATTGCAGTCTTCCGACATTAAATTTTTTCACAGTATTTCTGGATTGTTGTGGCGTGGTGGATATCCGCATTCTTACCTTGGCTGCTACAAGGTAGTGATCCGAGTCGATGTTAGCTCCTCGGAATGTTCGGACATCCAAAATACTGGATGCGTGCCTCTTATCTATCGCAATGTGATCAATTTGGTTGACCGTTCGTTGATCTGGAGACCGCCATGTCCCCTTATGGATATCGAGGTGAGGAAACCGTGTGCTGGCTATAGTGGCATTTCGTTCCGTAGCGAAATCAATTAGCCTAAGTCCGTTACCAGACGTGTTGTCGTGTAGGCTATGTTTTCCGACAATACTTCTAAAGATGTCTTCTCTTCCTACCTTTGCGTTAAAATCTCACGATTTTAACATCGTACTTCGGTAGTCGCTCATAGGTTTTGTCGAGGAGCTCGTAGAAGCAATCCTTAGCTATATCATCTTTTTCTTCCGTCGGAGCGTGAGCGCATATAAGGCTTATGTTGGCGAATTTGGCCTTGATGCGGATTGTTACTATGCGTTCGCTAATGTCTTGGAAAGATAAGACTTCTTGCCTAAGTCTGGCATTTATAACAAATCCGCATCCGAATAGTCGCTGTTTCTGCTCACTATAACACGGTCCGTAGTATATGTCACAGTTTTTCATCCTCTTTTTGCCCGGCCCATCCCATCGTATTTCCTGGATGGCAGTAATGTCTGCTTTGTAGCAGTTTAGGGCTTCCGCTAGTTGTTCGCCTGCACCTCTCCTGTTTAATGTTCTCACATTCCAGGTGCAGATACGAACGTCGTTGTCCTTTTTTCGTTTAGCAGGGGACGTAAAAATATGTAATTCACTTATTGTTTATTTGGTTATAAAAAAATTAACATAAAAACAATAATAAATAAAACTAATAAATCATAAAAAAAAACTTAAAACTCCTCAAACAACAGACTCCTCGGGGTTTGTGGTGTATTTGCAGTTTCTGCCGCTGCAATTTCCCGTGTTATGGCAGAGGCAGAAAGTTTTAGCTCCCTCTCCAATTTCAGGCATTGAAGTTTCCTATGGTAAACTTCAACCTCCAGAAGCTCCAGCCGCCATTTCTTCTCTCTATCCAAAGTGTCACATGGAAACTTGGTAGAGCTCTTCCTCTTCCTTGGGTTTGGAGGTGGATGGGTAGGTCTTTCCTTTGTCATCGATATTATGGAATCACACTCAGCTGATGGTAGATTTTCTGAATTTCCATAGCTTTCTGGCAAATTCAGTCCATTTACCACAGCTGAGGCTGATTATATATAGAATATCGAGGATGGCCAAGTCAGCTTCATCCATAACGCTGTTCTTCCCACCTCCGGACCCAGTTTTTCGGGCGTTATCCTTTTTAGTCTGAAAATTAACAAAATTAAATTCATGGGTAAATCTAAATGAAATTGAAACATAGCAAATAATTATATTGTGCGTAAACAGGTTCTTCTATCAGCAAGAGTTGTCTCGTTGAGTGCACTGTTAACTCACAACAACACTGTCTATGCAAATATGGTTTGTGTTGTTGTTGTATACAAGATGCTTGTTACTTATTAGCACTGCACAATATTGAAATAAATAGAGATTCCAATAAAAACAAATGATGCAAATATAATTATTTGCTATTTGTAGGCAATAAATTGTTTTACTTACCAATGTCCGACTCTTCCAGAGCCCAAACAAACTGTCCCTCGCATATGTCCATGGTTTTTGGGCCGAAGCCAGTTGCAAGGATTGGGGTTTTTTTAAAACTTCCTCCCAGGCAGCCTGTTTATCTATTTTATTTATTTTATTATTTTGGAAGCTACCAAATAATATTGTTTTTTTTGTCTTTTATAAATTGCAATACTGCAAGTTTTTTTCCATTTTTATTTTGCGGCTCATTTTAACAACTTGTATATGCAAAGTGAAATGGGATATGACAGAAATGCAAAGATGATTAAATGCTTTGTGGAACACTTTGCACACTCACTTTGCAGGAGAGCGCAAAGACTTTGCAGGGGAGCGCAAAGACTTTGCAAAAATTTGCTTGTGCAAAATGAGGTTTGCAAAGAATATTGTGGAACAGAAACACTTGTTAGTTTGCCAAAAAAAGGAATTTGACAAGTGCAAAGTGCAAAGTTGATGAAAGTTTTGTGGAATAGGGCCCTGCTCCTAACTTAGCAGCTCGAGACATGTTATGGCTGTTGAAATTGATGATGAATAATGATCTTTTAAAGGCAGCGAGAAATTGACCCTATCGGATAGGGTAGGGCAGGGTTTCGATTCCAGACTAGGTAGTCTTATTATGTTATATATTTGGAACATATTCTTTCCCATTTTGATCCATAAATAAAAATCGCAGTTTTCAAGCTTCATACCTAAACGTATTACGAACATTCGTCCTTACTTGGTGTTCTAATTGAATATTTGATATCAAAATCTTTATGATGGATGATGTAGTAAATCATTCCTTCCTTACATTCCAGTGAAATTTAATTTCTTGTTGCCAAAAAGTTAATTGCAGAGGTTCCGACTTTCTCTGAGTCCTGCAAAGCTTTATGCTACTGTGTCTTTGATATACAGAACGATTAGTGTAAGTTATGACTTCATCAAAATCTGCAGTTGAACTTGTATCAAGGCTCCTGTTATCAGTTGTAGTTTATAAAGGGTGATCCATTTCGAGATTCCCTACTTTTTTAAAGAAAAAAACACAGAAAATTCAAATTTAATGAAGAATGTTTATTATCATTTGAAAGAACATTCTTTGGCATTTATTTTTTGAAGATTATGTCTATCAAATGTTGGCCGTTGCTACCTCGCAGATGGTCCATCCGTTGAGTCCAATTTTCGATCACTCGTTCGAGCATTTCGACTGGTAACTGGCGAATGACACGCGTGATGTTTTCCTCCAAGGCCTGAATCGAAGCGAGTTTGTCGGCATAAGCTTTTGACTTTACATATCCCCACAGGAAAAAGTCTAACGGTGTGATATCACACGATCTTGGTGGCCAATCGACCGGCCCAAAACGTGAAATTATGTGCTCACCGAAATGTTCTCTCAATAAGTCCATTGATTGATGTGATGTGTGGAAAGTGGCGCCGTCTTGCTGAAACCAAATGTCGCCGAGATCACGAGCTTCAATTTCAGGCATCAAATAGTCGGTTATCATGACACGATAACGGTCGCCATTGACGGTTACGTTCGCACCGGCATAATTTTTAAAGAAATATGGACCGATGATTCCACCGGCCCACAAACCACACCAAACTGTTGTTTTTCTGGATGTAGTGGCAGTTCTTCAACCTCTTCAGGTTGCTCTTCGTCCCAAATGCGGCAATTTTGTTTGTTTACATACCCATTGAGCCAGAAATGGGCCTCATCGCTAAACAAAATTTGCCTCGAAAACGTCGGATCTTCTTGGAACTTTCAAGAGCATATAGAGCGAAGCGATGTCGCTTGGGAAGGTCGAGCGGCTTCAGTTGTTGCACAAGCAGTATTTTGTACGCTTTCAATTTAAGATCTTGACGTAAAATGCGCCAAGTCGTTCCATACGTCAGTCCGAGTTGCTGCGAACGGCGCCGAATCGACTCTCTACGGTCTTCGTGTACACTCTCAGCTACGGCCGCTATATTTTCTTCACAGCGTGCTGGACGTGGTCTATTCGGTCGAATATTATCCAATAATGAATGCTGGGTCTCAAAATGGGTGATGGTGTTGCGAATAGTACGCTCAGTAGGCCGATTATGTTGACCATAAGTTCACAGAACGTGAATTTTCATAATAAAGTTGAACAATTTGTAAACGTTGTGCACGCGTAAGTCTTTCCATTATGAAATGCCAAACAATACTAAACAAAAATAACATGACAGCATGACACGACTCACACGTGATCTGTCAAAAAAGGCTATTGAAAAAAGTATCTCTACTTGGATCAGCCGTTACTTTATTGCATGATGTTACGTATTTTGCATTTTTCTTGGAATTATAGCAAGCCCCTTAGTAATCAGGACCTATATTTTTCCTACAACCATTCATATGAGCGTGTGTATTTCTTGCACGACAGCAGGACCTCCAGTTTAATGCCGAATCTTGATAATTGATCCCACTCGGATGATTTCTCTGATCGTGAGAAGTAGAGGACCAGTAAAACAACATTTAAGTGTTTCTTAGGCTGGGAATCTTCTGCTTCGCAGTTCATTGCACTAACACGCTGAATTCGTTGTGTTTTTGGCTTTTTACAATTGCAAAATAGAATAAAAAACAAATATTTAGGCCCAAAACTGTTTGAGTTCAGCTAAAGCCTATCAGACAAATTTGAAGTCCTAAAAAATGACATTTGAAATAATTGCTATAACGAAGTAACATTCGCTATAGATACTTTTATAAGCTCCTAATAGAGCAAGTATTGGTTTTGTGAAAATTTTCGATTTTGTGATGTTTATCTAACCTTATATAACGTTGATAAGAAGTCCGAACAAATTGGGTCTCACAATTCTGTTAATCTTTGCACGTATCTTTACCTCAAATTTGATATACTATAGGTTCTTGAGTTAATACCCATCCAAAAAAGTATTTAGATTGAATGAATGGTACTAACGGTACCTATCAATGATTTCGGGAACACCGAAAAAGCTGCATGTGAAGACGAGAGCTGCTATTGAGATCTATATTCAAAAAAAGTAATAGAACACCGGGTTCACAGAAAAAAGGAAAAAATACACGAAAAACACGTGATTGAAGACTTAGAGAGGTGACACTCCAGGAAAGTTCGTAAGTTTTACCAAACTGCTTAACCCCTCTATTAACGCCATACCACCAGAACCTTATTTCGAAGAACAATGGCAACTATGTCAATAAGCAATGATCAGCCGCAACGGATGTTATAGGTTTTTCGCGTCCACTAGCAAGAAAAATGCCGACATATAATGGTAGCATATATCAGCATATGACTAGAGCTGCCATTGAGCTCTATCGGCAGAGAAGAAGAGAAGAACACCGGCAAAAAGAGGTGACTCCAGGAAAATTTGTAAGTTTTACCGAAGTGTAAAACATGAAAGCCAGTGATCTAAACGCGATCGAAATCCTGTCGAGATGAACAAGGAAAGATTGTAGTTAAGACATAGTCAATGCTGCGGATTAGGATGATCCACTTCTGAAGACTGTTAAACGGCGATGACGAATAATTTTCCGCTGTCAGGAATGAATAATAGAAACGGGATAGAAATATCTAAGCTCAAGTTTAACAAGGTTGCCGAAAGCTACTTACGGTTACTTGGTAAGTAACATCAAAGATTATGAATTCTATACAGATGACGCATTGAGAACAAAAGAACAGAAACTTTTGCTCAGTAGCTTCATGGTACGGGCGGGCGGTGTGCATGAAAACACATGAAAAACAAGAACAAAAACATATGGCGGGCTGTGCCAGCACGACCCGCAATAGAACAATTTTTCTTATATGGAGTGCGTCATCTGTATAGAATTCATAATCTTTGGTAACATTCACCAACTCATAATCCAAATTCGGTCGGATGAAAGTATGCCTGAAGAATGGAACCTCAGCATCTTTTGCCCGATCCACAAAAAAGTAGACCCTCTGAACTGCACCAACTACAGAGGCATAAGTCTCCTCAACATCGCCTACAAGATGCTATCTTACGTATTATGTGAACGCCTGAAGCCGTTTACCAATAATCTGATCGGCCCTTATCAGTTGTGGGCAGAAAAGTCCACAACTTATCAAATCTTCACACTTCGACAGATACTGAAAAAAAAACCCAACAAGTTCAAATCGATACCCACTACCTATTTATTGATTTCAAAGACGCATTCGACAGCATTTATAAAACTATACAGAGCCATGTCTAGTTTTGGTATACCGCCCAAACTCGTCCGTCTGTGGAGAGTGACGATGGAGAATTCTCACTTCTCCATCAGTGCTGAAAATGAATTATGGAATGACATTCGACACCAAAAATGGATTTAGGCAAGGCAATGCACTGTCATGTGAATTCTTTAAAAACTCCCGAGCCAACACCCCAACTAACAATTATTCTTCCATAAGGCACAAAAATTTAATTTCCACAAGCAATTATCTTGTGAGCGGAGTTTGAGTATTTTGATAGTCGATTGTTTGTGAAGAAGCTTGTTTAAGACATTATGCAGGCAAATTCACAAGAAAATCGAAATTATGATGCCGTAACTTCTGTAAGGTTGTTTTTAAGCTTCCGGAGATGTACATGTACCATACGTTAAGATGTTTCGGTAGAACTTCGCACGAAGTTAATCCGAAGCATGGCATGTATAGAGCTTACGAATGAAGGCTTAAAAAAGCTAAAGTTAACAGATCGGGAAAAAGGTGAAAAGATCGGGACAAGTTGAAAAGATCTGAAAAAAGGTGAAGAGATCGGGAACCTACCGGAGAATGAGTCAACATGATTCAAGTTCTTCGCTGTACTTACTCGTCTTTCATGTTTCAGAGTACAGCCTAGTGGATAGCGGGTTCGACTACCGTGCGAGAGAACGCGAGTTCGAATCCCAGTAAGATAAGAGTTTTTAAATAATTAATTGCATTGAATTTCATACTTTCTTAATAACGAATTGGGTTTTAATTATTATAAGATATTGAAATTAATGAAAGTGAATAATATAAGAAAATATAAAAACAAACAGAATATAATAAAAATTGTTATTTGTTGCAAATATTTTCGGAAATACTTTTTGTGAAGCCTATTTGTTTCTGTAAAGCCTTTTATAAGGAAACAAAGTTTTTTCTGTAAGGCTTATTAGAAGTTTTTAAAGAAGTCTTATAGAAGCAATTAGCTTCATAAAAATGCGCCAAATGTTTTTCCATAAGACTTCCTACAAGTAATATTGCTGGGGGGAAATAGCTTCGATAGTGCTTTATCGAAGCGAAATTGTTAGATGGACCAATGGACAATCTTCCTTAAATCGGTGCAACTTCTATCATACCTCGACGATATTGACATCATTGGTCGGATTCGACGGGATGTCATAGCCGCGCTTGCTAGTATAGAGATAGAAGCGGGAAAATGGGTTTAGCAATTCTGTGGTAAAGCTCCCACTCGAACTACTAAGAAGATCCAATATAAGACCCTGATCATCCCAGTCCTACTCTACGGCGCTGAAGTACAACTCATATCCAAAGTGGATTGATCGATTTGAGAGAAGAGTTCTTTGAATAATCTTCGGTCGTGTTTACGTTGTCGGGCTATGGAGACGAAGATTCAACCAAGAACTATATACGAGCTGCACAACGACATGCCACTAGTTAAAAACTTCTCATTGGACGTTTAAGATGGCTAGGCCATGTAACCAGAATGGACACCGGCTCACAGAGTCTTCGATTTCCAGCCAGACACCGGACGCAGTAGAGAAAGAACTCGCTTTAAGTGGTGAAGTTGAAACCGACTTCAATCAACTTGGAGTACGCAACTGCAGGCGGTTAGCTAAGGACCGGTCTTATTGGAGAGGCGTGATGGTTGAGGCCAAGGTTCCTTGGACTAATTATTTTAATGCATGTACCAGCTAAACATCCTACTAAACTTGGAATACTTCTTATTTAATAGAAATATATTTTCTTGCATACATGGTTTTTGATGACATCAAAAACTGCCTTTAAAATAATTTGAAATAAGCAATGTAATTGACAAAACTTAACTGCAATCTAACCTGTGCAAAGAACCTAAGCACTGTCCCAAGTTTTAAAATGTTCGGCAATGCTAGAAAGTGTTTACAGTACAGGTCTTCAAATTGTTTTCTATTTCTTGCAAAAGATAAACAAATACAGCCTCTCATAAGCGGAAGTTTTATGAGAAAACACCCCAAAAAATTGGGCATGGGTTTAAAACATCTATAGCGACATTTTCAAATTACCATTACCAATGTTTTTGTATCGAAAGTTATTTTTCAAATTTCATTAAAATTTTAACAAAAATCGTTTTCTTATGATATACAGAAACAATTGATCTTAAGATAGATATTTTTTCAGACGTTTTTTTTTTAAATTCTTTAGGATTTGACGAAAAACTCTGATTTTTTTCAAAAAGGATTACACTTGCCGTGCTATTAGCAACAAAGAGTAGATACATATACCAAATTTCATCATTGTACCTCAAAATGTCAGGCCCAAAAAACTGGTGACGAAAGGACGGACAGACATGGGTAAATTCACTCAGCTAGCGATTCTGAGTCGATCCATATACTTTAAAGTAAAGGGTCTGCCAAATAACTGTTTGAAAATGCTATAAAAAAAACTACTGAATATTTTCTCAAATTTCTTTTTTATTTGAACGTACAATCCTTCCGGCTAATAATGGAAAATAATTTCATTCAAATGTCTGCCTCGGCTGGCCATGCAGAAGCCTACACGATCGGTCCAATTTTTAAGCACATTGTGTGCAGCTGTATTTCACCAATGGCTTCACGAATATTGTCCTTTAAAGCGTCAATTGTCTCTGGCTTGTCGGCGTAACACTTATCTTTTACGGCACCCCACAAATAATAGTCCAACGGTGTCGCAGCTCCGAGGTGGCCAAACGACATTAGCTCCGCGGCTGATAATGCGATCTTCAAAAACAGGGCGCAAAACATCGAGTGTAGCTTCGGCTGTGTGGCACGTAGCGCCGCCCTGTTGAAACCAAATGTTGCCAATATCCTCCTCTTCAATTTTTGTGAACAAAAATTCGTTCAACATGGCCCGATAACGATCGCCATTGACTGTAACGGCCACTCCTTGCTCATTTTCGAAGAAAAATGGCCCAATTATGCCTCTGGACCAAAATCCGCACCAAACAGTGACTCGTTTTGGGTGTATCGGCTTTTCAATGTATGCGTGCGGGTTTTCTGTGCCCCAAATGCGATAATTTTGCTTGTTTACATACCCGCCAAGATCAAAATGAGCTTCATCTGAAAAGATGATTTTTTTGGCAAAATCGGCATCTTCTCTAAGTCTTCTCTAAGTCGATTGGATGGTCAGTTAGCTTCAACTCCTGAACCAATTGTACTTTGTATGGCGTCATAGCAAGGTCTTTATGCAAAATTCGTCTCAATGATGTCTCCGAAATGTTCAATTGTTGAGAACGACGGTGAATTAATGTTGATGGCGCTTCACGCACACTTTCTGCCACAGCAGCAATATTCTCGGGTGTACGCACTGTTTTTGGCTTTTCACGCTTTGGTTTATCGATGAGGATGCCAGTTTCTTCCACTTTTTTCACAAGATAACGAACATACGGAGCTGACGGCGCTTCTCTTCTTCCAAAATCCGTACGCAATTTTCGCACACATTCTGCAACATTACCATGATTTTCAAAGTATTGTCGCAATATTTTCCAGCGTTGTTCAAGCGTATACACAACCATATTCGTTCAGCGGAAGGATAAAACTAATTATCTGTCAGATCAGACATGAGCTAAGTATTACCATTCACGAAATAAGCACTAGTTGAACGAAAAAACGTTAGATGGCGGACCCGTTATATGTACCTAAATTGTTTCTCCATTTTACAAACTATGTACCGAAACTTATATACGCCTATGTGATAAAATACAAAAATACGAAGTCATATAGCACTACATACTTCTGCTAAGTCAGTTTCGAGGAGGCTGGCCTATCCAACTAACATATCCCTTTCGATTTATGGGTTGAAAATCTGTAAAAACGATTTATACATCGCATAATGGCACGATGTGAAGCAATTATGAAGCTGATATCGAAAACAAATTGCTCTATTACGATTCATAGCTATGCCATTATTGACGTGGTTCAAATGAATTTATGCAAGCGTTAGTTTGCAAAATGAATCCGACCTCTTCCATGTGTACCATTTGCAGCATCTGACCCGTACCGCGTGAACATATTTCATGTTGTGAGTAGCAATAGTATCTTAAATCCTGACTCGTTTTCCTTCCAGGTTCCTATATGCATATCCCAAGATTTTGTCTCTCTCTTAACTAAATGCTTTAAGGTGGTAAAGAATTTACTTTGATGTAATAAGCCCTAACCTGGAGGGCCAGTTTTAATTATATATGCCTTGGGAATTCCGGCGTCCGTATTCACCACCATATTGTTGGCTGAATTGGTCCTTTTAGGTATCCTTTTTTTGAATTGAATTTGCGGTCAATGCTATACTCACCCAACACTGTACTTAACACCTGAAAGTTGAGAGTCGGACTTATTAGGCATCAGCTCGCTTATAGTTTCACTTAATTGCATTACCTGTCTGACAATTGTATGCATCTTCTAATTAGGTATCTCTGTTTCAATAAACTTTATATATGCTCTGCGGCACTCCAATTAAACTACCAACAATAAGGTTGACTCTGTTTAGACTGTGGTGAGAATTATTATAATTGAAGAAGCCAAATCACATGTGACATTTATACACTTTTCGATGGAAAATCATTCTTCAACTACGTCAATTGGGATTCGTAGCATTTTGAGAATTCATTAAAATGCGGTGGATGTAGCGTTAGTATTTTACTGTTTCCCGAATTAGCTATATTCGTCATTAATGTTGGCAAACAATTTCGAATGAATATCTAGCACCCATATCTTTAGAGATAAATTAAGGGAAATAACACAAATAGAAAACGGTCTCAATCTTCTGCGTGAATGACCATGCTTCTGAGGGCACCACAATTATTTTCTTTTAACTTTTTTTTTGATTTTCTTACTTACACAGCAACTCTCAACTCCGCGGTGAAGGTATGAGTCAGAGTTGGCCCATATCTTCGATGGAGGTTTGTGATTTCTCAGCAAAGGTTTCGGATGGGGTAGTTCTTGCACAGTCACCACATACTACCTACTCGACAGACATTTGTCCGTGACGAAAATAATAAGGAAGGAAGCTACTCTACAAATAAAGATTGGAAAGCAGAGAAGAAAAAAAAATACCACTCATGACTGGTGCCACTACCGGTAAGAACTCTTGAAACACTTCGCATAACTAAGTTGAATAAGAGCCACGTGAACGCTATCCGCAATACTACCATTTGCGGTATGAAAAAACAAATCGAGTGTGATTTCACACCACCTCCACCTCCATAGTGTACCTATGAGTTGAACTGTCATATTACAATTGCCTTGGGTACTTTTCGACAATTTCTAAGCCCACAAAACCGGTTTTATGCCAGTTGAACTTATCTCATTCTCTTACAAAAACAGACAACAAGCGGTGTAGCGTTCCCCTCCCCATATCTAATTACTAACCGCGACCAACGCTGCTTGGTTTCGGTGATCAGACAACAACCGATATTATGTTTAATCTATTTTTCGTTACACTTTTTCGTTTCATTAAATCGAATTCACAACGTCCCGAAAGAAGTTTCACTTCAAAAAGACTATAATACAAATATAGCCATTGGTCCCTTCTGCAAGATCTCCAGTGTGAAGATATTCTCTCTTTCCTATCGATAAAACCGTCAAACTTTTAAAAGGCAATCTTAGCCAGAAGTACCGTTATACAATTAAATATTTACATCATCAAATCTGAATACGTCAGACCATGTACCAATTTTCATCTTCATCTTGCAGCCTCTCTCGTCCAATCTGTCCTTGTGGGTGAATATAAGGCGTTCCCGATAGCATCTCGTTTTGTGGTCATATGAAAAACACTGTCCTTCCTGAAGGCAACACTCCAATTCCATAAATACATCTTCATTATCACTAAACACATAAACATCTTAATCTCAATCAAATCTGCCTGTATGGATTTAAGCTTCAATTACAAACTCCAGACACATAACTTCGCTAAAACACATTTATGACACCAAAAGAAAGCCATTTCCATCGACCAGCTTTCATGCCAACATTCAGAGGGAAATAACCATTTTAGCCACCTACATCTTATCAAATGATGCATCCACTTTTGTTAGATTTCTGACGACAATGGATACTGGTTTTCTGGACTCACCGATGAGTTTCATAATTTGATTGCTCAAACACAATCCCACGTACCCAACTTTACTTATTGATAGACATCATACTTTCTAGGTGCATGCCGGTACACCAACGTCCTTTCTCCAACCAACATGCCAACACGAAACCATCAATTTATTTGCACACTAACGTACGTGTTGCCTGAGATACATGTACATCCGTTCAATACACACGATCAAAAAGCCGTCCAAAAAGAAGTTTCACTTCTAACAAACAAAATAAACCAACAACACGCGATCGGCGCAGGGACATAAGTCCCGAAGACATAAGTCCCAACATGTCCCGAATTTAGTTGGGGACTTATGTCTCACTAAAGTGGGACATTAGCCCCGAGTTTTTATTGTTGAAAATGGGACACAAGTCCTGAAAAAAATTAAACAGTGAGCGGAGCAACGAAGTTGCGTGAGCGTGGACTTTTCCCAGAAAGAGAGTTGAAATGGTGCCGTGACATAAGGTCGAGTGACATAAGGCCAAATCTCAGAATTTGCCCTTATGTCGCTTTCAGAAAGTGTCATAAGGCCAAATTTTGGCATTTGGCAATATGACACTTTTGCAAAGCGATTTAAGGCCAAATCGGGAAAGTGACATCACGCCAAATTCGCCCATTCGGCAAGCTACGAAGGCAACTCATACGCATAAGAAACCAGGCATTTACAAAAGTTCCCGTTGCCCCATAAGATGTGTCGGATATATTTAAAATTAAAAATGTCATGAGTAAATATGGTATGTCTCGAAACCGAAGTAGCGAGGAGGAAAAAGTAAAAATACCCATAACGTTTTCAGGTTCTATATTGAAAAAAAATTTACTGTTATTTTCTCAAAGAAAAAATCAAAATATTTGAGAAAAAAAATTCGCGCGAAAACGTTATGGGTATTTTTACTTTTTCCTCCTCGCTATTTTTACATTTTGTTTATGAGTTTCAATTTGTGAAAACAAAACGCCTAAACAATCTAGTAGATATATATTTTTGTATAAAGCTTAGTACGCAGCTCGCGCTAAATTTTATCTTTGCTAATCTCCACTTGTTTTCTCCAATCCAAAGATAAATGCTCGCTAAATTCGTACACAGCATATAGATGAGTCAGGGAAATGTCATACATTCGCAGATGCCAGTAATATTATTATTTTCTTTGTAAATAAAGATGTCGTCTTCCTCGAGAAATTCTTCCATCAAATATTCGTCTTCATTTTCTTCCATTTTCTTTTTATTTTTCATTAAAATTTCGCCGATTTAAATGCCTCGCACATTAATTTCGCGAGATAAATAAGTGGAGACCTGTCTTCCGCCGAGTATAAAACTTTTTGTATAACACATAATATTGTTATACCCTACCTACATTTTGTGTGTCCCATCTTTATGAAGTTAAGAATTTATCTCGCGAGCTGCGTACTGCACTGATAAATTTGCTCGCTAAATTTTATCTCTGTAGAGATTTTTGAATGGGAGATAAAATTTACCGCGAGCTGCGTACTAAGCTTAATTTAAAAAAAAACAATTTTCAGACAAATTGTTAAAAACAGCACAAGAATATTTTCTTAAATATAAAACTTATATATGTACACATCAGCTACGCAACATCGCATATGCAATCAAAAGTGTCATAAAGCCAAATCGGCCTTATGTCGCTTTGCAAAGGTGTCATATTGCCAAATGCCAAAATGTCAACCTACACACAATTTGTATGGCAATTTGAATATTTGTGGAGGTCTTCTTAGTTTTTCTCAAGGCGTACATTTGCTTAAATATTTATGTGGGACATAAGTCCCGAATTAATTTTTCGGGACTCATGTCCCACTCAAGTGGGACATAAGTCCCGCATTGAATTCAGGACTTATGTCCCACCTTAATGGGACATTAGTCCCGAAAAATCAATTCGGGACTTATGTCTTCAGGACTTATGTCCCTGCGCCCACGCGATCACCGACGTCAAGCGAAGCGAAGGTTGAGGTTAATATTGGATGGAGGACCGGTTAAGGAACACCGGTGTGGTTTCATAAAATCCAATTCACATCTTCCGAAAAAAAAGTTTCACTTCCAAAACTTAAAAACCGCTCATTTTAACGAAAAAAAAAAAAATAACAAAAATTGGGCGTGAATAAAAACTAAATGGGGATGCAATATAGAAAATTACATTGCCACCACATCTGTTGTTGAGACAGTATCTAAATCTTTGGTTCGACAAAAACGAGGTTTTTCTATGACATATGCTATCGAGAAATATAAAATTATTAAATAGAGCTTAATTGGTTTTAAAAATAATGGAATTTAAATGCCCACACTGTGACACGAAGTGGATGCAATTCCGTCTCATGGAGTATTTGTGGGTTGGAAGCACTCCATATTCGACAATTTTGTTTGTTTATGTTGCCGTTTAAATTAAAATGGGCCTCGTCAGACATAAAAAGACAATTCAACTTTTTTCGTCCTCTTCCACCATTTGAATCATCTTCTGTCAAAATTCCAAGCGAATCGGCAAGTCTGCTGCGTTCAGTTTGTTGGACATTTGAATTTTATTTGGGAATACGTCCAAATCATTGTGCATAATTGACTGCAATGACTATCTGCTTATACCCATTTGAGCAGATAAGCTTCTCATCGAAACTCTTGGATTGTTTTGTGTGACATCAACTACCAGCGATTGTTTCCTCCGTCAGAACTTAAGGGTTTCGATGGTAGGATCTTCTTTCGTCTGTCCCATGCTCGGCAAAATTGTTAACAAGTATCATTATGGTCCATCTACTCGTAGGATTGCCGCCAAACGTGCGTCTATACTCTCTTTGAACCGAAACTATGGATTCCAGTGTGTGATAACGGCGGACAATCCAAATTGTTGTTTCAGTGTCCCAGTTATCCATTTTTGTTAAATCAATCTAAGAATCAATCTGCAAAATATCTTTGGTAAAATTTACACAACAAAGATTTAAGATTTACGCATTACATATTTAGAATTAATACGTGAGTAAAAATACTGCAATTATAGTAGGCAACTTGTTGCATAGCTTTATGATCGTAAAATTACACGATTTTTTCTAGAGTGTGCCTGAGACAAGCAGTTTTCAATCCTCTTCGATCCTGGGCACGTTGCTTCCAGTTATGCAGTCCAAGTGCTCTAGAATCCATGATCGCTTGATCCTTAAACAGGAGGTTCGGTCGTCCTTGTCGCCTTGAACAATCCTGAAGGCTATCATTTGACGTTTCGTTTGGCTTGAGCATTATTGTTCATTCGCTCGATGTGGCCGAGCCAATGTTTGTTATCTTTTGCACATTCACATCTTGTTATATCTCATGAAGTACGCGGTTCTATCTTTTCCTCCATTCGCCTTCCTCGCATACAGGACCAAAAATTCAACGAAATTTGTTTCTCTCGAATGTGCCTTATATTTGCTCCGCTTTCCTGTTTAATGTGCAGTAGTCAGCGCGGCGCGAGTTACGAAAGGTCAACATGCCGACACAGCACCCCCAAAGCCCCTGCGGTCATCGACATAGTGTAGTGTATACATTTAATTCTTAAGAAATTGTACTTTATCACCAATAGTGTCAATTAAACATTTTGTATGTTTCTCATTAATTCAATTCCTAAGAAATTGTATACCTTAGTGCCAATAATTGTCAATTAAGCAAGTGTTCTCATTTACTTATTTCCTAAGAAATTGTACTTTGTTGTCTGTCGGTAGATTAGTTTTGATACATAGTTTGTAACCTCAAAGTATATGGATCGACTCAGAATCGATAGCTGAGTCGATTAAGACATGTCTGTCCGTCCGTCCGTCCGTCCGTCCGTCACCAGTTTTTGGGCCTTAAATTTTGAGCTAGAAGGATGAAATTTGGTACACGTGCTCTTTGTTGCTCCCAGCAGAACAAGTGTAAACATTTTTAAAATCCGCCCACTGCCACGTCCCCTATTTAGAAAAACGTATTTTTTGGCCAAACTATAAGGAATTTTAAAAAAGTGTCTGAGAAGCGTAGTAAGACAATCATAATATCTATATTTTGTTCATTTTTTGCCACGCCCACTTTTTGGTGGCGTTCTTAATAAAAATCCTTTTTCGGTCAAATTTTACAATTTTCAAATGCAGAACCATTAGTAATATCAATATGAACATTTTGTCTATAGAATATTTTAACCCACGCCCACTTTTAGGGGGCGTTTTTATATAAAAACCATTTTTATACACTACCCCATATCATATGCAGGAGAAAAACCTTGTCTTTTGTAGAACCGTAAAATTTGTTTTGCAAATGGCATTCTCTATGTTTAATCTCCATCGTGTCTTAAGCCATGTCCACATTTTGGTGACATTAGTTTTACAGATGGGATGGGATAGGGTATTCAACGATCCGAACAGCGGATTGTAGCCTTCTCATATGTTTATACCCTATCCCATAGGGGGGTATATTAGTTTTGATACTTAGTTTGTAACATAGAGAAATAATTTTGCTACATATACCTCAAAGTATATGGATCGACTCAGAATCGCTAGCTGAGTCGAATTAGCCATGTCTGTCTGTCCGTCCGTCCGTCCGTCCGTCCGTCCGTCCGTCCGTCTGTCTGTTCGTCAGCGGTTTTTGGGCCTTAAATTTTGAGCTAGGATATTGAAATTTGGTATATAGGATCCTCGTCCGTGCCACCAGAACAAGTGTAAAAATTTTTAAAATCCGCCCACTGCCACGCCCCCTTTTTAGGAAAACTTATTTTTTGGCCAAACCGTAAGGAATTTCAAAAAAGTGTCTGAGTAGCATATTTAGAGAATCCTAATATCTATATTTCGTTCATACAAAGTTTTTTGTCACGCCCACTTTTTGGGGGCGTTTTTAGTAAAAAACGCTTTTTGTCCAAATTTTAAAACTTTCGAAAAAAATTTTGATGCAAATACTTCCGAAATGGTAATATAAACATTTTGTCCATAGATCATTTTCACCTACGCCCACATTTTGGGGGCGTTTTCTTACAAAAACCGTTTGTATACCCCATCCCAAGGCATTAGCAATAGAAATACGAACCACACAAGATTTTGAGAAACTGTCTGAGCAATATATTGTGACAATGTCATTTTCTGTATTTCATTGCCATAAGGCCTATATTTTGAGGATATTAATTTAAAGGATGGGATGGGATAGGGTATTCAACGATCCGCATAGCGGATTGTAGCCTCTCATATGTTTTTTTATTAACCTCGTAATTCGCGCGCCGTAAAGATTAGAGCCCGGAAGAGCAAACATCTTCTTAGGTTCAGCCTTTGTAGTATCTCCACTAATGTCATTGGTCTGATTGATGTTGACTCTGAGATAGATGAACTCTTAAACTACCGCAAAATACTTTGTCTTGCCCTCACAATATAACCAACACGTTTCGCAACTAACGGGTGATCCAAGTAGAGATACTTTTTTTCAATAGCCTTTTTTGACAGATCACGTGTGAGTCGTGTCATGCTGTCATGTTATTTTTGTTTAGTATTGTTTGGCATTTCATAATGGAAAGACTTACGCGTGAACAACGTTTAAAAATTGTTCAACTTTATTATGAAAATTCACGTTCTGTGAGGAATGTGTTTCGTGCACTTCGCTCAACTTATGGTCAACATAATCGGCCTACTGAGCGTACTATTCGCAACACCATCACTCATTTTGAGACCCAGCATTCATTATTGGATAATACTCGACCGAATAGACCACGTCCAGTACGCTGTGAAGAAAATATAGCGGCCGTAGCTGAGAGTGTACACGAAGACCGTGGAGAGTCGATTCGGTCAATGGCGACCGTTATCGTGCCATGATAACCGACTATTTGATGCCTGAAATTGAAGCTCGTGATCTCGTCGACATTTGGTTTCAGCAAGACGGCGCCACTTCCCACACATCGCATCAATCAATGGACTTATTGAGAGAACATTTCGGTGAGCACATAATTTCACGTTTTGGGCCGGTCGATTGGCCACCAAGATCGTGTGATATCACACCGTTAGACTTTTTCCTGTGGGGATATGTAAAGTCAAAAGCTTATGCCGACAAACCCGCTTCGATTCAGGCCTTGGAGGAAAACATCACTCGTGTCATTCGCCAGTTACCAGTCGAAATGCTCGAACGAGTGATCGAAAATTGGACTCAACGGATGGACCATCTGCGACGTAGCAACGGCCAACATTTGATAGACATAATCTTCAAAAAATAAATTCTTTCAAATGATAATAAACATTCTCCATTGAATTTGAATTTTCTGTGTTTTTTTCTTTAAAAAAGTAGGGAACCTAGAAATGGATCACCCTTTATGATACATTTAGCAGAGATATGCCTCGGCAGTAAGTGCAGGATATGGGATCGCTTTCTGTTTATAGACGGGACATATGAAATTGATATTCCAGTCATCGGACAAGCTCTTATCCATTCTTACTTTGTTGGTGGTTTGGTGCATGCACGATTCTGTAGTGCAACACCTTCCTATTTGGAGAGATCTGCTAGTAATTCAGTTGGACGTTCTTCAGTTTTTCGTGACAGCACTTACATCTTTAACATTAGGAGGGAGGGAGTTACCTCTTCGTTGGTTGGAGGTGGGCCGGTTTTTGCCCTATCACTCTCTCGACATTTTTCGCATTAAGCGGCTGTTGTAAATGCTAGAAACCTATAATTCCCGTTTTAGTTTCTTTATATGTGCCTCATACCAAGGACATCTTTTCGTTGGTGGTTGGTGGTAGCCTATTGTGGTTTCAGCTACTTCTTTAATGGCATTGCGATACTGTATCCACTGAGTGCTGATATTGGTGAATGATGAGGGGACAATTGTTTTTTGTAGACTCTGACAATCTCCGGCTCACTGAAGCGACCAACGAGAACTCTCTTCTGTTTGCACCATTCGTAGCTTCATCTCGTTGAACGGTAGCGCTCTGTATTTCCCTGCGACGTGAAAGTGGTCGGAGTAGACATTTGCCCCACTGAATGGGAGTACATCCAGGGTGTTAGATACATGCCTCGCATCTTTTTTGGTCGATTTGGTGGGCGCTTCGACCATCTGGAGATCGCCAGGTAGCTTTGTGGATTAAAAGTCGTGGAAACCTAGAGCTACTGATAACAGTATTAAATTCTGCCACGAAGTCTGTTTTTTTTATAACTAGGACGCGCTAAAGGGTTTATGAATACCCTGTGTTTGGACACAGCGTGGGCATTAAGAAAATTGTGGAGAAGAAAAGAGTTGTCGTTTCGTGGAGTCTGTGCTTTCCAACTAACCCGTCTAAGATGTTTTCTTTACCGATTTTCGAATTGAAGTCCCCATCATATTCCGGACAAGCTTCGTAGGCTCCATCCAGGATACGGTAAAATTCCTCCTTGAAAGGGGTATTCAGTCTCATCGGTAGGGGCGTGTTCACATGTAAGGCTAATTTTGCAAAACGTTGCTCTGAATCGTGTCGAAGCCAGACCATCACTATCCGGTTTAAAGTCGATTATCCTAGTCGACAACAAATCTACATTCTAAAATAAGTACGTTTTTCGTTTCTGTAATCCTATTCACGTAGAACGTATTTCCTGAATGGCCTGCCTGTACCACGCAAGGAGAGATTCAAATTTTTGAGTACCACCAGGGGTGTACAGTGTGCGCACGTTCCAGGTACATATATGTCCTTATAAGTCGTTCAAAGTCAATCAAAAGAGAGGAGTTCTCTCTGTTGGTAACAAAATTGAAGGTTAGTGATCTAAACAAACAAGAGATGTATATTCCTTTTGGAATCCTTTAAGGCACGTGCAGTCTTAACAAAATCACCCCACTTTATTCGGATGGGATCATTGACTGCGGAATGTTTCTTCAAGGTTAATATACATTTCTTTAAAGCAAAAGAAATCTAAAAATTGTTAGCATCATAGAGGTCTTATTCAAATGTTGTAAATATATAATCAAACAAAACAGGAATATGCCTCCATAGCAGGATTTGGTCAAATATTAACCGGATATGTATATTAAAGCATCTACCGGAATAGATTATGCAAAAGTACTCGTATATATATGGCAGAAAGGATAATGTTTTTCATCCTTTCTCATTAGCGTATGGTCAGAAATAATTCCATTTTACAAATGAGGATATATGGTCCTTTTATCCACGAAACGGTTAGTCGGTGGATGGTTAGAGATATAGGACGGTGTATGTTGCCTTCAGGAGTAAGTTTCTTTAACTGTTTTTTCCCCCTTATGAACTGTGTAATTTGTGCGTATCCAGTTGGGTGGAAACTTTATTGTAATTTTTGCGATTAAATAAATATTCCTCCTGTTTTTTTTTTCAAAATTCTGATCCCAAAAATCAGTTGAGCAAAGAACAAACAACTGGTCCTAGTGGGCGGCTGTTAGCCCCATAATTATCATAGACAGTTTATCTGGGAGTTTATGCTTCTCATAATTATGTTCACATTGGTGAACATGATGCAAAGGTTAAGTGGTGGAACAGACTGGCAGACCATTCAACATTGAAGGTCGTATGTTTTAACGCAATTGGCTTGCCTGCTGTTGCTTTAATGTCTGCAACGAACCGAAAACATGCCTTATGGAAAAAGGATAAAGAGATGTAGCTAATGTGACTGCTTCATTGATAATAACAAGTATTCGAACAAAGGTTTTGTAGAAAATCCTCCCATCTTAGGTACGCCTTTTAAACTTTTCAATCACAATTTCTAATGACAAAACAGCGAATAAATTGTGGTATCAGCACCTAAAATATGCAGGCGAAAAACTAGCGGACGCTCGAAACTGCTACAAAGCAGACATTACTGCCATCCAGGAAATACGATGGTGGGCCGGGCAAAAGACGATGAAAAACTGTGACATATACTAAGCACCGTGTTATAGTGAGAAACAGCAACTATTCGGATGCGGATTTGTTATAAGTGCCAGACTTAGGCATGAAGTTTTATGTTTCCAAGACATTAGCGAACGCATTATAATAATGCGCATCAAGGCCAAACTAAGCCTTAAGCCTTAAATGCGCTCACGCCCCGATGGAGGAAAAGGACGATATAGCTAAAGATTGCTTTTACAAGCTCCTTGACCAAACCTATGATCGACTACCGAAGTACGATGTTAAAATCGTGCTGGGAAATTTTAACGCAAAGGTAGGAAGAGAAGATATCTTTAGCAGTATTGTCGGAAAATATAGCCTACATGACAACACGTCTGGTAACGGACTTGGAATGCCACTACAGGCAGCACACGGTTTCTTCAACGAGATATTGTGATGACTGGAAGTTGAAAATCAATTTTCAGAAATCGGAAACTATCCTGTTTAGGACACCGTTGTCTAAGGCCTCTAGGGATACAAGAAAGAACTGGCGCAAGCTGGTGATAGTTGGACCAAACGGACATCCACTGGCGAGTAAAAATGTAGTAAAGTACTTTGGCATCTGGCTGGATCAGTATCTATATTTCGGAAGACATGTAGATGCTGCTCTGGCGAGAGCTAGGGGAGCATTTGCCCTGACAAGACGATTGTTTTATAGCAGCCGTCTTGACAGCAAGGTGAAAGTGATTTGCTACATGTCTCTTATCAGACCGATGATTGCCTATGGGTGCCCGGTGTGGTTCAACGTTACCCCATCTCAAATGGAAAAGATACGGGTGTTTGAGAGGCAGTGTTTGAGAAGCTGCCAGAACACCAGTATCTGACTACACAAAATATTATTCCAACCAGGTCCTATACAACGGGGCCAACATAAACAGGATAGACAATTTTCTGGTGAAACTCATTCGGTTTCACGCGGCAAGAGCGATGACCTCGAGCAATAGTCTCATCTTTGGGGCCTTCTACCCCAATGATGAATATTTTGAAAGTGCGCGTTTAAGCGGCTTTATTCCACCTGAAGCTTTCCTATTTTTGGATAGTCGAGGGCTGATACAGGACAGATCGGCGGTTCCGCTAATCTACCACGTCTTCCGACGAACTGTGGATAGGCGGCTCCTGTACGACCGAGACGTAGTCGCTTAGGGCGGAGGAGAGCGCTTGCGGTTCAGGCTCAGCAGGAGTGGGTCCGATTGGGACCGTCGGAGTAGATGGCAACAGGAAAGCCTGTTGTGGTGGCTGCAAGTTTAGTTAAAGATAGTTGACTTTCATTTTGAAGTATGGCCGACTTGCATATATCTAAGGTTTCAATTAAGGTCAAGTTAGTAAAAACAGTCTTGGAGGCACAAAAAAAAAAAATACAAAAATAAATAAAAAAATATAAAAAAAATGCTTGCTGTGGCTGTTCTAGTTTTAAGTTATTTTTAAGTAGTTTTAATTAGTTCTAAGTAGTTTTAGTTAGTTCATAAGTAGTTTTAATTAGTAAGTAAGTTTAAATAAAAATAAAAAAAATATATGAAACCAAGTTTTTTTAGATGTTTCTTGGTAAAAAAAATATTAATATATAATAAATAATTTAATTAGATTTTAGGCTGAAAGGCATTACTTTTTAAGTTGTTATTATTTAATTTAGGGTATCCGCAGAGGACCAGTTAGTTAGTTAAGTTAGTAGATAAGTGGGCTAGCTTTTCATTAATTTTTGTCTAGCTTGTAAGTTAGTTCTAAGTTGAAGTAAAAATAAAAATGAATTAAAAAAAAAAACGGTTTCCTCACCTAGATATCCATAAGGGGACATGGCAGTCTCCAGATCAACGAACAGTCAACCAAATTGATCACATTGCGATAGAAATGAGGCACGCATCCAATATTTTGGATACATTCCGAGGGGCTAACATCGACTTGGAACACAACATTGTTGCAACCAAGGTAAGTATGCGGATATCCACAACAAACCAGAAATACTGTGAAAAAAAATGAATGTCGAAAAACTGCAATCGCCAGAGACCACGAAGACCTTCGCGCGACGCGTATCCCTTAACCTCTCGATTCACACCATACCACCAGCATCTAATGTCGAAGAACAATGGAATGCCGACAGATGCTCACAGCCAAGAACGTTGCCTGCAAGGCTAAGCTGCTGCAGGTGAAATAACGCCGAGCGAAATAACGTCGACTTTTTGAATTCGGTCTTATTTAACTTTGCTAAAGTGAAATAAAGCCGAGTCGGCCTTATTTCGCTTTTAATTTACAAAGACATTCAGATGAAGATTCCGTACTAGGTATTCTTAAAAAAAAGTTCAAAATTCGCGCTTTTCTCAAATTCTAAATGCTTAAATAAATATTAATATCTAATTGACGAAAAATGCTATCTACTATATTTTTGCGAAAACATAACTATTACTTTCTTAAATCTTTAGTAGAAATACCGAAAACTATGTCTTACCCTTCCTATCCACTGTTTTCTGAAATATATCAGAAAATCTTTAAAGATGTACTCCCCATTTACTCTTAACTGCACATCTTTCACCTCGTTATTCAGAATTTCAAAAGCAGCACCATATTACTCGGTTTTAACAGAGGAAGAACTAAAAATTTGCGGTAGAGGCGCTTTGCTTCCTTCTTTTTATTTAAATGAGTAAAGAATCCTGGTAACTTAGATGATTTTTTCTAATTGCTTGACAAAAATGAAACCAGCACGATTTGGCAGACGGAAATATTTTCTGCAAAGCGTTTCTCAAGCCTTTTTCAAAATCAGTGACAAAGGAGCTTGGGCAAACTTCAAACAAATTGGCTTCTATGTACTGAAATGCATGCAGGTACATTTTTCCGATTTGTTGCTTATTAATATGTAAATGAACTGGTAAACATAACAAGTAAAGTCTTATTAATGCATATAAATTATAATATAATAATAAAGTATTACATGATCGTCGTAAAATATAGTTTTTCTCGCATCCTTCCGGTAACTTCTGTATTTCTCAAGAAATTGTCGGAGACATAAAAATCGAGTAAGTAAATCCCGGTTCTTTGACAGTACTTCTGTAGAATGGCTCACTACTTTTGTACCGAGACATCCCAAAATTTTGCATCACACTCTGGCTTTTAAAAATTCCACATAATTCTGAAGCAGATGGGGGAGTTTTAGGGAACGAACTATTTCGGGTGTTTATGAGTTGACGCCTTACTTTGCCAAACTGAATAGAAGCATTGGTTTCATCTCGTCCACAAATTTCGTCGAAAGCTTCCCGAATACCACTTCTTTTAAGCGAAACGTTTGCACATTCATTTTTAATTTTACTTCTTGCGTAGAATGGTTACCTATAACGCCTGAACCGTTTACCAACAACCTGATCGGCCCCTTTCAGTGTGGTTTTAGGCCAGTAAAGTCCACAATATTCAAAACACTCCGGCAGATCCTGGAATAATACCCAATAAGTCCAAATCGATAACCACCACTTATTTATCGATTTCAAAGCCGCGTATGACAAGATTTGTAGAGACGAACTATAAAGGGCCATGTCTAGTTTTGGTGTACCGCCCAAACTCGATGACGATGGAGAATTCTCACTGATCCATCAGTGTCGGAAACGACCTCACCTCATACACAAAATCGACGAATTGGACATAACGTCACCACCGACTGATATAACTTTTTACGGGACTTTGTCTACCTCGGCTACGCTATTAACTATGACAACAACATCTTGTCAGGAACCAAACGAAGAATTACTCTTGCCAACCGCTGTTTCTTCGGGCTAAGAAGGCAATTTAGTAGTAAAGTCCTCACTCGAACTACTAATGAGATCCGTTATAAGACCCTGATCATCCCAGTACTGCTCTACGGCGCTGATGCATGGACCGTATCAAAAGCGTATGAAGAAATCCGTAGTCAATTCGAGAGAAAAATTCTTCGAAAAATCTTCGGTCCCGTTTCCGTTGACGGGCTATGGAGACGAAGATTCAACCACGAACTATAAGAGCTGTACAGCGACATAACCCTGGTCAAAAAACTTCGCATTGGACGTTTAAGATGGCTAGGACATGAAGAACGAATGGACACAAATACTCCGGCTCGTAGAGTCTTCGATTCCCAGCCAGACGTCGGACGCAGTAGAGGAAGACCTTGCCTTAAGTGGCGCGCACAAGTAGAAACCGAATTCAACCAACTTAGAGTGCAAAACTTAAGGCAGTTAGCTAAGGACTGGGCTAATTGGAGAGGCATGTTGGTTGAGGCCCAGCTTCATCCCGGACTGTAGCACCACTTAAGAAAGCAAGTAAGTACAGAGAAGTGTACTGGTTGATCGGTTAATATTGGACTTAGCCCGATAATCACAATTGCGGATCACGCACATTTATATATACTCGTGATAAAAACATTTGCTAGAATTTTTTTTTTGAAGATGAAGAATTATGAAGATTTCCACCAGCCCACTGAAAAAATACCGGTAGGGGAGTGTGCATATATTATAAGGCACTTATGCGAATCACTGTCAGGTTGTCCATAATAACTGGAACTGCAGAGGCCGCAAGACTTCGTTTTTGGGGCACAATAAGTAGTTTATCTTCTGGGCGTACTGACTTATAAGATAGAATTGTTTCTTTACTAATTTCTCTGTGATTTATAATTCAGTCAAACTTGACCTTTGGCTGCCACTTTCAACTTCTTCTTGACAGAATGTATTATAGGTCTCGCTTGCTTTTGGTGACAGCACATTCATATCCATGCCATTCGCAAATCGCAAAATTTTTTTATTCATCAAACAAGATATCGTTGAACTGCAAATATGTTAACGTTTACATTTTCTATCTTCTTCATTATCAGTGAGGTTATTCAGATATAGCAGGTCCACCCACTCTACTACATTAACATTGGCCCTCCTGTTTGTAATGGTCACCGCCCGCACTAATTTTTTTGTTGTTGTCTTAAAGTACAGCCATCAAGTAAAGGTCTGCCCAATAATATGTACCAATGATATACCAATGATATGTACTATAGGTTCATCATGTACATAGAATAATAGTCCGCTACATTGTCCCAGAACTTGGTTGAGGGTCCCTCAGGGAGGCTATCATCCGATGGGGTCAAGAGAGCTTAGTGTAGCAGTACAAAAAAAATACCTAATGCAAGTACCTTCGCTTAGGCGACGGGGGACAACGCTACGGGATAGCAGGGCGCTATAACCTGTTGTTTTTTTTTATATTTTGGGACAACACAATGCTAAGCCAATAGCTTAACGACGCCACGAATTAGAGCGTGGGTCAGTTTGGATTCACGACTCAACTCAAGCGGTTGCCAATCTTGGCACAAAAAGACTGTAACTAAACGGCACACGTTAGCAAAAGAAAAAAAAGTATTCTGGTGAAACTTTCATCTATAAGATTGATATTAGTGTCGCAAAATTAATTCGATCGATAGCAATCGCAATCTGCTAAAGTGCTTAGTTTTGTTTATCAGTTGTTTTATTTAAGTGCGTACTATATGTCGGGTAAACCAATCGCCCTCCACCCTTAAAACAAATTTGTATAAAAACATTAAAAACTAATCGCCCTTCACCCTTAAAACAAATTTGTATAAAAAACATTAAAAATTAAACGCCCTCCACTTTCAAAGAAACCCCATATTAAAACGTAAAAACCTATTTCAACATCCACTACGTAACCATTTGACCTGGTCTCCTAAGAGTGAATCTAACTCCTAAAAAAAAAAAATCGTCGAGAGGCAATTAAATAAAACAAAATTTAGTGACCAAAAGTGAGTTCAGCAATTGATAGTACCCGCCCTCAGACCGGCCTGATAAAATCGTTTGGCATTATCAAAGTAGAGGTGAATTTGCGTGAAAACAAGTGCAATAATAATCCATCAGTGTGATGTAAGCCGATCGTTCTATCATAAAATCGATTCTAAAGCAGCGGCAGATATTCCCACCACCCCTGGGTTGTGGGAAACGGTTTTGAGAAAAAGATTTGTTTTCACTAAATTGTGCGTTTGGAATTTTTGTGAAGCTCTGGAGAAATATGGCTCTGGTTAAAACCAAAAAAATATTATAGCATACTTTTGGGCAATAAACCTAACTTTCTTAAAAATAAAAAGAAAGAAAAAAAAGTGCTCAAACATATTCCCTTTCGGAGTGAACAAAGTATTGTGTTTCTTTTTTATTGCAATTTTCAACGTTTTTGATTAGTAGAATTGGTAGAAATATCCTGATAAAGTGCTCGAAGGAGGAACAACTTCAAGGGAAAAGTTTACTGGTGTTTTTTTTAACTAATCACCAAATCAAAAATTTTCCTGGTGCATGAACACCACAAACAAGGAAGCGTGACACCTCCGATCATCCCCATCAATTCTGGGCCTATTGAGGATAACTGCCGCTTGTGTGGCATCACCAGGAAACTGTTGGAGGTTACGTAGCAGACGAATCCTCGTAGCCCGCAACCACGTCATCAAAGCGATCGTCTGACCAGGTTCGACTAACAACCTAACAACCGCATCCACGTCATCCTCTTCATCACAAACATCTTTATCATCAAACGCATCAACAGCCACATCTTTACCAGCACCACCAACATCTTCCCCGTCATCTCCTTCATCACCATCATATGCATCAGCATCCACGGCTACATCCTCACAGCCACATCATTACTAGCATCACCACGTCATCATCGTCATCCCCATCTAGTTCTTCAAATTCGTTCATCTCTACCATATCATCATCATCTGGATCTTCGCATATCTCAGATAAGTCCACCACACTAATACTCAATGTCATCCAGTCGATTTGAGTACCTACATCAACAAATTATATACATATATAACAACGTATATCCATACTCGACCAACAGAGTAAAGTGATCAATATTATAATCAAAATTGTGGCACCTCAAGTAGGCACTTCCCTAATCCTAGTTTATAAAAAAAAAATAACAATTTTACACAGCAATCCCCTCCTAAGAACCACCCCTTCCAATCACCATAGAATAATCGGTACCACGGCAAAAAAAAAAAAAGATAAGTATCCACTTTCAGCCATAACAAAAGTTCGTTTATGTAATATATATTATTCCATTTAGATAATAATCGCGAATTATAACCCGTGGGGCGGCGAATTTATGCATAGAGTCCCATCACCCCTGGAGATATTACCAAAGGTAGTGAAACACGTACAAAAGGTACAAGAAACAGCGATCGGTGAGCCCAATTGGATTATTTTTGATAATAATATATAGAACTATATTTACTTACTTACTTACTTAAGTGGCGCTACAGTCCGGAATGAACCTGGGCCTCAACCAACATGCCTCTCCAATTTGCCCGGTCCTTAGCTAACTGCCTCCAGTTGCGCACTCCAAGTTGGTTGAGGTCAGTTTCCACTTGTGCGCGCCACTTAAGGCGAGGTCTTCCTCTACTGCGTCCGACGTCTGGCTGGGAATCGAAGACTCTGCGAGCCGGAGTATTGGTGTCCATTCGTTCTACATGTCCTAGCCATCTTAAACGTCCAATGCGGAGTTTTTTGACCAGGGGCATGTCGCTGTACAGCTCGTATAGTTCTTGGTTGAATCTTCGTCTCCATAGCCCGTCAACGCAAACGGGACCGAAGATTTTTCGAAGAATTTTCCTCTCGAATCTACCAAGGATTTCTTCAGCCGCTTTTGATACGGTCCATGCTTCAGCGCCGTAGAGCAGGACTGGGATGATCAGGGTCTTATATAGGATCTCCTTAGTAGTTCGAGTGAGGGCTTTACTACTAAATTGCCTTCTTAGCCCGAAGAAACAGCGGTTGGCAAGAGTAATTCTTCGTTTAATTTCTGACGAGATGTTGTTGTCAGAGTTAATAGCGGAGCCGAGGTAGACAAAGTCCCGTACTACCTCAAAGTTATATCTGTCAATGGTGACGTTCTGTCCAATTCGTCGATGTTGTGTGTCCTTTCGTGTTGACAGCATATACTTAGTCTTACCCTCATTTACTGCTAAACCCATTTTCGCCGCTTTCTTCTCTATACTAGCAAACGTGGCTATGACATCACGTTGAGTCCTACCAATGATGTCAATATCGTCAGCGTATGCTAGTAGTTGCACCGACTTTTGGAAAATTGTGCCTCTGGTGTTGGCTTTGGAGTTTTGCACAATTCTCTCAAGAATCAGGTTAAAGAAGTCACATGACAGCGCATCGCCTTGCCTAAATCCTTTTTTGGTATCGAATGTGTCGGTGAGGTCGAGTCCGACCCTGATGGAGCAGCGAGAATTCTCCATCGTCATCCTACACAAACGGACGAGTTTGGGCGGTATACCAAAACTAGACATGGCTCTGTACAGTTCGTCTCTATAAATGCTGTCATATGCGGCTTTGAAATCGATGAATAGGTGGTGGGTATCGATTTGGACTTCTTGAGTTTTTTCCAGGATCTGCCGAAGTGTGAAAATTTGATCGGTTGTGGACTTTCCTGGCCTAAAACCACACTGATAAGGGCCAATCAGGTTGTTGGTAAACGGTTTCAGGCGTTCACATATTACGGCAGATAGGATCTTGTAGGCGATGTTGAGGAGACTTATGCCTCTGTAGTTGGCGCAGTTCAGAGGGTCTCCTTTTTTGTGGATCGGGCAAACGATGCTGAGGTTCCATTCTTCAGGCATATTTTCATCCGACCAGATTTGGCTTATGAGTTGGTGGATGTTACTTACCAAGTCATCTCCGCCGGCCTTATAGAGCTCAGCGGGAAGGCCGTCATTTCCGGCAGCCTTATTAAGCTTGAGTTTAGATATTGCTATCCTCACTTCACTCAGGTCGGGTGGTTGGCAGTTTTCGCTGTCGTTGCCAATATTGAATGGTTCGTTCTGCCTGACAGCGGAATGTTGTTCGTCATCGCCGTTTAACAGTCTGCAGAAGTGGTTCTTCCATATCCTCAGCATCGACTGTGTCTCAACTACAATATTTCCTTGTTCATCTCGACAGGATTCTGTTCGAGCCTTGTATCCTTGGCTTTGACGTTTTACACTTTGGTAAAACTTGCGAACATCGTTCCTGGAGTGGCACCTCTCTATATCCTCGATCGCGCGCTTTTCTTGCTCTTTTTTCTTCTTGCTGAAAAGCCGATGTTCTTCCCTTCTTCTTTGCCTATAGAGCTCAATGGCAGCTCTCGTCTTCACCTGCAGCTTAGCCTTGTAGGCCTCGTTCTTGGCTGCGAGCATCTGTCGGCATTCCTCATCAAACCAAGGGTTTCTTGCTGGTGGGCGCGAGAAACCTAGCACATCAGTTGCGGCTGATCTAATGGCATGTTGGCATCGTTGCCATTGCTCTTCGACATTCGATGCTGGTGGTATGGTGTTAATCGAGAGGTTAAGGGATACGCGTTGTGCGAAGGTCTTGGCGGTCTCTTGCGATTGCAGTCTTCCGACATTAAATTTTTTCACAGTATTTCTGGATTGTTGTGGCGAGGTGGATATCCGCATTCTTACCTTGGCTGCTACAAGGTAGTGATCCGAGTCGATGTTAGCTCCTCGGAATGTTCGGACATCCAAAATACTGGATGCGTGCCTCTTATCTATCGCAATGTGATCAATTTGGTTGACCGTTCGTTGATCTGGAGACCGCCATGTCCCCTTATGGATATCGAGGTGAGGAAACCGTGTGCTGGCTATAGTGGCATTTCGTTCCGTAGCGAAATCAATTAGCCTAAGTCCGTTACCAGACGTGTTGTCGTGTAGGCTATGTTTTCCGACAATACTTCTAAAGATGTCTTCTCTTCCTACCTTTGCGTTAAAATCTCCCAGCACGATTTTTACATCGTACTTCGGTAGTCGCTCATAGGTTTTGTCGAGGAGCTCGTAGAAGCAATCCTTAGCTATATCATCTTTTTCTTCCGTCGGAGCGTGAGCGCATATAAGGCTTATGTTGGCGAATTTGGCCTTGAAGCGGATTGTTACTATGCGTTCGCTAATGTCTTGGAAACATAAGACTTCTTGCCTAAGTCTGGCACTTATAACAAATCCGCATCCGAATAGTCGCTGTTTCTGCTCACTATAACACGGTCCGTAGTATATGTCACAGTTTTTCATCCTCTTTTTGCCCGGCCCATCCCATCGTATTTCCTGGATGGCAGTAATGTCTGCTTTGTAGCAGTTTAGGGCTTCCGCTAGTTGTTCGCCTGCACCTCTCCTGTTTAATGTTCTCACATTCCAGGTGCAGATACGAACGTCGTTGTCCTTTTTTCGTTTAGCAGGGTCGTCAACAATAAAATCAGTCCTTTCCGAGGCTATTGGTTGCTTCGTAACCATGTTTTTTTTCTGTGGGTGGGTAGTTAACCCAAAGCACAACCCCCAACCTGGAGGGCCAGTTCCAATTTATTAGATACCCCTAGGACACGGGGCCATCAGTATCCACTACGGGATTGAGCGCTGCCGTTGGCCTTTCGGTTCATCCGCCACCATCTCTGTTCAAGGGGCCTGACTAACCCTTGAAATTCCTAGACAACCTGTTGTCCGAATATGTCAGAGCAGCTCATCTAGGTTCGCCTGGGACAGCAGGCCGGGTATTCTTCCGTGCCATTCTCACCAGGGTGTTTATAGTGGTGCTGTTTTTCGTCGTGTTATCAACACTCGCACTTATCGTTTAGCAAGTCAAATCCGGTTGGATGAGACCAGTACCCGATGGTTACCACTTGGAGGTAAAGATAAGCACATTTGATGTGTAGTCAGAGTTGCAACACTGGGCATTGCCAAGTTAACGCCAATCAGAGTCTACCCTCGTTCTACAGCACCCAACCATCCTATATTTACGAACATTATATTATACTATATTGAATGAAACATACATTTACCTAAAGTCCATTTAACAAAAATAAAGGTTAATATTACCTTACAAAAATCGGTACCCATTATTCTACCGAAGCCGAGGGTGGGAAAATGAAGAGGCCTACTACAACACCTGTGGGTCTCTTCCACCGGAGTTTTATTATCTAGATGCAGCGAAAAGGGACATAAAACTGGAGGTACTTCGGGCTCTTCATTATTAATTTTTCAGATGCTTACACCTTATCTGGCATGAAAGGTAACACGTTCGCAGGCACAGTATCAAGAACCCCCCTACCCGACGAGCTAGGACGAGCGGGAGCTAGCATGCCGCGAAACTGATCCTGTGGACACCCTTGCCTCGTAGTTGCCCGGACTGGCTTGCGGAGTCCTGTGGCCGTGAGTCATAAGGGTGACATATACTTGGTGAGGTTGAAGGGACAGAGGTCATGACCTTGGATGAGCCTTTTTGTTTGGGGAGTTGGTGACATAATATGATCATATGTGTCGCCACTATTATAATAAACGACACATATGTGACTCGCTATCCATAGCACCTTTGCCTATGTCCTTTTCGAACCGTTACAGGGTACATCATAAATCCTCTCTCCGAGTGTGATCGAAAAACGGGATCATTCTAAGCAGATTTTTTTTTGAATTCCCCCTCAGGGAAATTTTTATTTTCTTTTCTCTTTAATTATTTGAATTTGTTTTTTTATTTTTTTTTTAATTTTTTTTTATATTTCATTCCTTCTCCCTACTTGGATTAAATAAAGTTAATATTATTACTTTTTTGTTTATTGTGTGTGAAAAAACTAAAGTTCATGGGAAGCTTTTATTTGTTCCCCTTTCTTTCACACACCCAAATATAATTTTTGCCTTTACCTTATTTCGTTTTATTTGATTGAATAAGGGTATAAATAATAGAACGTAATATAATTTTTGTTGATTTGAATTTAATTATTTTTTTTTGTTTTTTTCCTTTTGATAACGTAATATTCTAATTGTAAGACTGAATGAAATATCACTTTAAATTAATCGTAGTTTGCTTTTATTTTTAATACCTTTTCCTTTTCAATTTCTTGCCATTACACTGTGTTACCACAGTTACATGCCCTTATGGTTCATATTGTTTTTTTTATTATTATTTTGTTTTAACGAATAAATATTATGTATCATGAATCCTTAACATTTATGATGTTTAACCAAGAATTAAAATTTCGTGTCCCATTTCGATGGCTGAGTTGTTTGGTCCTTCGTGGTAAAAGCTTTGGGCTTTCTTTTGGGTGTAAGTTTGAATAGTTTCAGCGGCACTTGCACACGGTAGGGTGGGTACAGACCACCTGTTCTTCTAGTGGTAATTTAGACAGATGTTATTTTTTTTTTGATTTTTGTTACTACCTATCTTTTACTGATGCATGCAATTGTTTTATGTAGTGGTGATGTTTCGGTATGTCGGTTGCAAGAAGCCCCACCCCCCGACGAGCTTCAGCTATGACAAGGCATGCACTCCGCATCCAGACAACCGAAAGAGTTATCTTCCCTTCCTTACCCTTCATCCTATACCCTCATCCCATTTCCCTGTGTATTTTTTTTTTTTATCAATCATCCCATCTTCATTCCCTAACCAACACCGCCTCCATTACATGTTCGGCTTGCCGTTCCATATGTAATGATTTTTCTAGCAGGGTATGGACGAGCATTTACGAATTCTCCCAATCCAACATCGCACATTCTATAATTTGAACCCAATATGGGAAAAAACTAAGTTATCGATTTTAAATACACACCAATAAACCCTACCCAAAATTAAATAAAAATGATAATCAACATGCTTTGAATATTAAACGACACATTCTCTGCCTTTGCTTCATTACATCCCATTTAGCCAACAACAACATCATTATCAAGAGTTGTTGTCAGCTTTCAAGGACACCATTGATATTCTATATGATTTGCAAGACTACCATGCATATAAATCCACTGAAATCCCTAATGGAAATCCGTCTTTACCAACACAGAATCATCAGCGAAATATTACAAAGGATGTCCAAACTGACATCTCCTTTAGTAGGTATGCGAAGTAATTTATTCTGTTACCGATCTGTCAAATTGGTATGTGCGTTCATTTTCTGTCTCACTGTCTACACTCTTTTGACATGATGTGACATGATTTCTAAAATCAAAAGCAAAATTAAGTTATCTCGAACGTGTATGAATAGAAGTTAATAATACACGCGGGAGTCAAGGACCTCCACAACCGATGTGTTCTAGGGTGTACCATTTCCTCTTTTACCCTATAAATGGTGTATATGACTTGAATAATCATGTATGTGCATATTACTAATAAAGAAACGCACATGCTCTTGTTGTACGGCTATGCTATATAATATGCGATACTTTAGACTTGGATATCTCTGCCAGGACCAGGACTGGCTGGAATCATTGTGAAGGTTTTTATATCATTAGTCTACATTAACCTGCTTTAAGATGGACCCCGGGAATCCCGAGATCAGAAAGTTGGTAATCATGTCCATGTGAGGATATTCGATTAAGGCACTATGTCGGATAAGGTAGTTAATAGCTGCAGCAGGAGAGGGAGTGACTGAGTCATACGGCATACGGTATACAGGTTCTACTTCCATTGTTGAGAGATCATTGCTGCTAAATTATGGTAGAAAAAAATATGTAATATATCTGGTATTGTTGGTTTTGCAAAAGCATTAAAATAGAAAGGATATTAGTTGCAATTTACCCCTTTAGAGATTCATAATTCTTGGAGAAGAAAGATATTGGCCTAATGCTGTGCTTGGTATAGAATCAGGTTGGGGTTAGCCTTACTACTGTACTCAATGTTCATCGTGTTTAGTTTGTAAACGGGTTCCATTTTGTTCACCGTATACTGATATGTACGCTTCCTTAAGCTTGAATTCGTTTTCTTGTTTCACCTAGATGAGCTGCTCTGACATATTCGGACAACAGGTTGTCTTTGAATTTCAAAGGTTAGTCAGGCCCCTTGAACAGAGATGGTGGCGGATGAACCGAAAGGCCAACGGCAGCGCTCAATCCCGTAGTGGATACTGATGGCCCCGTGTCCTAGGGGTATCTAATAAATTGGAACTGGCCCTCCAGGTTGGGGGTTGTGCTTTGGGTTAACTACCCACCCACAGAAAAAAAAACATGGTTACGAAGCAACCAATAGCCTCGGAAAGGACGGATTTTATTGTTGACGACCCTGCTAAACGAAAAAAGGACAACGACGTTCGTATCTGCACCTGGAATGTGAGCACATTAAACAGGAGAGGTGCAGGCGAACACCTAGCGGGAGCCCCTAACTGCTACAAAGCAGACATTACTGCCATCCAGGAAATACGATGGGATGGGCCGGGCAAAAAGAGGATGAAAAACTGTGACATCTACTAAGGACCGTGTTATAGTGAGCAGAAACAGCGACTATTTGGATGCGGATTTGTTATAGGTGCCAGACTTAGGCAAGAAGTCTTATGTTTCCAAGACATTAGCGAACGCATAGTAACAATCCGCATCAAGGCCAAATTCGCCAACATAAGCCTTATATGCGCTCACGCTCCGACGGAAGAAAAAGATGATATAGCTAAGGATTGCTTCTACGAGCTCCTCGACAAAACCTATGAGCGACTACCGAAGTACGATGTTAAAATCGTGCTGGGAGATTTTAACGCAAAGGTATGAAGAGAAGACATCTTTAGAAGTATTGTCGGAAAACAAAGCCTACACGACAACACGTCTGGTAACGGACTTAGGCTAATTGATTTCGCTACGGAACGAAATGCCACTATAGCCAGCACACGGTTTCCTCACCTCGATATCCATAAGGGGACATGGCGGTCTCCAGATCAACGAACGGTCAACCAAATTGATCACATTGCGATAGATAAGAGGCACGCATCCAGTATTTTGGATGTCCGAACATTCCGAGGAGCTAACATCGACTCGGATCACTACCTTGTAGCAGCCAAGGTAAGAATGCGGATATCCACCACGCCACAACAATCCAGAAATACTGTGAAAAAATTTAATGTCGGAAGACTGCAATCGCAAGAGACCGCCAAGACCTTCGCACAACGCGTATCCCTTAACCTCTCGATTAACACCATACCACCAGCATCGAATGTCGAAGAGCAATGGCAACGATGCCAACAGGCCATTAGATCAGCCGCAACTGATGTGCTAGGTTTCTCTCGCCCACCAGCAAGAAACCCCTGGTTTGATGAGGAATGCCGACAGATGCTCGCAGCCAAGAACGAGGCCTACAAGGCTAAGCTGCAGGTGAAGACGAGAGCTGCCATTGAGCTCTATAGGCAAAGACGAAGGGAAGAACATCGGCTTTTCAGCAAGAAGAAAAAAGAGCAAGAAAAGCGCGAGATCGAGGATATAGAGAGGTGCCACTCCAGGAACGATGTTCGCAAGTTTTACCAAAGTGTAAAACGTCAAAGCCAAGGATACAAGGCTCGAACAGAATCCTGTCGAGATGAACAAGGAAATATTGTAGTTGAGATACAGTCGATGCTGAGGATATGGAAGAACCACTTCTGCAGACTGTTAAACGGCGATGACGAACAACATTCCGCTGTCAGGCAGAACGAACCATTCAATATTGGCAACGACAGCGAAAACTGCCAACCACCCGACCTGAGTGAAGTGAGGATAGCAATAACTAAACTCAAGCTTAATAAGGCTGCCGGAAATGACGGCCTTCCCGCTGAGCTCTATAAGGCCGGCGGAGATGACATGGTAAGTAACATCCACCAACTCATAAGCCAAATCTGGTCGGATGAAAATATGCCTGAAGAATGGAACCTCAGCATCGTTTGCCCGATCCACAAAAAAGGAGACCCTCTGAACTGCGCCAACTACAGAGGCATAAGTCTCCTCAACATCGCCTACAAGATCCTATCTGCCGTAATATGTGAACGCCTGAAACCGTTTACCAACAACCTGATTGGCCCTTATCAGTGTGGTTTTAGGCCAGGAAAGTCCACAACCGATCAAATTTTCACACTTCGGCAGATCCTGGAAAAAACCCAAGAAGTCCAAATCGATACCCACCATCTATTTATCGATTTCAAAGCCGCATATGACAGCATTTATAGAGACGAACTATACAGAGCCATGTCTAGTTTTGGTGTACCGTCCAAACTCGTCCGTTTGTGTAGGATGACGATGGAGAATTCTCGCTGCACCAGCAGGGTCGGAAACGACCTCACCGACACATTCGATACCAAAAAAGGATTTAGGCAAAGCGATGCGCTGTCATGTGACTTCTTCAATTTGATTCTTGAGAGGATTGTGCAAAATTCCCGAGCCAACACGAGAGGCACAATTTTCCATAAATCGGTGCAACTACTAGCATACGCCGACGATATTGACATCATTGATTATGCTGTCAACACAACATTGACGAATTGGACAGAACCTGACCATTGTGGCAAGCTATCTCTGCATATTGACAGACCGCGTAAAGAACCATAAATTTTAGATACCACTGAGTTGATGTGGTCGCTCCAAGTAAGGTTTCTATTAACGATAATGCCAAGGTTTTTAATTTTGGAAACCATTTCGACTTCGACACCATTTAATAAAACAGGAGGCATGTGGGACATTAACAAGTGTTTATATATAATTTTCGATTTAGTTTTTGAAGGATTCAATAAAAGTCCATTATTAACAGACCAGTTGGACAACGATTTGAGGTCCTCATTCATTCTTTTTACTGCATCATCCATCAAACCAATGGGGAAATGAATGTAGATTTGCACATCGTCAGCATAAGTATGAGAATGACAGTTACATAAAACAAGTGGAAGATCATTAATAAACAAAGAGAATAACAAAGGACCAATTATTGAGCCTTGAGGCACACAGTTAACAGGTAACGCAGATGATGAGTACTGATTGTGAAAGACAGATTGGGCTCTTTTCGTTAAGTATGACATAATTAAATTTGCGGAAAGGTGAGAAAAATTGAAGTGATACACAAGTTTACTATAAAGAATATCAGGACAAACAGAATCGAAAGCTTTTGAAAAGTCAACTAAAGTAACTAAAGTTACTTCATCTCGGTCGATAGCCTCCCGAATATCATCGGTCACTTTTATCATGGCAGTAACGCAGCTGTGTCCGGAACGGAAGCAGTTAGGTGTTAACAATTTTTTTGAATAAACATATACTTTGATTTGATCACATATAATTGATTCGAACGCTTTAGATAGAAAAGGAAGGATGGCGATGGGACGATATTCGTTTTCATTTTTGGGGATCGGAATAATTTTTGAGTGTTTCCACTGTTGTGGGTAGGACGAAGACATTATGATGGAATTGAAAATGAACGTTACATACTTAAGGATATACGGTAGGATTATTTTTACGAACTTAGGGTGATTGCAGTCCATGCTTTCAGACTTTATAGACAAAATTGCCTTTCCAACAGTAAACGAATCAACAATATCAAACAAAAATGCGTCGTCAGATGTGTTTACAAAAATATTTGTGGACAAAGAACGAGACACAACAGGTACAAGCGACACTCTAGTGAACGTTCTGTTTAGTTCCTCAACGTCAATATCATTATCAGTCTTTATGTTGTTTTTATTGCACACCCCTATTTTTATACCCTATCCCATAGGGGTATATTAGTTTTGATACATAGTTTGTAACATAGAGAAATAATATAGCTACATATACCTCAAAGTATATGGATCGACTCAGAATCGATAGCTGAGTCGATTTAGCCATGTCTGTCCGTCCGTCCGTCCGTCCGTCCGTACGTCAACAGTTTTTGGGCCTTAAATTTTGAGCTAGAAGGATGAAATTTGGTAATTTTGGCAGAACAAGTGTAAAAATTTTTGAAATCCGCCCACTGCCACGCCCCCTTTTTAGAAAAACGTATTTTTTGGCCAAACCATAAGGAATTTTGAAAAACTTTCTGAACAACATATTTAGACAATTTAAATATCTGTATTTCGTTCATATAAAGTTTTTTGCCACGCCCACTTTTTGGGGGCGTTTTTAATAAAAAACGTTTTTCGGTAAAATTTTAAAATTTTCGAAAAAAAATTTGATGCAGAATCATTACCAATATAAATATGAACATTTCGTCCATAGACCATTTTAACCCACGCCCACTTTTTGGGGGCGTTTTTATATAAAAACCATTTTTATACACTACCCCATAACATATGCAGGAGAAAACCTTGTCATTTGTAGAACCGTAAAAGTTTTTTATAAGCAGTCTGATGAATTTGTTGTCACCATGACATTTTCTTTATTTTATCCACATCGTGTGCTTAGCCATGTCCACTTTTTGGGGATTTTAGTTTTGCAGATAGGATGGGATAGGGTATTCAACGATCCGCACAGTGGATTGTAGCCTTCTCATAATATGTTTTTTTAATCTGATTCCACAGAAACGATGAAGAATGGTTAGAATTAAATTTGTTTGTGTAATATAGTAACTTTTTAAAAATTGAATTTACTTTGTTTCTTATCCTTTTGAATTCAAAAAGGATTTCTGGGATTTGAAATCTCCTCCATCGACGATACACGTGATCTCTTGCACGCATAGAATTTTTGATTGCAATAGAAATCCAAGGACAAGAACCATGTTTTGCAACAAATGTTTTCTTTGGTACATATTTATCAAACAGATGTGTCGTAAATTTATTGAAAATCTCTACTTGATCATTAACATCAGGGGTAAACAAAATACGGCCCCATTCTAGAGCAAAACATTCATTTAGAAGATACAAGTAGTTAATTCCCTTGAAATCGTAGTTTTGTATAATTTGTGAAGTATTGGCAAATTGTGTTGGTATATCTAGGATTACAAATAAAAGATCATGGTGGGAAAAAACAGGAAAAGACAGTTGGGAATAATGCTTAAGTATATTTTTATCACTAATAAGGACGACATCTATCAACGAAGGGGTTTTATTAGGCATGTAGTGGGTCGCATAAGACATATTTACAAGAGACATATTAAAAGAAGAAACAGTGTCAATCAAATTCGAACATGACACGTTATTTAGTAAATTTATATTTATATCACCACAAAGAATTACTGTAGGAGCTAATACGCAAATGTCCTCCAACACTTCACCAACGATACTGCGGTGAGAGACATTCAGAGGGATGTAAATTGAGCCAATAATAAATTTATTATTTCCATTTAAAACATCCAGAAAAATATATTCATAATTATCAGTAGAAAGAGAACATTTAACGACATTCGCTTTCAATGATTTCCTTAAATAAATTGCAACGCCCCCACCAACCCTATTAAGACGATCAGCTCTAAATAAGTTGTAACCACAAACATTAAAAATGTCATTGCTATGGTTTGTATTAAGCCATGTTTCAGATACGCAAATTGTATCCAATTTGCTGTTTTCAAATACAAACCTAAATACATCAATTTTATTAACCATAATTTGTGCGTTACTGTGACACATATGAAGGCCATGGCTTTGTTTACATAAAACATTCAACATCGAACGCATGTTTTCATGCCTACAATTCCATTTTCCATTTGGTTTAGTAACACATGCCCAATTTCTGAGAACGGCGACGAATTGACATTTCATTTCATTAACATTGGACGATACGACTTCAATATTCTCTTCGGTACGCATGGTTTAATGCCCAACAAATTAAATTTGGTGCGAAATTCGGTTATAACAGCACGAATTGTTGATTTACCAGGTCGATTATACTTACTTACTTAAGTGGCGCTACAGAACCTGGTGACCTGGGCCTCAACCAACATGCCTCTCCAATTAGCCGGTCCTTAGCTAACTGCCTCCAATTGCGCCCTCCAAGTTGATTGAGGTCGGTTTCTACTTGTGCGCGCCACTTAAGGCGAGGTCTTCCTCAACTGCGTTCGACGTCTTGGCTGGGAATCGAAGACTCTGCGAGCCGGAGTATTGATGTCCATTCTTTCTACATGTCCTAGCCATCTTAAACGTCCAATGCGGAGTTTTTTGACTAGGGGTATGTCGCTGTACAGCTCGTATAGTTCGTGGTTGAATCTTCGTCTTCATACCCCGTCAACGCAAACGGACCGAAGATTTCTTCATCCGCTTTTGATACGGTCCATGCTTCAGCGCCGTAGAGCAGGATTGGGATGATCAGGGTCTTATATAGGATCTCCTTAGTAGTTCGAGTGAGGACTTTACTACTAAATTGCCTTCTTAGCCCGAAGAAACAGCGATTGGCAAGAGTAATTCTTCGTTTGATTTCTGACGAGAAGTTGTTGTCAGAGTTAATAGCGGAGCCGAGGTAGACAAAGTCTCGTACTACCTCAAAGTTATGTCTGTCAATGCCTGCCAACCAATGTAAAACTCAAATTGGTAAAGGCTATTGTCATACCTTTAATAATGTATGGTTGTGAATTGTTCGGTTGCACAGATGCTAAATCAATGCGTAAATTGAATATTGCCTTTAATTCAATAGCACGATTCGTATACAATCTGCGTAGATATGATCATGTCTCCAACTACTCTCGACAACTACTAGGATGCAGTCTTGACCAATTTTTAAATTTTAGAGCTTGTTTATAAAATCATAAATAAACATATGAGAGGCTACAATCTGCTATGCGGATCGTTGGATACCCTATCCCATCCCAACCTTTAAATTAATATCCTCAAAATATAGGCCCATATGGCGATGAAATACAGAAAGTGACATTGTCACAATATATTGCTCAGACAGTTTCTCAAAATCTTTTGTGGTTCGACAAAAAACAACGGTTTTCTATTGCTAATGCCTTGGGATGGGGTATACAAATGGTTTTTGTAAGAAAACGCCCCCAAAATGTGGGCGTAGGTGAAAATGATCTATGGACAAAATGTTTATATTACCATTGCGGAAGTATTTGCATCAAAAAATTTTTCGAAAGTTTTAATTTTTGGACAAAAAGCGTTTTTTACTAAAAACGCCCCCAAAAAGTGGGCGTGGCAAAAAACTTTGTATGAACGAAATATAGATATAAGGATTGTCTACATATGCTGCTCAGACACTTTTTTGAAATTCCTTACGGTTTGGCCAAAAAATAAGTTTTTCTAAAAAGGGGGCGTGGCAGTGGGCGGATTTCAAAAATTTTTACACTTGTTCTGGTGGCACGGACGAGGATCCTATATACCAAATTTCATTATCCTATCTCAAAATTTAAGGCCCAAAAATCGGTGACGGACGGACAGACAGACATGGCTAATTCGACTCAGCTAGCGATTCTGAGTCGATCCATATACTTTGAGGTATATGTAGCAAAATTATTTCTCTCTCAGCTGCGATAATGTGCTGAAAAATTGGACCGATCGTGTAGGCTACTGCATGGCCAGCCGAGGCAGCCATTTGAATGAAATTATTTTCCATTATTAACCGGAAGGATTGTACTTTCAAATAAAAAAAGAAATTTGAGAAAATATTCAGTAGTTTTTTATACCCTATCCCATAGGGGGGTATATTAGTTTTGATACTTAGTTTGTAACATAGAGAAATAATTTTGCTACATATACCTCAAAGTATATGGATCGACTCAGAATCGCTAGCTGAGTCGATTAAGCCATGTCTGTCTGTCCGTCCGTCCGTCCGTCCGTCCGTCCGTCCGTCTGTCTGTTCGTCAGCGGTTTTTGGGCCTTAAATTTTGAGCTAGGATCATGAAATTTGGTATATAGGATCCTCGTCCGTGCCACCAGAACAAGTGTAAAAATTTTTGAAATCCGCCCACTGCCACGCCCCCTTTTCAGAAAAACGTATTTTTTGGCCAAACCATAACGAATTTTGAAAAACTTTCTGAGCAACATATTTAGACAATCTGAATATCTATATTTCGTTCATATAAAGTTTTTTGCCACGCCCACTTTTTGGGGGCGTTTTTAATAAAAAACGTTTTACGGTCAAATTTTCAAATTTTCGAAAAAACTTTTGATGCAGAATTATTAGCAATATAAATATAAACATTTCGTCCATAGACTATTTTAACCCACGCCCACTTTTTGGGGGCGTTTTTATATAAAAACCATTTTTATACACTATACCCCATAACATATGCAGGAGAAAACATTGTCTTTTGTAATTTTTATACCCTATCCCATAGGGGGGGGTATTAGTTTTGATACTTAGTTTGTAACATAGAGATATAATTTAGCTACATATACCTCAAAGTATATGGATCGACTCAGAATCGCTAGCTGAGTCGATTAAGCCATGTCTGTCTGTCCGTCCGTCTGTCTGTTCGTCAGCGATTGTTGGGCCTTAAATTTTGAGCTAGGATAATGAAATTTGGTATATAGGATCCTCGTCCGTGCCACCAGAACAAGTGTAAAAATTTTTGAAATCCGCCCACTGCCACGCCCCCTCATTAGGAAAACGTTTTTTTGGCCAAACCGCAAAGAATTTTAAAAAAGTGTCTGAGAAGCATATATAGAGAATCATAATATCTATATTTCGTCAATTTAAAGTTTTTTGCCACGCCCACTTTTTGGGGCGTTTTTAAAAAAACGTTTTTTAGTCAAATTTTAAAAATTTCGAAAAAACTATTGATGCACAATCATTGGTAGTATTAGTGTGAACATTTTGTCAATAGACCATTTTAACCCACGCCCACTGTTTGGGGGCGTTTTCTTACAAAAACCATATGTATTCCCTACCCCAAGGCATATACAATAGAAAATCGTACATTTTTAAAATCCGCCCACTGCCACGCCCCTTTTTTTAGAAAAACGTTTTTTTGGCCAAACGTTAGAGAATTTTGAAAATTGTCTGAACAAGAAATTTAGACAATCCTTAAATCTGTATTTTGTTCATACAAAGTTTTCTGCCACACTCACTTTTTGGGGGCGTTTTCAGTAGAAAACGGGTTTTGGTCAAATTTTAAAGAAATTCGAGAAAACTTTCGATGCAAATACTTCCGTAATGGCAATATAAACATTTCTTCTATAGATCACCTTAACCCCCGCCCACTTTTTGTATGCGTTTTTCCAAAAACCGAGTTTTATACTCTATACCATCGAATATGCCATAGACACAGGTGTATATAAGTCCGTTTTAAGTTTTTAGGATACTAAAATTTAGTATGTGAGTTCCTTGCCCATGCCTACAGTACAATTGTTAATATTTTCAAAATCCGCCCACTGTCACGCCCACTTTTCAGAAAAACGATTTTTTTGATCGAACAATATATTAAGACAATATAACTGTCTATAATTCATTCATACAAAGTTTTTGTCACCTCCATCTTTTGGGGTCGTTTTTTTTTATACCCTATCCCATAGAGGGGTATATTAGTTTTGATACTTAGTTTGTAACATAGAGAAATAATTTTGCTACATATACCTATGGATCGACTCAGAATCGCTAGCTGAGTCGAATTAGCCATGTCTGTCTGTCCGTCCGTCCGTCCGTCTGTCTGTTCGTCAGCGGTTTTTGGGCCTTAAATTTTGAGCTAGGATAATGAAATTTGGTATATAGGATCCTCGTCCGTGCCACCAGAACAAGTGTAAAAATTTTTGTAATCCGCCCACTGCCACGCCCCCTTTTTAGAAAAACTTATTTTTTGGCCAAACCGTAAGGAATTTCAAAAAAGTGTCTGAGCAGCATATGTAGACAATCCTTATATCTATATTTCGTTCATACAAAGTTTTTTGCCACGCCCACTTTTTGGGGGCGTTTTTAGTAAAAAACGCTTTTTGTCCAAAAATTAAAACTTTCGAAAAATTTTTTGATGCAAATACTTCCGCAATGGTAATATAAACATTTTGTCCATAGATCATTTTCACCTACGCCCACATTTTGGGGGCGTTTTCTTACAAAAACCATTTGTATACCCCATCCCAAGGCATTAGCAATAGAAATACGTTGCTTTTTGTCGAACCACACAAGATTTTGAGAAACTGTCTGAGCAATATATTGTGACAATGTCATTTTCTGTATTTCATCGCCATAAGGCCTATATTTTGAGGATATTAATTTAAAGGATGGGATGGGATAGGGTATTCAACGATCCGCATAGCGGATTGTAGCATCTCATATGTTTTTATAGCATTTTCAAAAAAAAAAACTTATTTGGCGGACCCTTTATTATATCTTAATTGTTAGTTCTCTTTAAAATGTGTTCAAAATAATCATTGCAAACTGTGCACTCAAAACGAAAGTATTTCTTATTGTCAGAAAATTCGTATTTCAACAGATATGTCTAGAATCGACGACGACAACAGCGCAGTTGGTAGCGCAACCCAACAACAACAACAACAACACGAGCATACTACAGAGCAGAAAACAACCCTTTTATAGCGGCATCATAAAAGCATAACCAACGGGCGACCAGATGGACCGCAATAAAATACAACAAGGAAAACCCAGAGCAATAAAATCATCAACAACAAGAGCAGTACTTTTCCACTCGCGACGCAACGAAGGAGAAGACAAAGAAGAGCAGCCGATAACCCAACTAATTGCAAGACGAGGCAACGGGACCTGCGACCGAAATCCGTGCAATATGCAGGCAGACGGCAGCTGTATATATACAGCAGCCAAGTACACGAACATCATTCATTCATTCACTTCAGAGCAGAGCAGTCGTGCTATTCAGTATACGGTACTTGATGCAGAAATCTTGAACAGTGCGGTTACAATTTATATACAGTCCACTATCTCTGAAAAATAAAATTATCTTGTGTTATTTAAAACAGTGCGTTTTTCGATTTTGAACATTTGGTCCTTCGAGCCGGATATGATAGAAATTAAGTGCTATGGAAAAAAACATTATTTGTGCGTGATCAGTTATAATATAAAATATTTGTGCTTCTGCATCAAGGAGAGTACATTGTGCGTAGTCGAAACATTGTGCTAAAGACAATTTGTGCGTGTGCGTAAAAGAGGCATCGGGCTAAGAACTATCTGTGCTTCTTGTGCATAAACGAGACATTGTGCTGAATAAAAATAAAAAAGTACAAAAAAAATAAAAATAAAAAAGTGCTATTCCATATATAATTTCAGTGACTTCCGAAGGGTCGACCTGAGTTACTGGAAGCGTATACGGTCTCACGGGAAAACGAACGCTAGAGCTATAATGGGAGACACAGTGCGACAAGAAACATAACAGTGTCTTATGTGCAGAGCAGCATTCAGCGAGCAGCAACATGGCGATTGCAGCTGTTCCGGAGCAACGACGGCCAACTGCCTCAACATCACAAAAAGAACCAGAGGCATAGCAGCCAGTACCCATCCCCCCTTTCCAAGCAACGGTAGGTCGGGTCATGCCGCTGAAGAGCGACAGCGACAGCAGTGCAGAGCACCAGTGCAGAGCATCAGAGCACCAGTGAAGAGCATCAGAGCACCAGTGAAGAGCATCAGAGCACCAGTGAAGAGCATCAGAGCACCAGTGAAGAGCATCAGGGCAACAGTGCAGAGCATCAGAGCACCAGTGAAGAGCATCAGGGCAACAGTACAGAGCAGCAGCATAGTGCAGAGCGAACCAGTGCGTTGTTGGCAACAGCGCGAGTAAAGTTGAGAGTTGGACCAGGGCGAGCGTTACAGGCCAGAGCACTCCTCGACAGTGGAAGCCAAGTCAACCTCATCACGGAGCAGTGCATTCAGAGAATGGGCATCTCTAAACAAAAGTGTGAACTAAGCGTGAGCGGAATTGGAAATCAAACCAACGTTCGGATAACTGGTGCTGTGCAAATCACCATACTTTCAGAAGCAGACTTAAACTTCTCCTTGAGCTGCGAGATGTTCATCATCAAGAAAATATCCTCGTGCCTTCCAATGACAGACGTTCCACAAGGGCAGATAGTCGAGATGAGCAACATGCGATTGGCGGATCCTATGTATAACAAACCCGCCAGGATCGAGCTACTACTTGGAGCGCAGGTATGGGCGGACGTCATAAAATGCGATATAAGAAGGCACAGGACCGGATTGACAGCTCAGGACACGTACCTAGGTTGGATCATCTTTGGGCAGTTGCGACTAAATGAGGAACGAGCACTCCGAGCAATGGTCGTAAGGAAAGAGTCACCAGATGCGTTATTGGACGAGGATCTCAAACGATTCTGGGAGATAGAAGAGCTGAGCAGAGCACCAACGATTTCACCGGATGATCAATGGGTCGAGAACAATTTCCGAGCAACGCATTATCGAGACCCATCCGGAAGATACGTCGTCACAATCCCCATCAATTCCAGAGCAATGAGCCTAGGAAACTCGAAGGCTGTAGCGATGAAGAGATTTCTTCAAATCGAGAAGAAATTGTGCATGAACCGAGAGCTGAGGGACAAATACACGAACTTTATGCGTGAGTACCAAGCGCTGGATCACATGAGACCAGTCAACAATAGAGAGCCGAGAGCAGATGGGATGACATATTACATTCCCCATCATTGTGTCACGAAGAAATTCCGTGTGGTTTTTGACGCGTCGTGCAAAACAGACAATGGTGTTTCTTTGAACGACCTACAACTACCAGGAGCAAAACTTCAGGACGATTTGGCAGCAATTATCACCAGATTCCGGTGCTTCAAAGTGGCGATAACTGCAGATGTCCAGAAGATGTACAGGCAAGTGCGAATAGATCCAAGCCAGTGGGATCTCCAAAGGATATTCTGGAGAGAGCATCCAGACGACGACCTCCGAGAGTTCTGGTTGACAGTAGTCACATACGGCATGACGTCAAGCAGCTTCAATGCCGTCAGAGCATTAAATCAATGTGCAGAGGACCACAGAGACAAGTATCCATTAGCATATGAAGCTATAACCAAAAACTTCTATGTTGATGACATGCTGACTGGAGCAGATGACGACGATGGAGCCTTTGCGTTGAGAAGTGAAATAACCTCATCGCTACGTGCAGGTGGTTTTGAGCTCGCCAAGCATATGTCGTCGAGCGAAAGAGTACGAACAGAGCTGTGCAGTACTACGTGCAATATGAACGAGCTAACCATTGCCGAGGGTTCCAACGGATCCATTCTTGGCCTGGTATGGAACTCCGCCACGGACGAAATCCAATTCAAGGTGCGTGTGGATGAGGGGAGCCGAAAATTGACGAAGCGAGCAGTCGTCAGCGAAATCGCAAGACTTTATGATCCCAATGGATATCTTGCACCTATCATAATACGCGCTAAAATCTTCATCCAGGACTTGTGGCGTTCAGGAGTACAGTGGGATGAGCAGATACCTACAGGCATGATTCCCGATTGGGAATCCTTTTGCGAGCAGCTACCACACCTGGCGCAGATAAGAGTCCCTAGGTGGTTGGGTACAGAGCGTACGAGCAAAATAGAGCTTCATGGATTTGCTGATGCATCCACCAGAGCATATGCAGCAGCCGTCTATCTAAGAGCAACCTCGAGCAACGGTGACACGAGCAGCATCCTGGTAGCTTCAAAAACCAGGGTAGCGCCTTTGAAGACTATCTCCCTACCGAGATTAGAGTTGTGTGCAGCGCATCTTTTGTGTAAATTGATAGAGCAAGTGAGCAGCGCATGGGAATTCCAAAATATACCGAGGACTTACTGGACAGATTCAATGGTAACATTATTTTGGATCACCAAAACTCCATTCGAACTCAAAACATTCGAAGCCAACAGAGTCAGCGCTATACAAGAGCTGACTGGGAGCCACCCCTGGAAACACGTGTCATCGGGCGACAACCCAGCGGACTTAGCGACGAGAGGGATTGCAGCAGCGCGTCTGAAACTGAAGGACACAACAATATGGTGGGAAGGTCCACATTGGCTGAAGGGCCCTGAGCAGAAGTGGCCCAACATGCAGCCACCCCTTACAACCAAACAAAGAGCAGGAGCAAAAGCAGCTTTAAAGCCAGTCATTGTTGGAAGACTAACTATAAGCACAGCAACCGAGCTAACGATCAACGGGACGAGCTTGTTGAGCGCAGATCAACATTGAGGAGTGTACTAAGGGTGACATCCCTGGTACTCCGCTTCGCCCGAAAGAGCAGTGCGTCGAAACCCAAGGGAGCAATAACACCAATCGAGCAGGAAGAAGCCCTTACCTACTGGGTCAAAATTGTGCAGCAACAAGCGTACAGCGAGGAGCTAGAGCAGTTGAGAAGCAGACAGCCGATCAGCAAATCGAGCAGCATCGAGACATTAACGCCGTTTGTCGACTCAAATGGAGTTATAAGAGTAGGCGGGCGACTACAAGATGCAGAGTTACCATATTCTAGCATCCATCAAGTTGTTTTGCCACCTAAGAGCAAGCTGAGCAGTCACATCATAAGAGAAGCGCATCAAATGACTCTTCATGGTGGAGTGCAGCTATGTATCCAGTACATCCGACAGAAATTCTGGATGCCAACATTACGACGAGCAGTAAAATCCCAGATAGGGAAGTGCGTAATCTGTTTCCGCCAGAAGCAGATTGTAGCAGAGCAGCTTATGGGCAGCCTTCCAAGGGATCGTGTGCAAAGAGCGAGGGCATTCAAACACAGCGGCGTGGACTACGCCGGGCCAGTTCAAATCAAGGCCAGAGCAGGACGATCAAGGATCATTGAAAAGGGCTATATAGCAGTCTTTGTGTGCATGGTGACCAGAGCGATTCACTTAGAGCTAGTGAGCAACCAGTCATCGGAAGCATTTCTGGCTGCCTTCCATCGTTTTACTGGACGACGAGGTGCATGCGCAGTCATTTGGAGCGATAATGCCACGACATTTGTTGGCGCCGACCGACAACTAAGGCGGAACGCGGAGCAGAGAGCAGAGCAGATGGGGAACCAACTTCCTCTAGAGCAGATACGAGCCATGGGAACACAATGGAAGTTCATTGTGCCAGGTGCACCACATACAGGTGGCATCTGGGAAGCCGGTGTAAAGTCTCTAAAACACCACCTGCGCAGGACGATGGGAAAGCAGATCTTCACGTTTGAGACTCTAGCGACTACACTCGTGCAGATTGAGGCATGCCTCAACTCGCGACCACTGAGCGCACTATCGGATGATCCAGGTGACCTCACAGTACTAACACCTGGACATTTCCTGATCGGCGAGCAAATCGTGCAACCACTTACGGCAGATGTGAGTGAAATCCCAACGAGCAGACTCAAGCTTTGGACCACAATCCACCAAATGCAACAGCATTTCTGGAAGAAGTGGAGCGAGGAATACATCCACACGCTACAGCAGCGATTCAAGTGGAGAGCAGAGCGTGACAACATAACAGTTGGCGACTTGGTGCTGGTCAAGCAGGAGAACATGCCACCTACGGTATGGCCCCTAGGACGAGTCACTGCAGTTCATCATGGACGAGATGGACTCGTACGGAGCGCAGACATCAGAATGGAGCATACGACACTTGTGCGTCCGGTGCAGAAATTGTGCATACTTCCCAAGGACGATTCTTCGACCGGAAATTGAAGACAAGGTCTCCAATTGGGGGCGGAATGTCTAGAATCGACGACGACAACAGCGCAGTTGGTAGCGCAACCCAACAACAACAACAACACGAGCATACTACAGAGCAGAAAACAACCCTTTTATAGCGGCATCATAAAAGCATAACCAACGGGCGACCAGATGGACCGCAATAAAAAACATACATATACAAACTATGTATCAAAGCTAATATACCCTTATGGGATAGGGTATAAAAAATGTGGTCTTTATGGTCATAAAGTATTGAAAATGACGTTGTTACAACATATTGTTCAGAAGGTTTATCAAATTCTTTTTTCTATTGCATATGCCTTGGGGTAGGGAATACAAATGGTTTTTGTAAGAAAACGCCCCTAAAAAGTGGGCGTGGGTTAAAATGGTCTATTGAGGAAATGTTCATATTAATACTACCTATGATTGTGCATCAAATTTTTTTTTCGAAAATTTTAAAATTTGACAAAAAAACGTTCTTTTATTAAAACGCCCCCAAAAAGTGGGCGTGGCAAAAAACTTTATATGGACGAAATATAGATAATTCGATTCTCTAAATATGCTGCTCAGACTTTTTTTTTAAATTCTTTACGGTTTGGCCAAAAAAAACGTTTTTCTAAAAAGGGGGCGTGGCAGTGGGCGGATTTTAAAAATTTTTACACTTGTTCTGGTGACTCGGACACGGATCCTATATACCAAATTTCATTATCCTAGCTCAAAATTTAAGGCCCAAAAATCGGTGACGAACAGACAGACGGACGGACGGACACACGGACGGACGGACGGACGGACGGACGGACGGACGGACGGACGGACGGACAGACAGACATGGCTAATTCGACTCAGCTAGCGATTCTGAGTCGATCCATATACTTTGAGGTATATGTAGCAAAATTATTTCTCTATGTTACAAACTATGTATCAAAACTAATATACCCCCCTATGGGATAGGGTATAAACAACAAGGAAAACCCAGAGCAATAAAATCATCAACAACAAGAGCAGTACTTTTCCACTCGCGACGCAACGAAGGAGAAGACAAAGAAGAGCAGCCGATAACCCAACTAATTGCAAGACGAGGCAACGGGACCTGCGACCGAAATCCGTGCAATATGCAGGCAGACGGCAGCTGTATATATACAGCAGCCAAGTACACGAACATCATTCATTCATTCACTTCAGAGCAGAGCAGTCGTGCTATTCAGTATACGGTACTTGATGCAGAAATCTTGAACAGTGCGGTTACAATTTATATACAGTCCACTATCTCTGAAAAATAAAATTATCTTGTGTTATTTAAAACAGTGCGTTTTTCGATTTTGAACAAGATACAAATACAAAAATACAAATACAAGGCATTTGATTGCTCTTTGATAGTAATTTTTTTTTCGCCTGGTTGTCCAATTTTAAATTTATTATTTGTATTAAATATTATGACAAAAGGCCATCTGAATCCATGGGTGAAGCGCTACTGTAGACCTTTCGGTCATACATAAATAACGAGTATTCACGGAACAGTAGAAATTATGTTGTGGTCTCTTACTTTTCCATGGTCACACTGTCATCCAAAATATTTTCAGCAACATTAAATAGCTCAGGAGGGGCAATTTAAATAAAATTAGCGCTTATAGTAAAAGTTCTCCAAATGAGCAAGGGAACGTGTACCTAATTATTTCCTGAAAATTTATATTGCACCAATGGATGTAACTACAGACATAATTTGGCCACACAAAAATTATATATAAATTTGCAAGGATAACCATGTCAGCAAATGTGCGTTAAAAAGGGATTTAACAAAGTTTTGGATCAGTATGGTGCTACTGCATCCTAATTACAGAAACAGGAACCCTCAGGGAAATTTCAAATCTGTTTAAAAAAAACCTCAGCAATAAGGACGTTTTAAAAGATCCATGTATCCAAGTATTTAAATCCATGCTCGCCCAAAAGAAAAAAACAAATTAACGCAATTATTTAAAAATAAAAATAAAAGCTCCGACACACTTCCCAAGAAATGTTAAAGAGAATTTTGTTTGATATGTATTTTGAACAAATCCGATTCGTAAAAAAAAAATTTGCTTCTATAAGATTTTCACTATTTTTTAAACTCTGCAAGTATTATTTTACATATTAATATTTTTTTAATCTAATAATAATGGGTACCTACCACTCCATAGCGATAGGTTAGGTTAGGCTACACGCGATGCGCGTGCACACATAAACCAAAACGGTCCGTTGTGGTACCACGTAGATCCTTCGACTACTCTATATTCGTACGCCTTATTGAACCATTCAGAGCTAACTATGTAGGTTTCTGACACTGATATTAGCCAGATCACCTAGATTATCGAAGAAGAAGTTTCCTTTTTACTGAGAGAGCCGGACAAGAGCAAAGAAGGTGAGTAATACTCTACTCCTACTCCTCCTCGTCGTCCAGACAGATACTACAGAAGTCATTGCTGAAAAGGCCTAGTTTTTTTTGGATGTAGGCCCATAGGACAGTATCCTGTGAGGACACCGAATAATGTGGTGATGTATGTAGGGACGTAGAATGCCAACGTAAACTGAGAAGTGTAGCTACACAGCACATTTTAGCCACAAAGATGCTCAAACATCTAACAGCTAAAACATACAACTACGAACCAACTCAAACAGATAACTGCAAAAGATACAGCAGCATTAGCTAACAAAAAAGACCAACGCAACAACGGAAAGAAAGAAGGAAGACGAATCGAATCCGCAAAGTGCAAAGACGTGCCGAGAAGTCCCTGAAGCCGAAAAGCCCCTGAAAAGTTAAAAGCCAACTCCCTGTTAAATTTCGTGTAATATTTTTCCGATTTACTTTCAATAAATTAACATGAATTGAACTTCTAATTAAAATAAACAGTGGTCTCTTTTTAATCCTCCCCCACATGTATGAACTGTTCAGCATTATTAAGCAGATGGAGCGCTTCTGGTTAAAGCCCGCTTGACTGTCGCTAAAGATGCTAATATTCTTCATGGATATTACATTCCTTTTCAGCCAGGACAAGGGATCTTTGATTGCCATGATTTCCGCCTAAAAAACGCTACAATGAAACGCTGAAAACACCTCCACCCACTCCAGATTCTGTTTTACACCAATTCGTGAAGATGTGAATCGAGTTATTGGTTTCGATCGAATCCGACTCCCATTCAAGGCGACTGCCTAACTAACAATTATTCTTCTATAAGGCATACAAATGTTATTTCCACAAGCAATTATTTCTATAGGCCTTATATAGTACTTGTGCACGGAGGTTAAGCATTTTGGCAGTCGATTGTTTGGGTAGAAGCTTGTTTAAGACATAATGCAGGAAAATTCACAAGCATAACCGAAATTGTGATAGTGAAACTTCTGTAAGGTTGCTTTTAAGCTTGCGGAGATGTGTGAACATATATCATAAGCTAAGATGTTTCGGTAGAACTTCGCACAAGTTAATCCGAAGCACTTATAGAGCTTACGAAAGAAGGCTTCAAAAATCTATGGTTAAAAGATCGGAAAAAGGGTGAAAAGATCGGGACAAGGTGTAAAGTTTGGAAAAAAAAGGTGAAAAGATCGGGAACCTACCGGAGAATGAGTCAAGTACTTCGTTGTACTTACTCGTCTTTCATGTTCGAGAGTACAGCCTAGTGGATATCGTGTTGGACTACCTTGCGAGAGAACCCGAGTTCGAATACCAGTAAGATAAGAGTTTTTATATAATTAATTGCATCGAATTTCATACATTCATAATAACAAATTATGTAAGAGATTGAAATTGGAATTTAGAGATTGAAATTGGAATTAAAAAAAAAATAATAATAAGAAAATATGAAAACAAAAAGAAAATAATGATACTTTTCAACTTCGAGAAGATTTGCAACCATTTTCGGAATGACTTTTTGCGAAGCCTTTTATAAGCAAACTAAGATTTTTCTTTAAGGCTTTTTAGAAGTATGTAAAGTATGTCTTTTAGAAGTAAGTGAGCCAAATGTTTTCCCATAAGTCTTCCTACAAGTTATATTGCTGGAGGGGAAATAGCTTCGATAGTGCTTTATCGAAGCGAAATTGTTAGTTGGATGGGAATGGTTGTCCTGAAGTTATGCTCAAAACTGAGTTGTTCAGTGATGTGGTCGGTGTTTTCTGTAGTGTTAAGGTATTGAGAATCATTGTGTGTTCACCGTGATTGGATGTCCATTGTGACGAGGCTCTCAGTCTTACAGCTGCACAAGCTGCGGTCTGTTTGCCGTAGATATCTAGGGGCACTAGGGCTGCGGAGGGGGTTGTTCTAAGAGCTCCGCTAATGTATATGCAGGCTGAAATTTGAACTTAACCTAATAGGTTGCGGTTGGAGGCTGTTTCTAAAGCCTTTCACCATGAATCCTAGTCATGTATGAGTATGGGTCTAATGATAGACACGTAAAGCCAGAAAGAGATATGTGGTTGCATGCCCATTTCTTTTCAATTGCCTTTAAGCAAAGAGTATACAACTACAAGAGTACGCATCTTATACAACGAAAATTTACTATGTGGGGTACTGATGTTGATACCCAAGTGTTCACATTGCTACCCCAGCAACAAACAACAGCATAGCCGATGCCTACGAACGACGGAAATTCCCCTTCGCACTTACCGCCCTCGTCTGAAACGACTACAACATTTTTAGCTGTTATGCGTACTCTTGTAGTTCTATAACTCTTTGCTTTAAGCTACGGTGGCTTTTTTAAATCGTTCTTTGATGTTGGCTTTCTAGTTCAGTTTTTTATCCAAAACCAGACTGAAAAGGACCAATTCGGTTTTTTGAGGGTTCACGCAGAGTGCACATTTGGCGGCCCAATTAGAGAGTACAGATAGATCATTTTGTTATCGATCTCTAAGGGTGTTGAGGTACAGCTATTGCCACGTCAACCGCGGAGGCAATAACCTCGCATCCTTCTCTTTCTAGATTTACTAGTAGCTTGTTGACTGCGTGCGGATCAGATGCCAAGATTTGTGTTAATAATTCTGCCTATGAGTAGCTGATTTATTAATACTCCTAGCGAGTCGTCTACATTTAAATCCGAGAGTGCATTAGTGATTGCTTCTGCTTTGACATTGTTAAAAGCTCCTTCTATATCAATGGATGTGTAGATCAATTAATCTTTCCAAGGTTTTAAGCAGAAAAGAAGATATACTGATCGGACGGAGGTATTTCGGATTAATATGTGTAGCATATAGTATTGGCTCGCCAATGCACGCACTTGTCGGTGGTCTAATTATGACTGACCATTCTTCATATAGTGCATGCACACGAGACAATATGCATAGATAAGGCATTAATGAGAACATTGAGATATAGTTGATACTGTCACTAGTACACCTATACCAAAGTACTTACGCATGTATGAGAGAGCATGTCTATTCATGCTGTAGAAAGGATGATATCAATACACTACATCTCTTCCATGTTTTTAAGTTTTTTTTTTTCCTTTATTTTTTTTTTTTTTTTATGATTTATTTTTTTTTCTGAAAACTTAATAAATAAACATTTTATTTCGAATTACATTTTGTTATAACATAAACATAAACATATTGAACTTTGTAACTTATGTCCAACTTTAATTCATAAAATTAATAAGATTCGTATTGTGTTCCTAAATCATTTTGTATTGAAATCCATTTTACATAATATAATTTATTCTGAATGCTTAATCTTGTATAGACTTCCACTCCCCTTCTATCTTCTTAAGGTGAACAATATTTCTTCTAAATTGTTCATTTGTTTTATCATTTCTAACTACTATATCTCCTTCATTATTACTTTCTACAGTGTGTCGAGTAGGACTAAAATTTGGAGTAAGTTTATTTTGTTTTACAAAATTCTTTACATACACTTTATCGCCTATATTAATATCTGAACCTTCGGCTTTTCTTTTTCTATCTACATACTCTTTTCCTTTCTCTTTATTTTCTTTATCCCTATCTCGCACCTCTGAATCTGTAATTTTTTTATCTATAGATTCAAATGCTGGAACTTTGTCTCTATTTATTCTATTGAAAAATAATTCCGATGGCGTTTTTCCGGTGGTTGAGTGTGGTGTACTATTGTACATCATTAAATATTCCCATAAGGATTCTTTTAGTTCTTTTCCTTCAATTTTTCCAATTTTTAATCGTTTTAATATATCTCGATTTTGTCTTTCGACCTCTCCATTTTGCTGTGGCCAATATGGAATGCTGTTAAAAAGTATTACATTGCATTCTTTACAAAATGTCTTAAATTCTGTGCTTATAAATTGCTTCCCATTATCTGCCGTTATCGAAATAGGAAAACCGAGTCTACTAAAAATCTCTTTTAACATCTTTATGATGTTAGAGGATGCTATGCTCTTGCAAATTTTGATTTCCTTGTATCGGCTGTAATAGTCTACTACAACGAACAGGTAATCATTATTTGGAAGTGGGCCCATGAGGTCAATGGCTATATCAACCCATGAAGTGATTGGAAGATCACGTCTTTTTAACGGAACTGGAGGATGAGGCATAGCAACCATTGTACAACCTTTGCATGTTTTAATAAGATTTTCTACATCTTTGTCAATTCCAGGCCACCACACTTTAGTCCTTAGGCGACTTTTCATAGCCACAATGCCGGGATGGCCTTCGTGTGCGGCATCCAGAACGTGTTTTCTTAGTTTCTGTGGAATCACTATTTTATTTCCCCTAAGTAAAATGTTTTCATAAAAACATAATTCGTTTTCGAAAACTTTAAATATTTTAACAGACTCATCCCATATATTTTTGTAAACACCCTTTTTAACATTTTGTATTTCCGAATCCTTTGTGGAATATTCTTTTATTTCTAGTATTGATACCGCGTTAGGTCTTGAACTTTCAATTATCTGTTGTATATAATTGTCTGTTGCTTTTATAGGTTCTTTTGAATATTGACATAAACGTGATAGTGGGTCGGCAATGTTTGATTTACCCGGTCTGTAAATTATATGATACCGATATGATTGTAGACGCAAAACCCATCTTTCTATGCGAGCACATGGTTTTGATTTTGGTCCAAAAATGATCTCTAAAGGCTTATGGTCCGTTATCAAATCAAACTGTTTTCCAAAAAGGAAAATGTTAAAGTGCTCTATTGCCCAGACTAATGCAAATGCTTCTTTTTCTGTCTGACTATACCTGCGTTCACACTCTGTGAGCGTTTTATTGCCGTAAGCAATAATTCGGGGTCCTTTTGAATTGATTTGCAATAACACTGCACCAAGTCCAAATGGACTTGCGTCAGCAATAACTTGAGTTCTGTCTTCAACGTTGTAAAAACCCAACGATTTAATATTTGCAAGAATGTGTTTCAATTCTTTGAAAGCATAATCTTGTTCATTAGTCCAATGTTCCATTAGCTTACTATTCTTTGAAAGTTTTTTCCGCAAGAGTTGTTTCAAAGGCTCCGTGGTAGTAGCTAACCGAGGAATCCATTTTCCAATAAAATTAATTAGACCCAAAAAACTTTGAAGTTCTTCTATTGTTTTTGGAACTCTAAATAATTGTAAACTCTCGAGATACTTTTTTAAAGGTTTTATCCCTTCGCGACTTAATTCATGTCCCAAAAATTGTATCTTACAAACTGCAATCAGACATTTATCATTATTTAAAAGTACATTATTTTCCTTGAGAATTTGAAGAACTTTTTGTAGCCGTTCATCATGTTCGTGTTTGGAACTACCATATATTAATATATCGTCAATAAAGTTTATTACCCCTTCACATCCAATAATCATTTTTTCCATTATTTTCTGAAAAAGTTCCGGGGCACAAGTTATTCCAAACATTAATCGCTTATATTGGTACAATCCCTTATTTGTTATAAACGTCGTTATGTACCGTGATTCGGGATGAATTTCAATCTGGTGGAAGGCGTTTTTAACATCGAGTTTACTAAATAGTTTTGCATTTCCAATCTTTGGCAAAAACTGATCCATAGTTGGTAAAGGATGGTTCTCCCGCAAAATGGCTGCATTTGCACGTCTCATGTCCACACAAATTCTTATTTCTCCATTTTCTTTTAGAATGGGAACGATAGGAGAAACCCATTTTGAGGGTTTTCTAACTTCCTCTATAATATCGCATTCTAAAAGTTCTTCTAACTTCTTTTCGACTTTAGCTTCCAAAGGTATAGGAATTCTCCTGAATGGTTGGAAAACAGGTTTGACTGATTCATCAATTGGTATCTCCACAAGAACATTCTTAAACTTCGGAAATTCTAAACTTTTTACTTGGTTAAAATCAGTACCTATTTTGAGAACTTTAAGAGCTTTTGCGGTTGTAACCCCTAATAAATTGTTCGTCCCCTTTGCAATAACATAGAATGTGGCTTTTTCTACAATCTTGCCAATCATTATAAATGCATCGAAACATCCGATCACGTCCAAAGGGGTAGAACTGCCATAAGCTAAAAATGTCTTATTTGGGTTTTTAATCTGATTAAATGCTTTTACGTTGTGATTCTTTAAATATCTCCATGTCGCATCTGTTAACAGGTTTTGTTTACACCCAGAGTCAATAATCATATTAACTTTTATATCCCCAATAAAACATTCTATAGATGTTTCATTGTCGATATGGAATACATAGTCTACTTGCTCTTTCTCAATAAAATCAACCTCTTCTGTGTCCTTCTTTACTTTTTTCCTGTTGATAACACTACGTTCTGGTGCAGGGTATTTCCTTTTTTGTGAAGATTTAGTCTTGCAATGTTGACGAAAATGCCCCAAAAATCCACAACCGAAACATTTTTTATCTCTTGCAGGACACTTTGTGTCTTGTGCGGAGTGTTTTCTACTACCGCAACGTTGACACCATGTGTCCTTTTCATCTTTTGTTCGATAACTATTTCCTTTAGGCCCATTTCTAATTATGTTTATATCTTGACTCATAGATTTATCTCCGTAATTATCAAGCTGCTGTTTTACTATCTCCTGCGTATTAGCTTCTTTTATAATAAGATCTAGTGTTATATCGTCACCTATAGTTAATATCTTTTTTCTTAATTCTTCGGAACAACCTTTTTCTGCTATTTGATCAATTAAATGTTCATCGATCTTATCAAAGTCACATTTTTCAGCTTGGCTCCTTAACCTTATTAAAAACTTTTCGAATTTTTCGTCTACCTCTTGTTTCATAAGCCTAAAAATATGCCTTTCGAATACTTTACTTTGCTTAGGCAGGAAATATTCATCAAATTTCTTAATAGCTATATTAAATACATCGCTTTCTTCAGCTGCATCGGCGTTAGCTCCCGGCAAACTATAAAAAATCTCTTGAATCCCCAAACCGCCAAAATGAAGAAACACCGCTCTCTTTTTTATTTGAGATTCAATACTGGCAGCTTCCAGGTATATGCTTAAGGCTCTCTTCCACTTTTCCCATCTCAAGCCTACTGAAGAGGTATCCCCCTCAGTAACGAAACTCTCCAACGGATGTAAATTTTTTTCCATTTCTGTATCAAGAAATGTAATCGATTATTTTCAATCAAAATACGGTTTATAGCATACATATTATACATATTACTATTTGAAACGAACTTTTCAAATTATAAAATTTTTTTTTTCGCTCTAAACTTTATTAAAAGCTTACATTAATTTTTCAATTAAATGGATATCTAACCAATTTTCCAAAACCTTATTTGAAACTTACACTTCTTTTCCAATCGAATGGAAAACCAATTTTCTAAACTTCATTTGAAGCTTACTCTTCTTTTCCAATAGAATGGAAAACCAATTTTCTAAATTTCATTTGAAACTTACTTTTCTTTTCCAATCGAATGGAAAACCAATTTCCTTAACTTCATTTGAAGCTTACTCTTCTTTTCCAATAGAATGGAAAACCAATATTCTAAACTTCATTTGAAGCTTACTCTTCTTTTCCAATCGAATGGAAAACCAATTTTCTAAACATCAGTTGAAGCTTACTCTTCCTTTCCAATTGAATGGAAAGCCAATTATTTATTTTATTTCCAATTGAATGGAAAACCACTTAATAAAAATAACACTTATTTTTTTTTTTTTGTTATGTATTGTTATGTATTACTCACCAATTGATAATATTTTTGTTTGTTTTGATAATTTCTTCAGAATCGGTTACACTTCTTGCACTTTTACACTTCTACTCTCTTACACTTTCAACTTTTCTTGTGAACAAGTTCCTTCTTGTTCAACTTTTTATTTATTTTTTTTTTTTTTTCCTCGTCGCCAAATGTAGCATATAGTATTGGCTCGCCAATGCACGCACTTGTCGGTGGTCTAATTATGACTGACCATTCTTCATATAGTGCATGCACACGAGACAATATGCATAGATAAGGCATTAATGAGAACATTGAGAAATAGTTGATACTGTCACTAGTACACCTATACCAAAGTACTTACGCATGTATGAGAGAGCATGTCTATTCATGCTGTAGAAAGGATGATATCAATACACTACAATATGAGAACACTTTCCTGCTTTGGGGATAAATACAACCTCTACTTCTGTCCATGTCTTAGGGATATGTACTAACCGTAGACAGCTGGTCATGATGGTTAGTAACCATGGAAGTAGGATTACAAGGTTGTATTGTAGTTCTGCAGGTATGATACCATCTGGTCACGGCCAAAATTAGTTTTTCTTTGGTGATGATAATGTTGGTATGTTGAATGGATGTACTGAACAGCTCTGGTTCGGTATCCATGGGGTTGGAGGAATTATAGTCCGTACTGCGCAGGTCTCTTAAAATTTATTTTAAAATATCTTAAATTTCTCTTAAATCCTCTATCTGCGCAATCGACCGTTGGCCAACTGATTTGGTATGGACTATACCAGGAAAGTGGGTGTCCAGAAGTAATTCAATGGTTTCCATGCTGGAGGTAGTCCATTGACCATCTGGTTTGATTAGGTAGCTAGATATAGGTGGATTGGTGGAGATGATTTTACGGAAAAAAGCGATACTTTTTAGAGACGAATTTAAGTAAGTAGATTTATTAAATTCATTCACACTGACTTAGCTACGCAATTAAAAAAAAAAAAAAATCGTTTGATGCGTTGTCCATCAAATTAAAATCTTTTGAAAATGTAAACCGATAACAGCCGTTATTTAAGTGTTATATTTTTTTTTTGTAAAATTTTAAACGTAATCCTAATTATAAGAATCGGATAGGTTCGTAGATATACTAATTCTTAGCCTTTTGACCAAAAATAACCTTTTTATAAAAAGTGTGCGTAACAGTGAGCGGATTTTGAAAATTTGTACACTTTTCGAACAGCACGGACAGGGATCGCATATACAAAATTTCATTATCTTAGCTCAACAATTAAGACCTAAAAACCGGTGATCTTAAAACAGACAGACGGGCGGAGAGACAGCTATCTACTCAGCTAGCAATTCTTAGTACTTTATGATGTATCTAGCTAAATTAGTTATCTATGCTACAAACTATGTACCCCTATGTGATAGGGTATAAACAATTAAACATATATGAAGGCTTCAATCCGCTGTGCGAATCGTTGAGACCCTATCCCATTCAACATAGCCGAAAAGTTGGCATAGTAAAAAAAGTTATCGGAATCAAATATGCACCCCAATCGAGGTATCCGTTCGGAACAATTTCCGAAACGAAAGCCAGTTTCAATCGGAACTCAATTTGCTTTCTAGGTATCCGTTGAGAAATAAAATAAAAAAAATATACAGTCGCATTCGTTTGATTCCACAGCAATTCTTCGTCGGACAACTTCGGAAGAAATTCAACGCATAAATGTCCAAAATTTTCGACTTAACGGATATTGCCGAAGCGCGATCATGTGCGTTACATTCCGTCGGAAAATCTGTCCGAAATGTTAATCGGAAAGGATAGCCCAGTAGAAAATTTCTGTTTTCAAACAAATCGGATAAGGTTCTCTTCCAAACGGATACCTCAATAGGGTTGCTAGTCACAACATACTGTTCACACAGTTTATCAAAACCTTTTATCGTTTGACAAAAAAAAATGTTCTTCTATTGCATTATGCTATGGGGTGGGGTGTACAAATCGTTTTTTTTTTTTAATAAAACGTCTCCAAAAATTGGGCATGGGATAAAATGTCAATTTTCAACTTTCTCTTACAATGTTATTTTTTTTGTGAAAAAATTTGACCTCGAGATTTTGATTGATTCTAACATTACCATGATAGCGGAACCCAAAAAAGTGGTTTTTGGAATTCCGTCCGTCAGTCCGTCTGTCCGTAATGGTCTGCCAGGCTAAACAGCTAGACCGATTTTCTTCATATTTTGTATCCAAGTTTGGTTTGGTCATAATTCTAGGCCTTGTTTTTTTTTTTTGCTTTTAGCCATGTTACTAACGGTACCTGGCATATAAAAATTACGCATAACCTCAATTTTCTCGAAAAGGGCTCTAACGATTTTGAAAACTTTATATATATTATTAACATATTAGTTCCAACTAAACTGCTTACCCAGTTTTTTCGATAAAATCCATATAAATGATTTTGTCATCTAGGCCATATCAAGAAAATTGTTAATTTCTCGCAAACTATTATGTCAAATTGAATGAAAATTTAATATAGCTATATACCACTATTACAGTTTGAAACAATTCCAAATAATAAGTTTTAGCCTAACTATCATTAAACGGAATTTTCAGTTTTGGCCAATAACGAAAAATAATTATTATTCACATAGACACCGATTCCTTCAAATTTTGGAGTAAACGTTCGTATAATCACATTTCGACATTATTTATATCATTTTAAGCATTAATAATCAAAATGCGTACTATTTGATCTAACGCCTAACTCCAACTAGCTGTGAAAGCAAAAGTTGTGTACGACCAAGTCGTGCACCCACCACTCGTTTTTCACGTAGACACCGATTCCTTCAAATATCGGAGTAAACGTTCAAATAATAACATTTCGACATTATTTTTATCATTTTTAGCATCAATAATCAAAATTTGTATAACTTGATCCAAAGAGAAAGTTGCGTAAGACCCACCAACCACTCGTTTTTTTTAACATTGCCTAAGTTTTTGCATCGAAATATTTTTCGAATGTCTGTAAAATTGTACCGCAAGCAGTTTTTTTTAATAAAAACGCCCCCAAAAAGTGGGTGTGGAAATTTATATTGATTTGCAAAATTCCTTACCGTTTGGCCGACAGTAACTTTTTTCTGGAAAGTGAGCGTGGCAAGTTTGCGGATTTTAAAATTGTTTACACTTGTTCTGTAGGCATGGACAAGGATTGTATATACCAAAATTCATCTTCCTATCTCAAAATTAAAGGCCTACAAATCAGTGACCTACAGACGGACTTACGGACTTAATTGACTCAGCAATATATTCTGAGTCGATCCATATAATTTAAGGTATATCTACCAAAATTTTTTCTCTATGTTACAAACTATGTATCAAATTATGAATAAACAAATTTTTTTATACCCTTTTATCCCTAAGAGGATATACCCATTGAAGTGTTAAAAGCTGTTTTACCTTTGCGTGACCATGAACCGTAAGCACAAACACTGTCATCCATAAATTATAAAGACGCCATTAAAACCCGGCCGGATCCCACCTTGATTTACCTAAAAACCCCTACAACCAGAGCGACAATAAAACAATAAATATCCCATCCAAAGTCGTAAGCATTTATCACAACAGTTAGAAATAACCCCGAGGACATTAAGGTCTAAACAATTTTTTTTTTTCAAATTATAACATCGTTAAATTGCCGCTTGGTTTTAGCTGACTCAAAATTAATTGTTATGTTAATTGAATGCCACACCAAGGATTAGTAAAGCGAAAAAGGACTTTTCAGAAAAATCTTCGGGATTTTTTACGTTCGACAGAATAACAATTTCCGACAGCTAAACCCTTAAAGCCGATCATCATCCGACAACCAAAAGTAAAGCATTCATTAATGAGCCTTCATACCGTGCAAAAGCAATTGTTTCCTGTGCTCCCTCAAAATGGCATTTATTTGAATCAATGTCAACACAAAGATGAGATGGGGACCATTGACATAAGAACCTTCACACAGATTGCTCCACGTAGGCAATTTTCAAATTATTCAAGAAATTAATGAAATTTTATGATGTTTTTGTTGTAAGGATATCAACGAAATTACAGTCATAAACCCTACTTGATTGAATGTTCCATCGGGTGCACATTACAAGAATAGAATTACTTACAGGAGCTTGGATAAAGAAAATTGAAAATTAATGAATTTTCAAAAAAAAAAAAAAAAGGGTGGTGGGTGCACGACTGGGTCGTACGCAACTTTCTCTTTCACAGCGAGTTAGGCGTTAGATCAAATAGTACGCATTTCGATTATTAATGCTTAAAATGATATAAATAATGTCGAAATGTGATTATACGAACGTTTACCACAAAATTTGAAGGAATCGGTGTCTATGTGAATAATAGGGGTATTCATGCAACGTCGGAAAGTCGTCGTAAACGTTGTAAACGTGATAAAATTACGACATGATAAATGAACTGTCAAAATTTGTATTGGCAATCTTTTCTAACAATATCGGAATTTTCTCACAGGAATTGCGTGCGTAAACTGAGTGGTAAACGTTGTAAACTTTTGAAATGATATTTTGACATTTAATCAGTCACTTTCACACATCAAACGTATGCGCTAAACTGAAAAAAATAATCGAGAACGGAAAGAGAACAATAAGAACAAAATTCAATATAATTACTAAAATGATATTGAATTCAGTGGGTTACCGTATTATTTAGTGGTGCAGTTTTCGGGTCGTTCATGAAACGTTGTCGTAAAATTACAATCTTTCGCACGTAATAAAATTACGACGTTGCATGAATATCCTTAATAATTATTTTTCGTTATTGGCCAAAACTGAAAATTCCGTTTAGTGATAGTTGGGCTAAAACTAATTATGTGGAATCGCTTCAAGCAATTCATTAAATTTGACATAATAGTTTGCGAGAAAGTAACAATTTTCTTTATATGGCCTTAATGACGAAGTCGGATTTTCTCGAAATACCCAGTTTTTTCGAGAACTAATATGCTCATAGTATGTCTAAAGTTTAATCAAAATCGTTATAGCCGTTTTCGAGAAAATTGAGGTTATGTGTAATTTTTATAAGGCAGGTACCGTTATTAACATGGCTAAAAGCAAACAAAAAAAATGGCCTAGAATTATGACCAAAACAAGCTGGGATACCTAGTTTGAAGAAAATCGGTCAAGCCGTTTAGGCTGGGGAGACCATTACGGACAGACGGACCGACGGACGGAATTCCAAAAAAACACTTTTTTGGGTTCCTCTATCATCGTAATGTTAGAATCAATCAAAATCTCGAGGTCAAAAATTTTCATGAAAACAATATCTTTCTCTTTGTTAGAGAAAGTCAAAAATTGAGCATTAAAGATGCAAAGCCAACAAGGAACGATGAATTTAATGCGAATACCGCAGAACATATCCTCATAAGGCTTACGGTAAGTGGGTGAATTTTTATGAAAGGCAAATACTTATGGATGTTGGGTATAGGAGATACTTTTTTTTTGTCGGGAATGTTTATTTTTATTGAGTACTTAATATTTTAACAGGTACTTAATAAGATTGTGCTAAATTTAGCTAGGTCTTTTACCCGACTGTCTCTCGCGTGGGATGAATCACTGCAGAGGCCTTGGCTGCAGCTCTCTGAGTAGAATGTAACAAGAGTCCTGGAATTGAAACTCAAACTATAAACAAAATCCTTTAAAGTTTTCCTGAAACCATGAAACAGGCAGATGGTTTGACAACCAACGGACGAACCAATAACATTAACAAGAGTTGCGAATGTTTGACACAATTAGAAGTTCGTCAAAGACTTGAACAATTAGGTGGGCTTTATGAAGAAAGCGTGTCACAGATGCGATTTAAATCAGGGATATAAGACGGGCAGCTATATAAAATTGAGTGGATAGGATGAAACAACGGAAGTGCGCAGTAGGAACTTATTTATCAATATATATAACGCTATAGTCCGGGTGAACAAGGGCCTTAACCAAAATACATCACCAAATACGTTTTCCCCCGGTATTTTGCCTTTATTAACGCACTTCAATGTGTCAAAAAACCGCAATCGCAAGAGACCGCCAAGATCCCTACAGAACGCGTATCCCTTAATTAGTCGATTAGTATTGTATCACCATAATCGAATGTCGAAGACATGTAGATCGACGAAGAATACGAACGGATGCACGCATCCAAAAAGGCGTTCTTAATGCAATGCTGTAGTAAAAGACATCGAAAAAAGAGGGAAAAACACAATATCTTCGGAAAGACTTAAAAAGAGGAAGAAAACATACAACATAGAAGCCAACAATAGCCAATTTTAGACCAGGTAAGTGAGCTCACAGCTGACCAACTATTCATAGTTCGACAGATATCGGAAAAGTTCCAAGAGGAAATCGATACCAACCACCTATTCATCGACTTCATAGCCGTCTGTGCAGTCTGTGATGACGATTAAGAATTCCTGCTGCTCCATCAGTGCCTGCAAATCCTCACCAAAACATCCCAAATTAAAAAACCATTTATACAAGCGACGCATTGTCATGTGACCTTTTTAACATCATTCCTGAGAGGATTATGCAAAACTCTTGAGCTAAGACCAGAGGCACCATCTTCCATAAAACAGTGCAACTGCAAGCTTGGGCAACTACTATCATAAGCTCCGCTATAAACTTTTACAACAGCATCTAGTCAGAAATAAAATGAAGAATAAGGAGATCCTATAAAAGACCCCGATCATCCCAGTCCTGCACTTGCTGAAGCATGTTCCGTAACAAAAGTGGATGAAGAAATCCTTGGTCGATTTGAGAGAAAAATTCTTAAAAAATCTTCAGTCCCGTTTGCGTTGACGGGTTATGGACACGATGATTTATATAAGAACTATACGAGTTGAACAGCGACATATCCCTATCAAAAAACTCCACATTTGAGCTAATGGACTCCAATATTCCGGCTCACAGAGTATTTGATTACTAGCCAGTCACGCGTCAGAGAAAACCTTGCATCAAGTGGAGTGCAGAAGTAGAAACACCGACCTCCACCAACTTGAAGTGCCCAACTAGAGGCAGTTACCTCAGAACCAGGCTAATTGGAAAGGCATGTTATTTGATGCCATGATTCATTTCAGATTAAATAAGTAAAATTGAGAGGCGGTGTCTCCGGATCCTGTTTCAGATTAAACTGAACCACAAAATCCGAGTATATAAAATATTTTTGCAACGAGGTCCCATACGATGGGGTTAAGCTGAATAGAATTGACAATTTCCTTATTAAAGTGCTTCGAAGGAACGTCTTTAGGACAATGGCTAGACTTATATATGTAGCTAACTACACCAATGAGATATAGATGTAAAGCAAGCTTATGTCGGGCTTTATTCCTCGAGGTTCGCTAGGGTTAATTCAGGAAAGGAATGCGGTGTCCCACCGCCGTAGCGCGAGAGACAAGTGGATGATCCGAGACATGTACATCGACAATGCTCTTGAGCTCCTCCACTTTCGTGTATTAATGGGAGGTTCAAGTTTATTTTAATGATTTCGACCAAGACTTGGCCTTTTTATTAAAATTCAAACCCATTTCAAAAGATGTCCCCCTACAGTTGTTTTTTGTCGAACATAAAAATATTTCGATTAACTGTCTGAGCAATATATTGTGACAATGTTTCTATGTTTCATTTCCATAAAGTTTTTAGCCACGGCCATTTGGGTAGGGTAGGGTATTTAACAATTTGCACAGCGGATTGTATTGTAGCCTTCTCATATGTTTTTTTTAGTCGGAACCACGCTCGCTTATTATTCGGTGGTATTGTCAGCCGTAGTCGACGTTAAAATTGTATTCTCAAACCGCTCGAGATAACCATTGGTTTCTGTCGAATTTTTGTCATTTGCACGATTTGGCTTAAATTTGCTTTTTATTTCTATTGTTACCGATGATGGGTTTAATTATAATCGTACCCTGTCTTACCATTTTTTTGTGTCTGATGCACGTGAATTTTGTTAATGCCATACCCTATGGTCAACGCCTTTTGTATTTCATTTTAACACTATCACTGCATATCATATTTTTTTTTTGAAAAACTCTGAAAATAACAAATATAAGTTCCACTCGTCTGCGCATGACATTTCTGCGCATGACATTTCTTATTGACTTTCCCCACAGTGCATTCGGAAATTATTCAAAATATCTAAACGCGATAGATCACCCGAAACCGAGTACAATCGCTGGTCCTCGGAAAATAAATATCGTCGGACAATGAATAACGTAAATAATTCACGTTAAAAGGATTCTAGTTCTAATTACTGGAGTCCATTACAATGTCTACCTGACAGTGACAACAGCGACGATATGGATGATGTACAAGGTGGCGCAAAAGTAATCCTCCTATCAGAAAATGCTATAAATTTTGCGATTGGCCCCTAATGTCAGTTCTGTTTGACATTTGTGTAGTAAACACATGCGAAATACACGTTAATAAACAATGTTACGCTACACTGCTCCAGAACGCGGAATATTGGTGACTATTTATTTGAGCAATAATCGGTCGGTGACTTTGGCACAACGTGAATTTCGTCGCAGATTTCCTAGCCGTCCAACGCCTACTGGTGAAACACTGCGACGTTTAGCCGCTCGCCTCGAAGAGACTGGCATAACACGTGATGCTGCCAGGCGTGGCAGACCCCGGAGTAGCCGTTCTGCAGAGAATATTGCTGCTGTAGCCGAAGATGTCATGGAAGCGCCGTCGACATCGACCAGACAACGTGCCACGCAAATGGGTATCAGTCGACGGTCTTTACAGCGAATTTTGGTACAAGGTTTGAAGATGTTTCCGTACAAAGTCCAGACGGTGCATCAGCTGTTAGCTGCTGACCGCCAATCGCGTCTAACATACGCTCAAGCCATCCTTAATCACCACCAAGAGGAAGATGATTTTTCATCAAAAATAATCATGAGTGATGAGGCCCATTTCCATCTTAGCGGGTACGTAAATAAGCAAAATTTACGCTTCTGGGGCACTGAAAATCCGCGTGTAACCCACGAAGAGCCATTACACCCGCTCCAAGTCACTGTATGGTGTGCTGTTTTCGCTGGAGGAGTCATCGGACCTTTTTTCTTCGAAGACGTCGCGGGCCAAAGGGTTACTGTGAAGGGTGAGCGCTACAGAGCAATGATCAACGAGTTCTTTTTGCCGCAACTTGATGAATTGGGATTGGAAAACATGTGGTTCCAACAGGACGGTGCAACGGCACACACTGCACGTGCCACAACCGATATGCTGAAGGATGCATTTCCCGGGCGCCTAATCTCCCGTTTTGGCGATTTCCACTGGCCAGCAAGATCGCCTGATTTGACCGCTCCAGACTTCTTTTTGTGGGGCTTTTTGAAGTTGCGGGCTTATGTCAACAAGCCTCAGACTCTTGCAGCTCTTAAAGACAATATCCGTCAAGAATGTGAGGACCTATCGCCGGAAGTTTTGGCCAAAGTGATGGAAAATGCCATAAAAAGGGCTCAAATGACAATCAACTGTGGCGGCGGCCATTAACATGACATCATACTTGATGTTAAAAAAAATTAAAAGACCAAATAAAAATAATCCTCAAGAAGAATCATAGTTTTTAATTTTTTTTTTAAATTACAGCCAAAAAACATCGGAAGGTTATTTTTGCGCACTTAATATTAATGACTATTACACAAAACGATTATCCATTGGGATAAAAATTGTCTGTGAATCCCATGCTTCCTATAACTCAGTGTTTGACAAGTTAAAATCGGAAAACTGTCAATTTTTTTCACATGATATATAGGACTGGTCGCGGTGTTGCGATTCTTATCATTCGCTCCTGCCTGTTGTCAGAACACGTTACGTGGAAAATGTGATGGTTGAATCAAAACTAAGAAATCAAAAGGTTGTTAAGGTTTTTTGCATATACTTTTCAGGTAATAGCGCAAACGATGAGAAGAGAATTAGCTTTAAAACGATTTAAGAAGGCTTTTCACCTTAAACGGCGATTTCGTAATTGGTGGAGAACTTAATTCCAGACATAGGAATTGGGGTTGTGTTCGAGCAAATGCTTGGGGAAACCTACTTGCTGATTTTCCTGTTATATTGTCAATCTCTGTTTTGTTTCCTCCTAGTTCAACTTACGTTCCAGCCAGTTCTCGTGGTAGTCCTTCCGTCCTTGACTTAATTATTACAAATGTCCCTTGTCTTATAACAAATCCAGTATCACTGAATCAACTTAGCTCCGATCATAATCCGGTTTTCTGTCGTCTCATGTCGTCAAGGGATATAAAAGTGCAATATGTCCAGGATTTAAAAAAATGCTAACTGGACACGTTTTCGTTCAGAGATTAAATCAAAACGTAGAAATATTACCCTGAATATTGACGACATTTTAACTAAGGAAGACGTTGACTGCCTTGTAAATGATTTTTCTGATCACGTTCTTAACGCGGTGGATGCTAGTATCCCAGCTATTCCTTAAAAATATTACTGTTTTAAACTGCCCCCTCATATATTATCTTTAATAAAACTGCGTAATATATGTAGACGAGATTGGCAAAGGTACCGACAACCTGTATTCCGGCATCAAATGTCATACCTGAACAAACAAATAGCCTTACAAATTTTAAAACACAGAAATATAAAATGGAACACTAAACTCAATATACTGGACAAAAACGGTAAACCCTTCTGGAACATCGTTAAATTAGTAAAAAATAAAAACAGGCAGTTACCCTTCTTTAAAAAAAACTCGTCGGGCACTTACTTTACTGATATCAAACATGCCAACGCACTTGCCATAAACTTTTTCAATAACTATCTTGTCTCACAAAACTTAGGTGATGTTTATACCAGCACCCTAGTGAGTAACGCAATTCAAGCTTTTTTAGCCAATGTAACTAATCATTCTTCTTCCATCACATTTGTTACGGAAGAAGATATAGAATTTTTAATTAATAATCTACATGCAAATAAATCTGGAGGTATTGATATGCTAAGAAACATTTACTTTAAGCAGTTGCCCAGAACAGGTATACGATTTGTCACGCTTATTGTCAATGCATGCCTTAAAATGCAATAATTTCCCGATATCTGGAAACTTGCAAAAGTGGTACCAATATTAAAAGCTGGTAAGTCTTCTGAAAGGCCGGAAATTTATAGACCTATCAGCCTTCTAAGTAATCTTAGCAAAATATATGAAAAGGTGTTGAAAGAACAAATTTTAAAATTCATTGAGGTTCAACAAATTTACCCCGATGAACAGTTTGGTTTTAGGCGTCACCACAGGGATGCACTGAGAATATGTTACTGTATGAAATTCAATCGAAGCCAAGGAAAATCTACAGGTATGGTCTTACTAGACATTGAAAAAGCATTTGACTTAGTTTGGCACCAGGGCCTGATATACAAAATGATAAGTCTTAACTTCCCTCCATATATTTGTAAGAACGGGTCCGCCATCTAACGTTTTTTTTCATCTAGTGCTTACTTCGTGAATGGTAATACCTAGCTCATGTCTGATTTGACAGATAATTAGTTTTATCCTTCCGCTGAACGAATATGGTTGTGCATACGCTTGAACAACGCTGGGAAATATTGCGACATTACTTTGAAAATCATGGTAATGTTGCAGAATGTGTGCGAAAATTTCGTACGGATCATCATCTTTTCAGATGAAGCTCATTTTGATCTTGGCGGGTATGTAAACAAGCAAAATTGTCGCATTTGGAGCACAGAAAACCCGCACGCATACATTGAAAAGGCGATACACCCAAAACGAGTCACTGTTTGGTGCAGATTTTGGTCCAGAGGCATTTGGGCCATTTTTCTTCGAAAATTAGCAAGGAGTGGCCGTTACAGTCAATGGCGATTGTTATCGGGCCATGTTGAACGAAATTTTGTTCACAAAAATTGAAGAGGAGGATATTGGCAACATTTGGTTTCAACAGGACGGCGCTACGTGCCACACAGCCGAAGCTACCCTCGATGTTTTGCGCCCTGTTTTTGAAGAACGCATTATCAGCCGCAGAGCTGATGTCGATTGGCCACCTCTGAGCTGCGATTTGACACCGTTGGACTATTATTTATGGGGTGCCGTAAAAGATAAATGTTACGCCGACAAGCCAGAGACAATTGACGCTTTAAACGACAATATTCGTGAAGCCATTGGTGAAATACAGCTGCACACAATCGATAATGTGCTTAAAAATTGGACCGATCGTGTAGGCTACTGCATGGCCAGCCAAGGCAGCCACTTGAATGAAATTATTTTCCATTATTAACCGGAAGGATTGTAATTTCAAATAAAAAAAGAAATTTAAGAAAATATTCAGTAGTTTTTTTATAGCATTTTCAACAAAAAAAAAAGTTATTTGGAGGACCCTTTATAATCCAAAGCTTTTTGTCCAATCGCTGTTTTAAAGTCCATGTTAATAGTAGTGTTTCCGACTTGGTATATGTTCCATCAGGTGTTCCACAGATATTCCAAAATTACCGCACTGTAATATAGCCATCTTTGCAGATGATACCGCAATATTTTCATCCCATGAACTCGCTCTCAGTATTGAGAGGAATCTCCAAAATGGACTGGAAATATTAATAAAATATTATCACAACTGGAAAATCAAATTGAATGAAAGGAAAACTCAAGCTATCTATTGCACCCGAAAAAGAAAGTCTTGTTTCCTTCCCACCGGCCACCTTCAATTCAATGGTAATAGTATTAATTGGGAACCTTCTGTTAGACATCTATAAATCTATTAAGAAAATAGGTATAGGAATCAAGATGCTTTACACGTTTATTAACAGAAAATCATTACTTTCTACTGACAATAAAATAATTGTAGATAAAGTAATTTTCCAGGCAATTCTATTATATGGGTGTCAAGTATGGAGCAACTCAGCAACTCAGCAAAGTGTCATATACAAAAAATAGCTGATAGAATTTTAAAACTAAACAACACCTTCAAAGCAAGATGCAGTTTCGCTGACAATCCTCTTGTAAATCAACTAAATACCTAATATTGTTCAATTATAATTTCTACATACTCGTACTTATTGTTTATATTTACATTATTTATTAATTTATTAATTTATTAATTTATTAATTTATAAATTCATAAATTTATTAATTTATTAATTTATTAATTTATTAATTTATTAATTTATTAATTTATAAATTTATAAATTTATTAATTTATAAATTTATTAATTTATTAATTTATTAATTTATTAATTTATTAATTTATTAATTTATTAATTTATTAATTTATTAATTTATTAATTTATTAATTTATTAATTTATTAATTTATTAATTTATTAATTTATTAATTTATTAATTTATTAATTTATTAATTTATTAATTTATTAATTTATTAATTTATTAATTTATTAATTTATTAATTTATTAATTTATTAATTTATTAATTTATTAATTTATTAATTTATTAATTTATTAATTTATTAATTTATTAATTTATTAATTTATTAATTTATTAATTTATTAATTTATTAATTTATTAATTTATTAATTTATTAATTTATTAATTTATTAATTTATTAATTTATTAATTTATTAATTTATTAATTTATAAATTCATAAATTTATTAATTTATTAATTTATTAATTTATTAATTTATTAATTTATTAATTTATAAATTAATAAATTAATAAATTAATAAATTTATTAATTTATTAATTTATTAATTTATTAATTTATTAATTTATTAATTTATTAATTTATTAATTTATTAATTTATTAATTTATTAATTTATTAATTTATTAATTTATTAATTTATTAATTTATTAATTTATTAATTTATTAATTTATTAATTTATTAATTTATTAATTTATTAATTTATTAATTTATTAATTTATTAATTTATTAATTTATTAATTTATTAATTTATTAATTTATTAATTTATTAATTTATTAATTTATTAATTTATTAATTTATTAATTTATTAATTTATTAATTTATTAATTTATTAATTTATTAATTTATTAATTTATTAATTTATTAATTTATTAATTTATTAATTTATTAATTTATTAATTTATTAATTTATTAATTTATTAATTTATTAATTTATTAATTTATTAATTTATTAATTTATTAATTTATTAATTTATTAATTTATTAATTTATTAATTTATTAATTTATTAATTTATTAATTTATTAATTTATTAATTTATTAATTTATTAATTTATTAATTTATTAATTTATTAATTTATTAATTTATTAATTTATTAATTTATTAATTTATTAATTTATTAATTTATTAATTTATTAATTTATTAATTTATTAATTTATTAATTTATTAATTTATTAATTTATTAATTTATTAATTTATTAATTTATTAATTTATTAATTTATTAATTTATTAATTTATTAATTTATTAATTTATTAATTTATTAATTTATTAATTTATTAATTTATTAATTTATTAATTTATTAATTTATTAATTTATTAATTTATTAATTTATTAATTTATTAATTTATTAATTTATTAATTTATTAATTTATTAATTTATTAATTTATTAATTTATTAATTTATTAATTTATTAATTTATTAATTTATTAATTTATTAATTTATTAATTTATTAATTTATTAATTTATTAATTTATTAATTTATTAATTTATTAATTTATTAATTTATTAATTTATTAATTTATTAATTTATTAATTTATTAATTTATTAATTTATTAATTTATTAATTTATTAATTTATTAATTTATTAATTTATTAATTTATTAATTTATTAATTTATTAATTTATTAATTTATTAATTTATTAATTTATTAATTTATTAATTTATTAATTTATTAATTTATTAATTTATTAATTTATTAATTTATTAATTTATTAATTTATTAATTTATTAATTTATTAATTTATTAATTTATTAATTTATTAATTTATTAATTTATTAATTTATTAATTTATTAATTTATTAATTTATTAATTTATTAATTTATTAATTTATTAATTTATTAATTTATTAATTTATTAATTTATTAATTTATTAATTTATTAATTTATTAATTTATTAATTTATTAATTTATTAATTTATTAATTTATTTAATTATTTATCAATGTACCAATTTAATGGCAATTGTGTATTTTTTTTTAATTTTTTATCTTTTTTTTCTTATATTGAAGTTTTTTTGTGTTTTTCTTCAAGTTTATTCTTTTTTCTTTATAAATTCTTCTAACCATTAAAAAAATACTTCAGTTGAGAGATAAAATCATCATCAAATCTCTGTAAAATGTGCAATAACATCATTCTGTAAAAATATTCGTATACGAAATAAATATATCTATTTATCTCTGAAAATAAATATTCTTTTACTTACTTTTACAAATTTGCAAAAATTGCAAAAAAAAATACAGTGAAACACATTTTGCTCAAGCAATACCTTTAATTTAAATTGTTTAATAGTCATAATAATTATTATAAATATCAATTCTCTTCGTGACCACTCTTAACAGAAAAGATCACATCACAATCACAACTTTTATGACTTACATTGCTAAGCTTATTTTTTATATTATCCTAGTTCTCTTTACCAAGTATACAATATTTACAAAGAATGTACGTAACAAAAGCAGTCCAAAAATTACAAATACATTTCGTTAATTTTTATTCGTTTGTGTATAAAATGGGAATACCAATAAAACTCTCCATCTCACAGAACTACGTACGAGTGTCCTGTGAGTAGTGCACATGCAGACGCTTTTTACTCTCGCGCCTGCTGTTCCCATTCCAGAAGGACGATTGCAGAGCATGTTAAATGCACGTTTCGTTGTTTTTAATCAGATTCTCTTGGGCATCGTTCTCGGTGTAGATTTTAGGACGCCCATTAATGTTTTTATCCACAACAACTACCAGATTAGTGCTATGATTATTTTTGTCTTCTTTGGCACTCTAAAACGAAACAGAAAAAAAAAATCTCATAAATAACATTTGGAATTAGGAATTTATTTATTTCAAGAGAATGGTTGAATTGAAGTTTCAAAAAGGATCCTATCGCCTGAGATTTTAAATTTATTTAGCATGAAAGTCAGTCGAACTGAAGGGATACACAAAATCGAATACATATACATGTATGAATGCTATCCTGTGAAGCAGTAAATTAATTTTTGTCAGTTATCTACGACATGATGTGATTCGATGGCAAGTAAATGTGATTCTGATAATGCCATACCATGTGATGCCTATCATCGGGTAAAAGGCTAGTGCATAAAATGAGAGACATGTCTTCAGCGTTGAGTGGTTTTGATCCACCCTGACTGTAAGTATAAATGTATCAATGGTTACATAAATATATGCATATGAGAGAAGGTTTATCAATGTCTCTGGCTCCGGTTTAAAATCCTTTAAAATTTGCTTTAAAAATGTATAATCGAAAAAATATATTTGATAACATTGCTATATAATTTCCTTAGGTAGCATTGTATCCCTGAAAGCATTCTTAAATTTAAATATAACAAAGGGATTGAACAATTATTGCATGTGTTCTTGCCTTTCTTCGTGTGAGCTTAAGGTTGGGCATTTATTAGGTATTCTTATCAAACTTTGAAATTATTTTAATTTTAGTACCCTTTCCGATAGAGGTAGTCATATTTGTTTTGAAACATAGTATGGAAAGTAGAGGAATAATAAAGACATTGAAATAATAATTAATAAACATCGAACAAAAATAGTCATCGCTTTTGGTAGGATTAATGTATGTCTGAAGAATGGTATCGCAGTATATCGTTTGTCCGTTCCGAAAAAAAATAGGAGACCCCTGAACAGCGCCAACAACAGAGGCATAAGTCTCCTAACATCGCCTACAAAATCCTATCTGCTGTAATATGTGAACGCCTGAAACCGATCCTAACAACCTGATCCGCCCTTATCAGGGTGGCCACCGATCAAATTTTCACACTTCGGCAGGTCCTGTAAGTCCAAATCGATACCCACTACCTATTCATCGATTTCAAAGCCGCATTCGACAGCATTTATAGAGACGATGTATACGGAGCCATGTCTAGTTTTGACTTACCACCCAAACTCATCCGTCTACGCAGGATGATGATTGAGAATTATCTCGCGAACCTCTGTTTCTTCAGACTAAGAAGGGATTAATCAGGACTGATGGATCATTGCCGACTTATTCGCTAAAATGTTTTCAGGAAATGCAAAATTAAAGTCGGAAAAAGCAGTGCCACCCAACGATAGAGCATGTTCCCTCAAGGACGGTTGAAGTAATATTTCGACTTCGAAAAATAAGAGCAATTTGGACTGTAAAAACCCACTAGATCTGACGAAATTAAACATTAAAAAAATGATCCATAGCCTCCGATAGTTTTCAAAAATGCTATCCACATTAGTTTCGTTAAAAGAGGTGACCCCGGCCATATTCGTTGCTTCCGGCTTCCTAATTGACAGTTGGTGGTTCCTTTTAAGAAACCCTTAAGCCAATCATTTCCAGCCATTTTGTTTTCATTCTACGTATCAGGAAATTGTATTTTAAATTAGATCGCTCATTTGTTTTTCTTCTGCCCTGACTGACTCTCTAGTTTTAGGAAACACTTCACGATTGTTCCTAATTCTATTAGTACTTGTACACGCTCCTAACCTAAATTTTCGTCTGACCTTACCATATATTGAACCGTCTGCAGTGGAAGCATGCTCCGTGGTTTCTTCATATTCTAAAGACTTTGCCAAGATATCATTACCAAAACGATACAGCTTTTTACGATACCCTCCATGGACGTCAGAAACGGCGACTTATCCAGATATAAATTCTTGGCATAAGTTTCTAGGTCCATCAACGGTGTTGTCCCTACGCTTTTGCCACTTAGCTAATGTTGTACGCGATACTTTTTTTCTTATTACTGCTCTTCTTCTTCTTAAGTGGCGCTACAGTCCGGAATGAACCTGGGCCTCAACCAACATGCCTCTCCAATTAGCCCGGTCCTTAGCTAACTGCCTCCAGTTGCGCACTCCAAGTTGGTTGAGGTCGGTTTCCACTTGTGCGCGCCACTTAAGGCGAGGTCTTCCTCTACTGCGTCCGACGTCTGGCTGGGAATCGAAGACTCTGCGAGCCGGAGTATTGGTGTCCATTCGTTCTACATGCCCTAGCCATCTTAAACGTCCAATGCGGAGGTTTTTGACCAGGGGCATGTCGCTGTACAGCTCGTATAGTTCTTGATTGAATCTTCGTCTCCATAGCCCGTCAACGCAAACGGGACCGAAGATTTTTCGAAGAATTTTCCTCTCGAATCTACCAAGGATTTCTTCATCCGCTTTTGATACGGTCCATGCTTCAGCGCCGTAGACCAGGACTGGGATGATCAGGGTCTTATATAGGTTCTCCTTAGTAGTTCGAGTGAGGGCTTTACTACTAAATTGCCTTCTTAGCCCGAAGAAACAGCGATTGGCAAGAGTAATTCTTCGTTTAATTTCTGACGAGATGTTGTTGTCAGAGCTAATAGCGGAGCCGAGGTAGACAAAGTCCCGTACTACCTCGAAGTTATATCTGTCAATGGTGACGTTCTGTCCAATTCGTCGATATTGTGAGTCCTTTCGTGATGACAGCATATACTTAGTCTTACCCTCATTTACTGCTAAACCCATTTTCGCCGCTTCGTTCTCTATACTAGCAAACGTGGCTATGACATCACGTTGAGTCCTACCAATGATGTCAATATCGTCAGCGTATGCTAGTAGTTGCACCGACTTTTGGAAAATTGTGCCTCTGGTGTTGGCTTTGGATTTTTGCACAATCCTCTCAAGAATCAGATTAAAGAAGTCACATGACAGCGCATCGCCTTGCCTAAATCCTTTTTTGGTATCGAATGTGTCGGTGAGGTCGTTTCCGACCCTGATGGAGCAGCGAGAATTCTCCATCGTCATCCTACACAAACGGACGAGTTTGGGCGGTATACCAAAACTAGACATGGCTCTGTACAGTTCGTCTCTATAAATGCTGTCATATGCGGCTTTGAAATCGATGAATAGGTGGTGGGTATCGATTTGGACTTCTTGAGTTTTTTCCAGGATCTGCCGAAGTGTGAAAATTTGATCAGTTGTGGACTTTCCTGGCCTAAAACCACACTGATAAGGGCCAATCAGGTTGTTGGTAAACGGTTTCAGGCGTTCACATATTACGGCAGATAGGATCTTGTAGGCGATGTTGAGGAGACTTATGCCTCTGTAGTTGGCGCAGTTCAGAGGGTCTCCTTTTTTGTGGATCGGGCAAACGATGCTGAGGTTCCATTCTTCAGGCATATTTTCATCCGACCAGATTTGGCTTATGAGTTGGTGGATGTTACTTACCAAGTCATCTCCGCCGGCCTTATAGAGCTCAGCGGGAAGGCAGCCTTATTAAGCTTGAGTTTAGATATTGCTATCCTCACTTCACTCAGGTCGGGTGGTTGGCAGTTTTGTGCTGTCGTTGCCAATATTGAATGGTTCGTTCTGCCTGACAGCGGAATGTTGTTCGTCATCGCCGGTTAACAGTCTGCAGAAGTGGTTCTTCCATATCCTCAGCATCGACTGTGTCTCAACTACAATATTTCCTTGTTCATCTCGACAGGATTCTGTTCGAGCCTTGTATCCTTGGCTTTGACGTTTTACACTTTGGTAAAACTTGCGAACATCGTTCCTGGAGTGGCACCTCTCTATATCCTCGATCGCGCGCTTTTCTTGCTCTTTTTTCTTCTTTCTGAAAAGCCGATGTTCTTCCCTTCTTCTTTGCCTATAGAGCTCAATGGCAGCTCTCGTCTTCACCTGCAGCTTAGCCTTGTAGTCCTCGTTCTTGGCTGCGAGTATCTGTCGGCATTCCTCATCAAACCAGGGGTTTCTTGCTGGTGGGCCCGAGAAACCTAGCACATCAGTTGCGGCTGATCTAATGGCCTGTTGGAATCGTTGCCATTGCTCTTCGACATTCGACATTCGATGCTGGTGGTATGGTGTTAATCGAGAGTTTAAGGGAAACGCGTTGTGCGAAGGTCTTGGCGGTCTCTTGCGATTGCAGTCTTCCGACATTAAATTTTTTCACAGTATTTCTGGATTGTTGTGGCGTGGTGGATATCCGCATTCTTACCTTGGCTGCTACAAGGTAGTGATCCGAGTCGATGTTAGCTTATCGGAATGTTCGGACATCCAAAATACTGGATGCGTGCCTCTTATCTATCGCAATGTGATCAATTTGGTTGACCGTTCGTTGATCTGGAGACCGCCTTGTCCCCTTATGGATATCGAGGTGAGGAAACCGTGTGCTGGCTATATTGGCATTTCGTTCCGTAGCGAAATCAATTAGCCTAAGTCCGTTACCAGACGTGTTGTCGTGTAGGCTATGTTTTCCGACAATACTTCTAAAGATGTCTTCTCTTCCTACCTTTGCGTTAAAATCTCCCAGCACGATTTTAACATCGTACTTCGGTAGTCGCTCATAGGTTTTGTCAAGGAGCTCGTAGAAGCAATCCTTAGCTATATCGTCTTTTTCTTCCGTCGGAGCGTGAGCGCATATAAGGCCTATGTTGGCGAATTTGGCCTTGATGCGGATTGTTACTATGCGCTCGCTAATGTCTTGGAAACATAAGACTTCTTGCCTAAGTCTGGCACTTATAACAAATCCGCATCCGAATAGTCGCTGTTTCTGCTCACTATAACACGGTCCGTAGTAGATGTCACAGTTTTTCATCCTCTTTTTGCCCGGCCCACATTCCATCGTATTTCCTGGATGGCAGTAATGTCTGCTTTGTAGCAGTTTAGGGCTTCCGCTAGTTGTTCGCCTGCACCTCTCCTGTTTAATGTTCTCACATTCCAGGTGCAGATACGAACGTCGTTGTCCTTTTTTCGTTTAGCAGGGTCGTCAACAATAAAATCCGTCCTTTCCGAGGCTATTGGTTGCTGCGTAACAATATTTTTTTCTGTGGGTGGGTAGTTAACCCACAGCACAACCCAACCTGGAGGGCCAGTTCCAATTTATTAGATACCCCTAGGACACGGGGCCATCAGTATCCACTACGGGATTGAACGTCGTGTTATCAACACTCGCACTTATCAAGACAAATCCATTGGATGAGACCAGTACCCGATGGTTACCACTTGGAGGTAAAAATAAGCACATTTGATGTGTAGTCAGAGTTACAACACTGGGCATTGCCAAGTTAACGCCAATCAGAGTCTACCCTCGTTCTACAACACCCAACCATCCATTTATGATTTACTTTTAGGGAAGAGAGCCTGCCAAAACCAACAAGTTGCTTATTATATTAAATAAATGAATTGTATTTATCACCCATAATAAGGGTTCAACATATTTTACATTACTTCCGAGGCATACAATTATATTTTAACAGCCACCCTCAAAAAGAAAAAATTCACACTCACAAATCGGCAACCCGAACCACTTGTCCAATCCCAAGAGTATTCTGTACCTACTTCAGAATAATCCATCATCTGGCATCGTCTGTGTTGTACCAGAAAATTAAAAAAAACATAGGAGCAAGCTACAATCCGCTGTGTGAATAATTGAATACCCTATCCCATTGCACCCTTAAATTAAACATCGCCAGAAAATGGGTGTGGCATTGTCACAATATATTCAGACAGTTTTTAAAATCGGTACCTCGGTAGCGAATACAAATGGTTTTTGTAGTAAAACGCCCCCAAAAAGTGGACGTGGGTTAAAATTAGCTAAAAACGCCCCCAAAAAGTGGGCTTGGCAAAAAAAACTTTATATGGGCAAAATATAGATATTAAGTTTTTCTATATATCTTGTTCAGACACTTTTTCAAAATCCATAACAGTTTGAATAAAAATAATGTTTTTCTAAAAGTGGGCGTGGCAGTGGGCTGATTTTAAAAATGTTTGTTCGAACAGCATGTACAAGGATCACGTGACGTACAGACGGACGGACGGACAGACAGACATGGCTGAATCGACTCAGCTAGTGATTCTGAGTCGATCGATATACATTGAGGTATATGTAGCTAAATTATTTCTCAATGTTACAAACTATGTATCAAAACTAATATACCCCTATGGGATAGGGTATACAAATTTCTAGGATAAAGTGTTGTCCTATCTAATTGCCTTATTATACGTTTTCATAATTTCATTTATTTTCCTAATTTCAATGAAATTTCCCAACAATATTCTTTCCTCACATATAAAGGACATTCTTTGGGTTCAGTTGCCTTTTTCGTATTTTTAACCATTAGTTATGTCAGCTTTCTTGAAAAAGTATTACCGAATAACTTTGAGCAATTACAAAAATATAAAAGAAAACGAAAATGGATAACTTCATTATCCTTGGAATTTTTAATTATCTCGAGGTTTAGTGTAGCAAAAGATTCCAATTCCTTCAGCTAATCAACAAAGATAATAGAAATAATTATTCAGAATACTCACATTTTGTGGTGACTGGCTGTAGTCGGACTTCTTCATCCATATACTGTTGCAGGACTTAATTGAATCTCTATCCTTGTGGACAGTATGATTGTGAACATTGTGAACAGATCGAACGCGGACCTGAAAAAGAAATATGAGTGTTATTGGTACTTGATACAATGTAACCTTATATGTGCGCACATGTTCTTATTAATGTTTTAAGGATACCTCTGATATTTTTATAATAATATTTCTATGGTTACGGGAAAGTTACGGGAAAGTTTCTAAAGTCTTCTTGTAAGTATGTCTGTGTGGTTATTAGAAATAACGAAGACAAGACACGCAAGGTCAGCTATATTGGGGATGGAGGAAGGCTTACTTGAATATACATATTTGATGTCAACGATATCTGAACATGAGAATGGTGGACTGGGTGAAACCGTTCCTGATGTAGTGAGCTCTAGGCTTTAAGATGAAATATATTCTTGTCTTTTAAAGAGAATTGTAATGTATTGTATTTGGATATATTTAGCTTAGTGGTCACATAAATCGATGTTTACTTTAGGGGATGTTCAGTAAGTACCTTCTATTTCGCATTTACATTTTTATTGGCTTCCCGTATTAGGTAGGTTGAGCGTGGTGTTGTGATTTATAGTACCGATTTGTGATGAAAAAAAGCATGAGAAATGATAAGACCTTTAAAACATGAGAAATAATAAGAGGTTCAACAACTTTGAAATATGCTATTTCTATGAAATGAATTCCTTTATAATAAATTTCAAGTTCCATCCTATATAATATAATTTACATTTTAATACCAACATAAACCTACCAATTTATTTTCAAAAGTTTCACTTTACCAATAAATTGTACTCGATACTATATATAAGCTTTATAATATCTCTCTATTAACTTGACCACCGAGCTGTAATCATCTCTAAAAAATTTAAAACAAAGTAATGTAGTTTCACAGCTGGTTGTACAAATCTTATATCGGGTGTCCCATAATTCATGCAAAATTTGAATTTTGCGCCATTTTAAAGTACGGTGTTGCCGGCGAAAATCCTCATCCAAACCCTCCCAGTGGGTGCCGGCCGGTAATGATTGCTACAGTGTTCTTGTACGTTGTCAAGACGGCAATCAGCTAAGGTCAGAGGGCATTGCGGTGATGTTACTCTAATTCTCAATAGTAAAATATCCCGTTTTTATGCCTTTTGACCATAGGACTAGAGGTTCCTGATTTTAGTGGTGGTGTGAGCGCACTTAATGCAAACCGTGCCCAAGAATGCAAGGCTGGGGGTTAAACCAGCCGCTAACGAGCTTCTTCAGATGCACAGGCATGGTCTGTCGTATTTTTTGCCTTACTCCGGTATATCGGCTCTGCCGGAGTGGACCTCCTTTCTACTCGTGGGTCCAAAATTTCAATGAACCATATAAAAATAAAAAAACAAATAAATAAAAAAATTACAAAAAAAAAAATAAACTTGAGGATAAGCAGGTCGGTACCTCTTCGGAAGAGGAGTTACTAGCCTCCTCTCAAGAGACGGTTACAGGCGCTGTGAAGGATACAAGTAGTATTCCCACGCCGCCTGTGGTATCTCTAGAGACCGCTTCAGGCGACGCGCATTGTATAGTTAGTACACTCGCGGAGTCTCAGCCAATTAACACCCAACAAAACGCAGACGATGGGCAGTGTATAGTTAGTACACTCACTTCGTCTAACGTCTTGCATACAATAACCGACTTAGGCGTTGGAATATGTGCAGTCAACACACCGGCATCGTCTAAGTCATTAAACACCAAAACGATTCCGGCTAAGGTCGCTTGTGATGGCCAACAACCAAGTGAATCGAACATCACCAAAAGTCAGTACAGTAGAGCCTTCTCAGTAAGATAGCTAAGAATGAAGCGGCTGGTATTGTACATAGCAAAGACAGCGACAAACACATGTACCTTAAGATTGTTGAAGACTACAATAAACTCAAGGAAAAGCAGCTAGAGTCTGAAACCGCGAAGCGCAGTAGGTCTCATGATGAGCCAACTAACGCCTCAAAGCGGGGGAAGTTTTCAGCTTCTAGTAACTCATCTAAGCATGCGGAGGCCAAAGTCAAACCTAAACCGAAGCGCTCCAATACTCCGGTCGTAAGAGACGACCTGCAAGTTGCAATTATCGACGAGCAGCCGACTAATTGCAGCAAGGTGGCGGACGCTTGGGGTGAGATTGAGGCCAAGCTTTCTGAGATGGTTATGGCCTTTCTGCTGGACAATCCGGGTGGCCCTCTGCCATGCCTCGATTCCGAAGAAGTGGTAAGGGGTATTAGGGTGGTTAAATGTGCGGACAAATTTTCGAGGGATGAAACACATGTGCAGAATTCTCCTTGCAGAAAAGATAGAACACACAGTTTTCAATGAGAGCGAACACATGTAAAATCTGCAAGCGTTGCAGTACTGTAAGTTGTCTCTATTTCTAAATCCACTGCAAAAATTCAGGGGCACCACAACACAAAAGAGAAAAAACGTAATTTTAAAATATTTGGCATCATTGAATTATGACGTTTATTCCTCGTAAAAAAAAAACAAATAAACATAACATTCAGTTTCCATTTTTAAATTTGTTTAAACTATGGTGTTTGGTGTAATCGTTGAACATTTAGAAATGATTACAATTAAAAGAATTCAAGTGGTAGGTAAATCTATTTCATTGCAATCGGCTTTCCAATCGTGGTAATAATTTTTTGTATTTATACGAATCACGAAGGAAGATTTTATTCGCAAATCCATTAGCTCAGAATGCCGACTTGCTATTACTTTGGTGTAAGTGTCTGAAAATTTAATATTATTGAATAATTCACTGAAAATATGTCTTTTAGGTATTTAGCACAAGGTGTTTGTTACCAAATTTTGGCGTGGTCCTTTCGAATTGGAGTTTCGACAATCCGCAAAATAGTGTGAGGTGATTTGGGATGAGGTGAATAGATTTTACTTGGCCCCACGTACTGAAGTACTGAATGGAAACGAATTGGACATGAATTTTATAGAAAGTCGGTGATGTCGCATGTTGTAGGAGCAATCGATTGAAAGCATAGCCAAAGCGACGGAGATGTACTAAGGGCAGGCGGATTTGCAAGCAGAATTTTAGCAGAATCCATCAGCACCCCCAAAGCAAAGCCGTTGCCGAAACGAAGAGTTTCCATTTTACTATGTAGGAAATGCATCCTTTCAACTAAAAAGAACACAATTAGGCCATACCCTGAAAGAAATATTTCACCGGACAAGGAGATTTTCAAAAAACCTTATCAAAAGTCCATGTGAGGATAGTGAACACTTTTGGAATTCTATTAAAACAGACTGTTTACATGATTTAGTGCCCACGAAACGCATTTGTACTGCGAGATTATTTAAAACATTATTTGTATACGAATGTCTAAACTTTTTTTTATTAATTAATACAGAGAAAACAAAACAATAAAATATACATTCATATTTTACTTTAAGAGATCATACCTATTTTTGGGTGTGAATGATATAAAAAATATTGGCTACCTATGGATAGGTATTTACTTAATGTTATTAAATTCTAACTTCTTGCAGCTCGTAGTGGGGCCATTTGTGAGTAATTTCGCCGCAAAGTAACAGTTTTGGTGTTGACTTTTTATTTAAAATGATGGCGACAATTAGTTTCTATTTGCGCGCGCCACATAAACCAAGATCTTCTCCTCTACTGACACTGGTAATAATAGATTATGCGTTCGGGAGTATTGGTTTCCAGTTTTCCACTTTATATCCTTATCTTCTTAAACGCCCAATTCGGAGTCCAAACCGGAGAAAAAGGTCTTGGTTGAATTTTGGTCTCGAAAGGCTGTCGATGCAAAAGGGGACCGAAGTTTTTCCGAAGAGTGTTCTGCTACAAAAAAAAATTAAAATAAATTTATTTTAAATATAGTTGTGGGCGGAACACTCTTCGATCCCCTTTTGCTGTCACCTCACATCATTTTTCGGATTGTCGAAACTCCAACTCAAAAGGACCATGCCAACATATAGTAACAAACACTGTGTGTCAAATACCTAAAAGACGATGTTATTATTTTCAATTAATTATTCAATAATATTTAATTTTCAGATACTTACACAAAAATAATAGCGAGTCGACATTATGAGCTAATGGATTCGGGAACAAAATCTTTCTTCGTGATTCATAGGTAGGTAATACAAAAAATTATAACACGATTGGAAAGCAGATAACAATAAAATAGATTCAACACTTTCTTTTTATTGTTAAAAGTTCAACGATTACACCAAACACCGCAGTAAAACAAATTTGAAAGCTAAATGTTATGACAGGAGCCACTGCACTGCATGTATGTCCGTCGTCTGACCAGGAAGAAGACTCTGCTAGCCGGAGTTTTTGTGGCCATGGTGAGTTTTTTGACCAAGTCTATGTGAATGTACAGCTCGTTAAGCTCTTGGTTGGATATTCGTCTCCATAGCCCGCCATTGCGAACAGGACAAAAGAATTTTTTTAGATTTTTTTTTTTTTTGAGAGATGAAAATAGTCTTATATAGAATCTTTTTGAGTAGTTCGGGTGTGGGCTTTACTACTAAGAGTGTTTGACAAGACTAATGACTAATTAATGCACGTGTGTCTTGCTTGCTGCACTGCGTGCCGCACTGCATGCAGAACCACTGCACGTGTGTTTCAGGCATAACTCTGCGTACTTGCATTTCTTCTTTGGGATCATTATTCTTGAAGACGATCGTGTATTCGTGTTTACTGTCGCCCAAACAATTAAAAACATGTTTACATATTTTTTTGTTTGAAAATTGCTGAAAACTGCTAAAAAAAACTGCTGCAGGTCATTTTCATGATCAAAAACTGCTAAATCTGGTAACGCTGCCACAAAGGTACATAATTCACATGAAAATTTTTATGTATATTAGAAAAAATTTATACATTTCGAACCATTGTACGCGTTTATACCGTTTATATTTCTCATTCATACGCATATGAATGAATTGATTATGAATGGATTATGAATTCTTACATATGGTTTATGTTTCTATTCATAGAATGTATGTATCTATTCATATATTTTATGTAGGAGTTCATACAAATTATGTAAAAGTTCATAGTTTTGTATGTACATTTCATAGAATTTAAGATCCAATTTATGGTGAGTACGATAATAATTTTGTTTGTACCTATCATATTATATATTATATGTAATGATTCATAAAAAAACGATATATTATATTATTATTTTTTTTTTTGTATATTACTACATGTTGTCAGATTTTATATGATTAGAAACATGCAATTAATACAAATAAAGACCAACACTCAAAAAATTATTTTCCAAGTGTGTACTGTGACAAAACGGAAAAAGGACAAATTTCAAAGAAACAGAAATCTCATACCTTTGTCGCCCTGATGAGATACTATATCTATTATTATGGTATATTTGGTTCCAAAAATTAGGTGAGCACTTCCAATGATTTTGTTCATGCAAAATATGAATAGTTGCATACGTTTTATGTAGCAGTTCATATATTTTATGAATTTTTCATATGCATTCATACATATTTTGAATGCATTTGGATTGTTCATTTTCCCCTAACAATGTAAGAACGAAATATGTGTATGAATGCGGCTTCATAATTTCTATGATTTATTCATATAAATAATACGATGGGATGGGCCGGGCAAAAAGAGGATGAAAAACTGTGACATATACTACGGACCGTGTTATAGTGAGCAATACAAAACGAGTGGTGGGTGCACGACTGGGTCGTACGCAACTTTCTCTTTCACAGCGAGTTGGGTGTTAGATCAAATAGTAAGCATTTTGATTATTAATGCTTAAAATGATATGAATAATGTTGAAATGTGATTATACGAACGTTTACTACGAAATTTGAAGGAATCGGTGTCTATGGGAATAATAATGATTTTTTGTTATTGGCCAAAACTGAAAATTCCGTTTAGTGATAGTTGGGCTAAAACTAATTATGTGGAATTGCTTCAAGCTGTAATAGTAGTATATATATTAAATTTCATTCAATTTGACATAATAGTTTGCGAGAAATTATCAATTTTCCTTATATGGCCTAAATGACAAAATCCGTTATATGGATTTTCTCGAAAAAACTGGGTATGCAGTTTTGTTGGAGCTAATATGGTTATAGTACATATAAAGTTTAATCAAAATCGTTAGAGCCGTTTTCGAGAAAATTGAGGTTATGTGTAATTTTTATATGGCAGGTACCATTATTAACATGGCTAAAAGCAAACAAAAAAAATGGCCTAGAATTATGACTAAAATAAGCTTGGATACGAAGTTTGACGAAAATCGGTCTAGCCGTTTAGGCTGGGGAGACGATCACGGACAGACGGACAGACGGACCGACGGACCGACGGACGGAATTCCAAAAACCACTTTTTTAGGCTCCGCTATCATCGTAATGTTAGAATCAATCAAAATCTCGAGGTCGAAAATTTTCACGAAAACAATATCTTTCTCTTTGTAAGAGAAAGTTAAAAAGGATTTAGGCGATGCGCTGTCATGTGACTTCTTTAATCTAATTCTTGAGAGAATTGTGCAAAACTCCAAAGCCAACACCAGAGGCACAATTTTCCAAAAGTCGGTGCAACTACTAGCATACGCTGACGATATTGACATCATTGGTAGGACTCAACGTGATGTCATAGCCACGTTTGCTTGTATAGAGAAGGAAGCGGCGAGAATGGGTTTAGCAGTAAATGAGGGTAAGACTAAGTATATGCTGTCAACACGAAAGGACACACAACATCGACGAATTGGACAGAACGTCACCATTGACAGATATAACTTTGAGGTAGTACGGGACTTTGTCTACCTCGCCTCCGCTATTAACTCTGACAACAACATCTCGTCAGAAATTAAACGAAGAATTACTCTTGCCAACCGCTGTTTCTTCGGGCTAAGAAGGCAATTTAGTAGTAAAGCCCTCACTCGAACTACTAAGGAGATCCTATATAAGACCCTGATCATCCCAGTCCTGCTCTACGGCGCTGAAGCATGGACCGTATCAAAAGCGGATGAAGAAATCCTTGGTAGATTCGAGAGGAAAATTCTTCGAAAAATCTTCGGTCCCGTTAGCGTTGACGGGCTATGGAGAAGAAGATTCAACCAAGAAATATACGAGCTGTACAGCGACATGCCCCTGGTCAAAAAACTCCGCATTGGACATTTAAGATGGCTAGGACATGTAGAACGAATGGACACCAATACTCCGGCTCGCTGAGTCTTCGATTCCCAGCCAGACGTCGGACGCAGTAGAGGAAGACCTCGCCTTAAGTGGCGCGCACAAGTGGAAACCGACCTCAACCAACTTGGAGTGCGCAACTGGAGGCAGTTAGCTAAGGACCGGGCTAATTGGAGAGGCATGTTGGTTGAGGCCCAGGTTCATTCCGGACTGTAGCGCCACTTAAGTAAGTAAGTAAGTAAGTAAGTAAATAATGAAACAAATCATTATGAAATGTGTACGAATTGTTCATACTCGTATGAAAAAATATATAAAATTTTCGATTTTAGATTTCCCAACAACAACTGCAATGTAAAAATTTTCATGAATCGAAATAAATTCTTATGAATTTTTACAATATCTGCATGAATACTGCATAGGTACAATTTAATGAATTTAGGTGAATGAACGCAAATGAAGTGCACATTTATACGAAACGGTCATATAAAATCTCGGTCATCGGGTATCTTAACCCTCAACTCACAAGAAAGACAAATCTTCGAAATGCCTGCAAACTGAAAGTTCAATATGTTACAGCTAAATTTGCCACAAAAATGACCAACCTCTTTCCCTTAATTCCATTCGGTCCCACTTATGTTTATGGCCGCAAACATAGAATCTGGAGAAGTGGTGTATTGGTCCACAATCTTTAGACTCTTTGTATGCAATCAAGGAATGTTATAGCAAGTGCAACAGAGGTCCATTCAAGCAGTATTGACAAACTTTGTTCGGTCTGCTCAAAGGAGAGTGGGAAACTCAAAACAGAGGAGAGGTCGCTTTTTACTTGTGCGAGGTCTTCATCTCCTGCGTCCGTCGTCTGACCAGGAAGAAGACTCTGCGAGCTGGAGTTTTTGTGCCCATGGTGAGTTTTTTGACCAAGTCTATGTCAATGTACAGCTCGTTAAGCTCTTGGTTGGATATTCGTCTCCATAGCCCGCCATTGCGAACAGGACAAAATAATTTTTTTAGATTTTTTTTTTGAGGGGTGTGGGCTTTACTACTAAGAGTGTTTGGCAAGACTAATGATTTGCTTTATTCTGACGAGACTTTGTTAGCAGAGTTAATAGTGGAGCCGAGGTAGACAAAGTATTACCCTCGCTCATAACTTAACCCATATTTTTACGCTTTCTTCTCTATACTAGCAAACGTGGCTATGCCATCACCTTGAGTCAGACCAAGACATTACTGCAGATGTTCAGAAAAGCGTATCGATAGCCAGTTTATACCAAGTAGACCTTTTTTTTAACACTATCAGATCTGTGTCGTAGCGAGCTTAATACAAGCAGCATCTACGAGCAGAGATTTGCCACAGCATATAATATGCATCCACAGGCTCATCATTTAGTGCATTTGTTAGTGGGACAAAACAGAACATAGATGAAACTAAGTTTGAAATCACTAGCAAAATCAATAAACGATTAAATTACAATGAAGCTATATATGTTATTAAACAAAGGACAATTTTAAATATACTTATTACGGCTCTAGAATACAATTTCGCAGAGTGTTTTTCAAACTACTTTTACTAATATGCAGTTCAACTACGTCGTTATTTTTATTGTAAACTCTACTCATGCGACTAGTAGCCTCATGCATGCCATAGTTGTGTTTATGGCTAGGTATATGTAATATATTGAATCTACGCAGGTTGTAGGAACCTCCCCGAGTATTAAAACCAATAGCACTTAAAAGATCAGGAGCATCAATTTGTCCTGATAATAATTGGTGTAAGAAAACCATGTCATTGTTAAGTCTACGTTGAGACAAAGGCAATAGTTGCAGCAGTTTAATTCTGCACCTATACGGAGGCAAATTGTGGAGATCATCCCATGGAAGTCCTCTCAAAGCAAATCTTATGAATTTACGTTGGACTGATTCAATTCTATTCGAATGAACTACATAGAAGGGTGTCCAAACTTGTGAAGCATACTCCAAGTGAGGCCGAACTAGACAGTTATAGAGCGAAAGAGTGACGTAAGGGTCATTAAACTCTTTTGACCATCTTTTAATAAATCCTAACATAGAGTTTGATTTACTGACGATAACGTTAATGTGTTTATTAAACTCCATTTTGGGATCAAAATATACACCAAGATCTTTAAAACTGTCTGCACGACAGAGAGTGTGCCCGGACAGAGTATATTTAAAATTACATGGAGCGCGTTTTCGTGAAAATGACATATGCTGGCACTTTGTAGGGTTCAGATTCAAACCGTTTTTAAGACACCATATGGTAAAACTATTTAAATCGGTTTGTAGTGAAAGCGAATCGTTTAGATCTTCTACACATTTGAAAATGTTCATATCATCAGCATATATCAATATTTTGCTATCTCGAATACAAGCTTTTACATCGTTAATTGCAAGTATAAAAATTCTTGGTCCTAAATGACTTCCTTGAGGTACTCCAGAGTGAGCAACAAAAGGGTCTGACTTGGAACCTCTAAATTTTACTTGGTATGTTCTCAATGAGAGGTATGATTTAACCCAATTTATGAAACCTGGAGGGAATCCATACGCCTTAAGTTTAAAAATTATGATGTTATGTGATAACTGGTCAAAGGCTTTGGAGAAGTCGGTGTATATACAATCGACTTCTTTTTTATTTTCCAAACTATTGGAGCAGTGATGCATGAAAGTTAATAGATTTGTTACAGTGGATCGATGCTTAACAAAGCCATGTTGTTCATCACAGATGATGTTTCGACAAAGGAAGACCAATTTATCACAAATAATATGTTCGAATAACTTGGGAATGCAAGATAGTTTTGAGATAGGTCTATAATTAGAAATATCTCCACGCTCACCTTTTTTTAAAAACAGGTGTAATAAATGCATTTTTCCATTGAGTTGGGAATACACCAGTGGCAAAGGAGCTTTCAAACATATACTTAAGGTATGGCAAAAGAGCATCTTTGCATTGCTTTACGACTACTGGTGGGATTCCATCGGGCCCCGCTGAATAGTCATTATTTAATAAAGAGATATATTTAAGTAGTGTCTCATCGTCAAATATAACGTTGCTGAAACTAACTTGAGGACAGCCATTGAGAAATAATGTTCGTCTAAGACAAGAGGGGTGTCAATAAATGATTTACTGAAATTCTCTGCGAATAAGTTAGATAAAATTAGAGAGTCCGATGTTTTTGAATTATTATAAGAGAAATTGGCTGGATATCGATCCGTTTTTCTCTTCGAATTGACAAAGCCCCAAAAGCGTTTAGGGTCATTTTTAAGAGCGTTCTCCATATTGACTATATAGCCATTATATAAACTACTTGATATCGTAGAGAATTCATTAAAATAATTCAGGTATTTATCATAGTCGTGATGATTCTGGCTTTTTACAAAATTATTCCAGGCCCGGTTACGTCTATTTCGAAGAGATTTAAGCTCTTTCGTGTACCAAGGATGCTGGGTTTGATCATTTTTTGAATATTTGACTGGGATTGTTCTATCCATGCAATCTTTTATTAGAAAATAAAATTTTTTAACAGCTTCTTCTAAATTGGAGAAGCTTTCAAAATTTACATTCGAAAGAATAATTTCTTCGGATAGCCTTTGAAAATTTGCTTTCCGAAAGTCAAAAGAGTACGAACGATCGTACGAATTAACGTTTTCGTACAGATGTCCGCCTATTTCAATGAAAATATCCAATGGAGGATGATTTTTGTCTATGTTAGTAATGCTAGTACTAGATTTTAATACTGCAGTACTAACAGAGTCAGAAGAAAAAACTAAATCGAGAATTCGATTATTATGATTTTTTATACAGCTTGTTTGCTGTAAGTCAAATGATAAAATTTTGTCAAGTAATAGTAGCTCTTGTTGTGCAGAATCTTCAGATGGTATAAAGTGAGGTTCTCCCTCAGAAGGCACCCAATCTATGTGCGGCAAGTTAAAATCACCCAGTAACAAGATAGTACTGTCACAAAAAGATAAGTCAAAGATATATTCTAAAGCCTTTGATAGCTCAGAATACAGAGTGCAAAGACGATATGAGGGAATGTACGCATTTGCAACATAAAGATATTTTTTTCCAAGAGATATCTTAACACAGATTATTTCTATGTTAAGAGGGAATGGAAATTCTATTTTCTCAGAGGTTAGATGACTGCGGACTGCAGTAAGAACACCTCCACCAAGCGCTTTTAGGTCATTTATATGGCGGTCACTCCTATATACTGAGAACTCGTGATTAAAGAGTTCCGAGTCAAGTATACTGGCGTTAAGCCACGTTTCAGTCAAGGAGAATATGTCATGGGAAAAGGCTCGGGAATTTAGAAAAAATGTTTTTGTTTTTGTTCGGAGCCCTCTTACATTTTGGTAGTAGAGGGACAGTCTTTGTAGTTTTTTGAAGTAGGACTGTTTTCTTTGCGGGTTACTTTTCGCGGCTTAAACTCATTAAGAATAGTATTTGAAGGCCATGAGTTACTGTTGCATACCGTTTCAAAGAGACCAGCAGGAACAAGTATTTTAAATGACGAAACAAAGCTATCAGGCTTACTGATTTTTGTACATTTAATTAAGGGGCCTCTGGGAACGAGATTTGTTGAAACCAAGTGATTTATGACATCGTCAACCGAAGTGCTTGGTTTCAACCGTGAAATAAAAATCGATTTCGGTTTAGGAATCGATTCAATCGAGGATATATTTTTGGTAACTGCACGAATTGAATCAGATAATGGGAAAACGGTAACGGGAGAAGGATCAGCCTGAGAGGACTCGACCGACAAATTTTGAACGTCATTTGTTTTGTTTTGATGTTGGCTTCTCAAATTTGAGCGCTTAGCTCTCGGATTTGCCAACGATGAATTGTTGACACGTTTTCGCTTTGCTGTGACAGTTTTATCGTTGGATGTTTTGGAAGGGCTGGATAGAATGGACGTGGTTACAGAATCACTTATCTTTTCTGTTTTATCTAACGAGGTTTGTAAAGACTCTGTAGATGTGGAAACATCACATGACTCACATGGGTCTGAGAAGGAAGACACAGTGGATAATGTGTGATTAAAACTCTCAAACAAGTCTTTAAAGCCTTTTGAGAGCTTTGCAATGTCAGATTTAAATATCGACATTTTAAAGGCGAGACTGGACAAAGATAATTTTCGGCAAGCAATGCAATACCAAAAAGTTCCCTCTGTTGAGTTTACCTTGTCCATAAATGCGTTGGTAGATCCAACCTAGAGTGCAAATAACAACATCACAAACAACATAATACCAAAAGTCAATGGAATGGCCTTACAAGATATCCAGTTGTAGCTTATAGTCATACAGTCAATCCAACAACGATACTGACAATACAATATGTTATACTCTCCAGCACTAAGGATGAAGTCATTTAAGGTTATAAAACCCAGTAATTAAGAGAAGGAAAGTCAACCATCATTCCTCCGGTGTACAAATTAACTGTTTGTCAATATGTTTGATAGCAAGACGCTGGACTCAATCAAGTAGACTTCAGCAAGTTGCAATAGCATCCGCCATGAAGTCAAGTCAGAGAAAATAGGACAGTTATACAAATTAAAACAGAGTAGGTGATAGAACTGAGCTTTGGGGGCACACCAGAGTTTGTTAGAAATTGGTTGCCAGTTGACTTGTATTGAGCTGATACGCAGAAAACTAGTAATCCATTTTATGAAAGTATTACCGACACAAAAACTATAAGGCTCATTGACAAGAGCACTATGCCAGAGGCTCAGTGGTGCGATCATTAGTGCGATGAACTGCCGCGCAGAAGGTCTGGGTTCGATTCCCAGCCGTAGCAACACCGCAAAATGATTTTTCATTGGCCCTCCTCTCGTGATGATCTGACAAATCATCCGAGTAGTATTAATTGTCAAGAATAGCTTAATCGTACGTATTCGGCATAAAACAGGAGGTCCCGCCATCGTGCACTTGTACACACGCACACATGAATGGTTGTGAGAAAGCTAGGCCCTGGGTACTAACGAGCTTGTTGCCCCAAAAATTAGTATTTTTGCTATGCCACACTCTATCGAAGGCTTTTGTGATATCCAGAGCACTTTTTTCACTAGGGTAGACCATAAGATTACAAGTGGAACATTACTGTCGAAAATCATAATGACACTAAGACACTAAGGAGATAAGGAGATGTTTAACGTAAGACCATAAAAACTTGCTGACATTAGAATATTGCAGTATTTTTTGCCTCACATTGCGGTCACGTAAGAATTCAGCAAATCTTAATAGTATAGACAAAAATTTTCCTCTGAAGTTCCTCCATTAGTTTTATGCTGATGAATTCCCTAGGAATAAAGTCAGCGGCGACATTAACAGTTATATTGAAGAAACATACTTACTTACTTAAGTGGCGCTACTGTCCGGGATGAACCTGGGCCTCAACCAACATGCCTCTCCAATAAGCCCGGTCCTTAGCTAACTGCCTCCAGTTGCGCACTCCAAATCGGTTGAGGTTGGTTTCTACTTGTGCCCGCCACTTAAGGCGAGGTCTTCCTCTACTGCGTCCGACGTCTGGCTGGGAATCGAAGACTATAGCGAGACGGAGTATTGGTGTCCATTTGTTCTACATGTCCTAGCCGTCTTAAACGTCCAATGTGGAGTTTTTTGACCAGGGGTATGTCGCTGTACAGCTCGTATAGTTCGTGGTTGAATCTTCGTCTCCATAGCCCGTCAACGCAAACGAGACCGAAGATTTTTTCTCTAGAATCAACCAAGGATTTCTTCATCCGCTTTTGATACGATCAAAGCCGTAAAGCAGGACTGGGATGATCAGGGTCTTATATAGGATCTCGTAAGTAGTTGGAGTGAGGTCTTTACTGATAAATTGTCTTCTTAGCACAAAGTACCAGCGGTAGGAAAGAGTAATTCTTCGTTTAATTTCTGACGAGATGTTGTTGTCAGAGTTAATAGCGGAGCCGAGGTAACCAAAGTCCCGTACTACCTCAAAGTTATATCTGTCAATGTTATTTGTCCTTTCGTGTTGACAGCATATGCTTAGTCTTACCCTCATTTACTGCTAAACCCATTTTTGCCGTTTCCTTCTCTATACTAGCAACCGTGGCTATGACATCATGTTGAGTCCTACCAATGATGTCAATATCGTCGGCGTATGCTAGCAGTTGCACCGATTTTTGGAAAATTGTGCTCGGGAGTTTTGCACAATCCTCTCAAGAATCAAATTGAAGGAATCACATGACAGTGCATCGCCTTGTCTAAATCCTTTTTTGGTATCGAATGTGTCGGTGAGGTCGTTTCCGACCCTGATCGAGCAGCGAGAATTCTCCATCGTCATCCTACACGAACAGACGAGTTTGAGCGGTAAACCCAACCTAGACATGGCTCTGCATAGTTCGTCTCTGTAAATGCTGTCGTATGCGGCTTTGAAATCGATAAATAGGTGGTGGGTATCGATTTGGACTTCTTGGGTTTTTTCCAGGATCTGCCGAAGTGTGAATATTTAATCGGTTGTGGACTTTCCTGGCCTAAAACCACACTGAAAGGGGACGATCAGGTTGTTGGTAAACGGTTTCAGGCGTTCACATATTAAGGCAGATCAGGTTGTTGGTAAACGGTTTCAGGCGTTCACATATTAAGGCAGATCTTGTAGGCGATGTTGAGGAGACTTATGCCTCTTTAGTTGGCGCAGTTCAGAGGGTCTCCTTTCTTGTGGATCGAGCAAACGATACTGAGGTTTCGTTCTTCAGGCATACTTTCATCCAACAGATTTAGCTTATGAGTTGGTGGATGTTACTTACCAAGTCATCTCCGCCAGCTTTATAAAGCTCAGCGGGAAGGCGGTCATTTCCCGCGGCCTTATTGAGCTTGAGTTTGATATTGCTATCCTAACTTCACTTAGGTCGGGTGGTTGGCAGTTTTCGCTGCCGTTGCCAATATTAAATGATTCGTTTTGCCTGACAGCGAAATGTTGTTCGTCGTCGCCGTTTAACAGTCTACAGAAGTGGTTCTTCTTGCCTAAGTCTGGCACTTATAACAAATCCCCATCCGAATAGTCGCTGCTTCTGCTTACTATAACACGGTCCATAGTAGAAGTCACAGTTTTTCATCCTATTTTTGCCCGGCCCATCCCATCGTATTTTCTGGATATCAGTAATGTCAGCTTTGTAGCAGTTTAGGGCTTCCGCTAGTTGTTCGCCTGCACCTCTCCTGTTTAATTTTCTCACATTCCAGGTGCATATACGAAAATCATTGTCTTTTTTTCGAAGGACATAGAGACCAGTTAAAAAACACATACAATGAGTTAAGCATGCTGCAATTAGCACTCTCGTATTGCCATATTGTTCTTCTAGGATATTTTTTATTAACTGGCTGTTTTGAGTACGAGAATTCAGCCAACAACAGATAATGATCCGAATGGATCTAATGGAGATAAAACTGCCACAATCTAATAATAGACGTTCAGTCGGGGTTTAGAAAGACTTAATCCTGTGAAAGTGTCAACCTCGTTATAACCGAATGGAAAGATCAAATTGCCCAAAGAATACGTGTGTATTGCGTATTTCTAGATCTAAAACGGGCATTTGAAACGATAGACAGAGATTTACTACTAAAAAAGCTGAAATGTAACAAACATTCAGAAGATATATTTCCACCAAGAGCAGAGTCAATAAACATCTACCATCGTTTTTTCTGGCCATTTCTTAAGCATTATAGGTTGGTCTCACTTGAGATTCGTATATACAAGGTGGCGCAAAAGTAATCCTCCTATCAAAAAATGCTATAAATTTTGCGATTGGCCCCAAATGTCAGTTCTGTTTTGACATTTGTGTAGTAAACACATGCGAAATACACGTTAATAAACAATGTTACGCTACACTACTCCAGAACGCGGAATATTAGTGACTATTTATTTGAGCAATAATTTTTTTTAAATTACAGCCAAAAAAACATCAGAAGGTTATTTATGCGCCACCTTGTACAAAAGATGATTTCATTTGTTGCAAATAACAAATGAAACATCGGGTTTAAAATTTATCTTCAGGCATCTCGGGGAGCGGCTTCACCATTATTGGGTCACCTCACCAAAACTACTATTTCAAAAATGATGGTGTTTGCTGATCAACATATGATGTTTGGTATCGAAGCACAGACTATCTTATTCATTGTCTGTAGCGTGCTACCACTTTGCTATCATTATTGAGGATAGCCCCAAACAAAGCGTGAAATCCCATTCTCAGAGTTTAACGCTAAAAGCGTCCGAAATCCAATTATTTAAATATTACATTACTCACCTATACTTACTCCACTTATCCCAATCTGGGATCGAGAATATGCTTTCCTATGCTCGTTTAATTATTCAAATTCTTAAATATCACGTAGCTGGGTCACCATTAAACTGGTTATTTCACATCTCATTCCATTTGGGAAATTGGAATTTGTTTCCACACCTACACTATACCTTAGTAATCCGCTATTATAACAGATGGTTATTTAATACAATTACCGAGAAAACACAAAACATTTTCAATGTCATGAAATATTCCAATAGGACATCCGTTCTGGCAAAGTAGGAAGTCCAGATTCTTCGGATAAAACTTGAATCCAAAAATAAACGAACCTCTTGCCACTCACATTCGTGTCGTGGAATCATTGAGAGATCATTAAAGCCCATCTCCCCCCCCCCCCCCAAAACCATCAAACCCAAATACCCCAACGAACGTGGGAGTAACGCATTGAAGTGGTTTGGCCGTCTCACAAATTGGTATTCTAGGCGGACAACTTCATTCAAGGGATCAGGATACTTGATTAGCTGCCACCATAATAAATATGTTACGCCAATTAGTACACATGCATGCGCTTAACCTATGAAACTGTGTCTACTTACGGAATGTGCACGGTCGTAGCCTCCGCCCACGGATGTGGCTATAGTTGTCTCCCGAAAACTTGACTGGTCTCGGGCGAAACCATTGTTGTAATAAAAACTCCTTCGTTTACCGCAAAGTGTCTCCTTGAAGGCCACCCGATATCGATGGGACATAACGTTATATAGTATTGGATTTATCGTACTGAAAGTAGATACAAAAAAAAAAAAAAAACACAATGAATGGCGATATTGTTTTCCTTTAGAATAGCGGAACACTATAGCCAACCCCTTGGCAAATCGATATTTCTTTATGCCGAGGAGTTTCTTTTGGCAGTTCTAAGTCATCACTTCTTTGTGCGAAATGAACTGAAGTGGAGCAGACAATCAGTTGCCTACGGGCTGATAGATCTTTCGTCCTTTTTTGCATCCCATTTATTGTCGATAACGATAACTTACCATGAAACATAATAACTGAATCCACCGATGAAGAACAGCCATTCGTTCACATCCTGGTAGAGATCCCATTGTCGGGCGTATAAATAGAGCAAACGTTGTGCATGAAATGGTGCCCAACAAACGAAAAATGTGATGACAACAGCAGCTAAGGGCGACAAAATGGAGAAAAACACCGATGAACGGATAAGAATAGATCGAATCTTAAATTGATGAGGGTTTCCAGTGGCGACGACGGTCCTGTAAATGCATTTGCGATGGAAAATACGAAATTGCCTTGAGCAGTTACTGAGGATTTTCTTTTTTTAATATCACGAAAGTGACAATGGTGAGTTATTTATAAAATTAAATATAGGGTGGCTGATGATATGGTCTACCAAATAAAATCTTTTATTTTTTTTTTTGAGTATGTAATCACATTGTTAACGGGAAAATAAAAAAAACATATCTATTCAATATTTAACAAGATGATTGCATCTTACCTTAGGAATATGAAGAAATTGAGATAAATGTAGATTCAAGAATATCTTTCTGTGAGTTTAAGGTATTGCAAATGATTGCAAGTATTTTCGTAGAGTCAATTCAGTTTACTGGTCTCATCAAACCAGACTTGACTTGCTATACTTATAAGTGCGAATGTCGATGACAAGATGAAAAACACTATAAAAAGCACGAAATATCCGGCCTGCTTCCATCACGAAAAACGGGAAACAACGTTCGTGTCTGCACCTGGAATGTACGAGCATTGAAATAAGAGGTACATCCGAACAACTAGCGGAAGCCCTAAGCCTCTATAAAACTGACATTACTTTCATCCAGGAAATATGATGGTATGGGTTAGGTAAAAGGAGGATGAAACACTTTGACATCAATTAAAGTCCACTTTATGGTGCACAGAAGAGCAGCGACTATTAGGTTGTGGAAGTGACAGACTAAGCAAGAAGGCTTATTCCTTGAAAACATTAGCGAACGTAGTATAAAAATCCGCATCAAGGCCAAATTCGCCAACATAAGCCTTATATGCTTATCAAGCTTTGACGGAAAAAGATGATATTGCTAAGTGTTTCTTAAATCGACATGACAAAACCTATAAGTGAATGCTGAAGTACGATGTTAAAATCGTGCTGGGAGATTTAAACGTAATGAAAGCAAAGAGAAGTTTTTAGAAATAACGATAGACAAGAGGCACGCATCCAGTATTTTAGATGTCCGAACATTCCGAGGGGCTAACATCGACCTCGGACCACTTACTTGTTTCAGACAAGGTAAGAATGCAGAAATACAAAGCTGCCATTGACCTCTAAAAGGAAGGAAGAACACTGGCTTTTCAGAAAGAAGAAAAATGAGCACAAAAAAACTCGCGATTAAGGACATAGAGAAGTGGCACTTTAAGAAGGATCTTCAAAAGTTTTACCAAAGTGTAAAATGTCAAAGCCAGGGATTCTAGGTGCGATAAGAATCCAGTAGAGATAAACAAGGAAATATCGTAGTTGTTACACAGTCGAAGCCGAAGATATGGAAGAACCTGCCGACCTAAGTGAAGTGAGGATAGCAATATCTAAACTAAAGCTTAACAAGGCCGCCGAAAATAACGGCCTTCCCGCCGAGTTTTACTAAGCCGGAGGAGATGACTTGGTAAGTAACATCCACCAACTCATAAGCCAAATCTGGTCGGATGAAAGTCTGACTGAAGAATGGAACCTCAGCTTTGTGTGCCCGATCCATAAAAATGGAGACCCTCTAAACTGCGCTAACCACAGAGGCATGAGTCTATTAAACATCGCCTACAAGATCCTACCTGCCGTAATAACGGGTGATTTTTTAGCTGGTTTGGTTTTGGCAACACTGGTTTTGACAGCTGACGTGTGTTTAGTACCTTGTGTCACTGTCAAACAGCTTCAGTTTGGTTTGCAATTTAACCATGGATCGTCTTACAAATGAACAACGCTTGCAAATTATTGAATTTTACTATCAAAATTCGTGCTCGGTTCGAAATGTTCATCGCGCGCTGCTTCCATTTTATGATCGGCATTCTCGACCTTCTGAGCAGTCTATTCGGAAGATTGTGACCAAATTTCACACCAAATTTACTTTGTTGGACATTAAACCACCAACACGTTTACGTACTGTGCGTAGTGAAGAAAATATTGCGGCCGTATCAGCTAGTGTGACAGAAGACCGCGAAATGTCGATTCGGCGCCGTTCCCAGCAGTTAGGCCTTTGTTACAGCACTACGTGGAAAATTTTGCGGAAGGATTTGGGCGTAAAGCCTTTTAAGATACAGCTGGTGCAAGAACTAAAGCCAGCCGACCTACCACAACGCCGAATTTTTGGTGAATGGGCTCTTGGAAAGCTGGCCGAGGATCTGCTTTTTTATCGAAAAATTGTGTTCAGCGATGAGGCTCATTTTTGGTTGAATGGGTACGTAAATAAGCAAAATTGCCGCATTTGGAGTGAAGATCAGCCAGAAGCATTGCAACAGCTACCAATGCATCCCGAAAAAGCCACTGTTTGGTGCGGTTTATGGGCCGGCGGCATTATTGGGCCATATTTCTTCAAAGATGATGCGAATCGCAGCGTTACTGTCAATGGTGAACGCTACCGAGCGATGATAACACACTTTTTTTTGCCCGAAATGGAAGTTCTTGACTTGCATGATATGTGGTTTCAACAAGACGGTGCCACATGCCACACAGCACGCGAAACAATGGCGCAATTGCGAGGCGAGTTTGGTGAACAGTTAATTTCACGTTTCGGGCCGGTCAATTGGCCGCCTAGATCGTGCGATTTGACACCATTAGATTATTTTTTGTGGGGGTATGTCAAGGCTAATGTCTATAGGGACAAGCCCGCTTCGATTGACGCACTGGAAGCCAACATCCATGCATTCATTCGTGAGATACCGGCCGATATGTGTGAAAGAGTATGCCAAAATTGGACTCAGCGGATGGGCTACCTGAGACGCAGCCGTGGTCAACATTTGCATGAAATTATCTTTAAACATTAAATTGCAAGGTTCAAACTATCGATTCAAATAAATATTTCATTAATTTTTTCGAATTTCTTGTGTTTTTTTTTTAAAAAAAGTTTTAAACCTCTTAAAAAATCACCCGTTATGTGAATGTCTGAAACCGTTTACCAACAACCTGATCGGCCCTTATTTGTGTGGTTTTAGGATAGGAATGTCCGCAACTGATTAAATCTTCAAGGCCTGCTCAGAATGCATATCTGTAGTTGGTATCTTGCATCGCTGTCAAAAGGGAGATACATTTCTTGCATGAAGTTGCCCTCTATTCAACTTCAAGCTACAGATTCACGAAGATACACATTGTGTAAGCGCTTGCGGGTTGTCTTGATTTTAACTTTTCACTCAGCTACAGATACCAGCTACAGATATGCATTCTGAGCAGGCCTTCACACTTCGGCATATCCTGAAAAAAAAACCAAAGAAGTCCATATCGATACCCACAACCTATTAATCGATTTACAAGCCGCATACGACAGCATTTATAGAGACGAACTATACAAAGTTGCATGTCTAGGTTTGGAATATCGCCCAAACTCCATCTGTGAAGGCTGTCTTTATCCATTGCTATACGGATATCATCATGAACTTTTAGTATTGCAGATACACAACATTCTATCATACGTAACTAAAATAAATAGGTACTTGTGTTATTAAATGAATCTGCATGTACTAGCATATTTGGATTTGAAAATCCGAAATATCTATTCACACTGTTGGCAAAATCCAAATCCATCAAAAGAGTCTCGCAGTTAGAATTACAATAGTGAAGCGTGGCCTTCCCACGAGGCCGTCTCATTGGGCATGTTGACATAGAAGGTGCACCAGGTTGCTCTCTTTTTCTTCCTCAAAAAGAGTATACGTATGTTTTGAGAGACAATTTTTAGTGGTCCGTTCTAATCTCTTTGTGGAGCTCGTGACTTTGATGAATTATTACCTTTTATTATTATTGCCTGTGAAGAGTGACCTTGCCACGAGGCCGTCTGGTAGTGCCGACTGATGACCTTGCATCGTTTAGGGTTCACGAGGGTTTCTACTTGTCTATCCAGTTCTTTATCAGGTGTATTTTGTTATGTGAGGTAAGCGTATTATCTAACACTTCTTTCCTGGTCTGAGACTAGCAGGCGCATAATTAGCTTTTCAAAAAGAAGTCAGCAGGGCTAAAATCTGGAGAGACCATGTTTTGAGAGCACACGCTTAGGAAATTTTCGTTGCCGAAACTGCATGGCTTTGCAGTATGGCATTGCGCACCATCTTGTTGAAACCAGTAAGCATCTACACTTTTTCACACATTTGTGGGCAGACATGCACAATATCGAAGCCCTGTTTCGCCTTCTCTGAAGAAAATGATGGCCTCTGGTTTTGACACAGCGCGCGGGGGAATAATTTCTCTTACTGCTTCAACCAGGATATTGGACTGTCTTGAGAATTGATTCATACCATTGATACTATTTTCAATAAAATACTATTTCGGAGCGTTGTTGCGGTGTGAAGTGATTCAAGCCCCTTAAAGTAAATACGACAAAAGCCATCCAGGAAATTTAGTCAAAATCATTGAAATTTTAACCTCCCGAATGCGTTATGTTCTATATTTTCATTCAAAGGAAATACAATTGACTGGATAATGCACACAGCTTGTTTTATTTTATAAAAAAACCGTCTTTATTGAGAATCCTTTCATAGAACAGTCGTTTCTATAATTTGAACTACTGGAATTTGATCCAATCAAATCTCCTCCATATTGTAATGTACACCTTATGGGATAAAGCCTTGTGAAAAACTATCTTCAAATACCGCCTTTGCTGACATACAGACAGAAATACATTCCAAAGAAACAGCTGAGCAAATCCCTTGACATTGTTAATTAGTTTTCATTCAAAATCATATGCATTTGATCCTTCTATGCATTAAACGAGGAACCAACAATATTTCACTTAATTATAAATGTAAGCTCAAAGTTTTCACCAACTGGAATAATAGCACGTTCCACCTCAGTTGATTATTCGATTGAGGCTTACAATTGCAACGCAAATGCATTCATCTTTCTACACCGCCAACGTCTGTCTCAGCAAATACCATTATACGGCCGTAAGCCTTATGAAACCAACTACATACCTAACATTCGTATCACAGCCTTTCGCGACTGCTGATGCCTCGACTCCTTGTGCATAGATCCTTGCTGAACTCCTACGTACGCCACCACCAATCATAAAAGAGAAACAAAAAGTAGACAAATTAATTTCAATACCTACACTGCAGCCGGATATGCACCGCAACAGAACAAATACATACCCAATTGTTGTGTAGTCCGTGATCGTATCTGCATTCCCATACGGCCGTACAATATCATTATAAGGACCATCGGGATAACGAAAAACAGACAGAAAGACAGCTCCCACAATGGAAATCCCTCCGGATTGTCAAGCATTCCACAGAATGATGACTTTTCTATCGTACTGTTATCTGGAAAGAGAAATGCGTACTCATTGTAGTAGGGCTGGACGAGACGACCACTACGTGGTATAAGGACGTCCTGAGGGTGGACGATGTGACACCTACCAGGCGGGTACTTCAGATAATCGATTTTTGTCAGCAGAAAGAACGGCACAGCACTGATGAAACTGATAACCCACAGTGCAGCTATGATGCGAATGGCTCTTTTGAAGCCACTCATCGCATACAGGTGCAACGGATGACAGATGGCCAGGAAGCGTTCCATTGAGAATGCCACAATTGTAAGGACGGACACATAGGTCGATCTATGTTTGCATGCAGAGGAGTGGAAGAATGAAATTATAATTAGTCATTTTGATCACTTTGTTAGTCGAACTTACGCTTCAGATATTAATGCTCGAATTTTACAAAATGGAAGTCCCAAATTGTATGGATACTGATGCCAGTATAAACTTATTTCGTAGGGCAGTCCTAAAATGAGATATAATGAGAATTTGTAGATACGCATTCGGTTGCAGTTGGTTAGTGTCAACGGAAAGTGTTGTGTTATTTTAAAGCCATAATTGGAAATTTTGAAGAATCCTTATATCAGGTATATTTCTGAGTGCGGTATGTTGTGTACTCGGTAGTCATGTGCGTAAAATAATCGAATCATTTTCAGAGACTTGCAATAACTTGTTTATTCATCTAGTTGTTGAACAAATGCTTTGGTGTGGATGGTCCGAGTTATTAAACTTGAAAAGATATTACAAAATCAAAATTGCAAATGAGCCATGTAATCTACATGCTCAGGCGATAATGTCTGCTGCCTTAGTAAGGGTGCACGAAATAAATAACCTACAGAAACTGGTCTGACAATTTTTAGAAGCAGGGGTATTGCACAGAGATGGTATGCTAACGTCAGCATGTAATGCCATGCCCTAGGGGTTGGACTGGCCTTCCAGGTTGGATTTGTACTTTGGGTTAACAAATTAAAAATACATAATGAGAAGGCTACAATCCGCTGTGCGGATCGTTGAATATCCTATCTCAACCCATACTTAAAATTAATATCCTCAAAATGTGGGCCTTATGGCGATGAAATAGAAAATGCATTGTTAAAACATATTATTCAGACTTTTTATCAACATATTTTATGGTCCGACAAATAACAAAGTTTTTCTTTTGCATATGCCTTGGGGTAGGGTATACAAATGGTTTTTGTAAGAAAACGCCCCCAAAAGTTGGGCGTGGGTTAAAATAGTCTAAGGACGAAATGTTCAAATTAATTTTATTAACGTTTAATAAATTAATAAATTAAAAGTTTTGTCAAATATTTGAAAATTTGACCAAAAAAAGTATTTTTACTAAAAAGGCCCCCAAAAATTGGGCGTGGAAAAAAACTTTATATGAACAAAGTATAGATATTGAGATTGTCTAAATATACTCATCAGACACTTTTTCAAAATTCTTAACCGTTTGAATAAAAAAAGGTTTTTCTAATAAATGGACGTGGCAGTGGACGGATTTTGAATTTTTTATACTTCTTCGAACAGCACGTACAAGGACCACATATATTAAATTTCATCATCCTAGCTAAAGATTTAAGGCCTAAAAACCTGTGACCTACAGACAGGTTTATTCGACTCAGCTAGCGATTCCGAGTCGATCCACATACTTTGAGGTATATATAGCTTAATTATTTCTCTATGTTAAAAACTATATATCAAAACTAATATACCCCTATGGGATAGGGTATAAAGACACACATTGATATAAAGAACATAAACCATCGGCACATGATTTCCTAGCCTTAATATGTAATTATTACGGTCTCCAGGAATCAGTATTTTATATCCCACTCGGACCATTTTCTAGTTGCATCCAAGGTGAGATTGAGTATACCCACCATGCAGCAACATCGGCAAAATACTACTAGCAAATTTAGGGTTGAAAAACTAGGTTTTAAGTGGAAGATATATTCATCGAACGCTAGAATCAGTCGCAACTGATGTGCTAGGTTTTTTCACCCATCGCAACCAATGCTTAACAGGAATAACTTTTTTATTTTCAAATATATTTTTTTTTGCAGTATACAATTGAGTTCTTGGATTTTTTTAATGGATACATACATACATACAGGCAACGATCAATTGCAACGGCAAAGCAAAAATATCGGCAATATTTTTATTCAAGATCAGCTCTCATAGCATTCATGATTAGGAGTGCACTTAAATATAAGTAGTTATGTCAACAAGAAACTTTACGTGGTTTGAGGGGAAATGAGCTTAAAAGACCAAAATGGTAGACATTTCTGATGGATGATGTCATGTTTAATACTTAACTTCCATATAGATTAATTAAAACAAATGGAAAGTCTTATTTCGCCCACCTTGTACAAGAAGACGCCCGATCGAATATATAGTGAGGTGCCACTCCAAGAACAATGTTCGAGACCATGTCAAATTCGCAAAAAAAAAAATCGCCCAAATCTGAAAAATGTCATTATATGGACAATTTGCCCAATATAAGCAATAATTTGCCTAATTCCCATGTACAGTGTTTTGTCATATGTGGTGATTTTAATGAAAAAATGCACAGAGAGGTAGAATGCTTTACTGGATAACTGATAATACTAAAATACAGGATTTTAACGATTTGTTTATTGTTTTTAAGCGAATCACTTAATACCCTATCCCATCCTTTCATTAAAATAAGCATCCCCTAAAACTAGATATGGTTAAAATGTTTCCTTATTTTTATAAATCCTAGTTCAAAATGTTTGGACTATTATACTCATATGCTCTGTGTCACAAGCTATGGCATGTGGTTTACAATTTTTTATTCGAAAACGTCCTCGAAAAGTAGGCATGGACGAAATATTCAAACTAAATTTTACTAAGTCCTGTAGTCCTACCTAAAATTGAACAAACTCTCGATACAAGAGTTCATTTAATTATTTATTTTAATTTTTCCATTTTTAACTGACGAATTATTCCGTCTATTCCACTTCCTGTACGATAATAACGGGTCCGCCATCTAACGTTTTTTTTTTTCAACTAGTGCTTATTTCGTGAATGGTAACACTTAGCTCATGTCTGATGTGACAGATAATTAGTTCTATCCTTCCGCTGAACGAATATGGTTAAGTATACGCTTGAACAACCCTGGGAAATATTGCGACATTACTTTGAAAATCATGATAATGTGTGCGAAAATTGCGTACGGATTTTGGAAGAAGAGGAGCACCGTCAGCTCCGTATGTTCGTTATCTTGTGAAAAAAGTGAAAGAAACTGGCATCCTCATCGATAAACCAAAGCTTGACCCGAGAATATTGCTGTTGTGGCAGAAAGTGTGCGTGAAGCGTCATAAACATCAATTCACCGTCATTCTCAACAATTGAACATTTCGAAAACATCATTGAGACGAATTTTGCATAAAGACCTTGCTATGACGCCATACAAAGTCCAATTGGTTCAGGAGTTGAAGCCAACTGACCATCCAATGCGTTTTCGCTTCGCTAAGTGGACCTGCGATCGACTTAGAGAAGATGCCGATTTTGCCAAAAAAATCATCTTTTCAGATGAAGCTCATTTTGATCTTGGCGGGTATGTAAACAAGCAACATTGTCGCATTTGGGGCACAGAAAACCCGCACGCATACATTGAAAAGCCGATACACCCAAAACGAGTCACTGTTTGGTGCGGATTATGGTCCAGAGGCATAACTGGGCCATTTTTCTTCGAAAATGAGCAAGGAGTGGCCGTTACAGTCAATGGCGATCGTTATTGGGCCATGTTGAACGAATTTTTGTTCACAAAAATTGAAAAGGAGGATTTTGGCAACATTTGGTTTAAACAGGATGGCGATACGTGCCACACAGCCGAAGCTACACTCGATGTTTTGCGCCCTGTTTTTGAAGATCGCATTATCAGCCGCAGAGCTGATGTCGATTGGCCACTTCTGAGCTGCGATTTGACACCGTTGGACTATTATTTGTGGGGTGCCGTAAAAGATAAGTGTTACGCCGACAAGCCAGAGACAATTGACGCTTTAAAGGACAATATTCGTGAAGCCATTGGTGAAATACAGCTGCACACAATCGATAATGTGCTTAAAAATTGGACCGATCGTGTAGGCTACTGCATGGCCAGCCGAGGCAGCCATTTGAATGAAATTATTTTCCATTATTAACCGAATGGATTGTACTTTCAAATAAAAAAAGAAATTTGGGAAAATATTCAGTAGCTTTTTTTATAGCATTTTCAACAAAAAAAAAGTTATTTGGCGGACCCTTTAGCATTTCATAGTTTGTCGACGTACATTCTACCTCTGTTAACTTTAGAAACACCAAAATAAAACTGACAGTTACACTAACTTGTAAAAGTTATAGCATTTTCAGATAGTGTGTTATATTTTGGGCCGTTCTGTACATTTCTTTGTTTTATAATTTATATTTGATTGATTGATTAAATGGTCTTTAACTTTGAGCATGGAATATGATTTCGGTAATGTGGTAGCCTTTTACCGTCTAGTCGTGCAAAGGCGAACTCTTTGAAGCATATTTTGTAAAACAATTTCGCAGACTTTTGCAATTTCGTTTCTAATTTTATTCTGAAGTGTCTAGGTTGTGATTGGTTTATTGAAGTACACCTTTTCCTTCAAGTCCACATGGAGGCAAAACATTTCTCGTAAAATTCGCATCGTATCATGAGCTGTGTGTTATGTTGCACCGTCTTGTTGGAACGATATGTTCTGTAGCCCAAATTGATCCCATTCGGGCACAACAGAGTTATCCAAAATGTCGGTCACCATAATAAATGTTAAAGCATTGTCTGCGGCATCATTTTAGAAATACCGGGTGATTTTTTAAGAGTTAAGTTCTTCAGGTTGGCAGCACTGGTTAGTAATGGAGTCCAAACGTCATCTGTCAAATAGCGTTTTCGATTGGGATACAAAAAGCACTCTTTTTATACTCTAGAGCACTTTTTTTACTCTAGATCTATTTTTTTCGTTTTCGATTGGGATACAAAAAGCACTCTTTTTTTTTACAGAGTACTTTTGAAGAATCTGGATTCCAAGTCAGATTTACACCAACATGCACCAACACAAAAACATTTAACATCTGACTTAATATGTCAATTTGAAGTTTGCATTTCGCACTTTGATGATTAAAAAGTGATTTTCTGGGAAAAATATAATTAGAAATTAAAATATTTTTTGATAATCATGTTCTAAAGTTCATAAGCTTTGTTTTGACACCAACTCGCCAATGGTTGAGTTTATAAAAAAGCCGCAATGAGTAAAAGAAAATTTCAAATTACAAAATTACATTGATAGCTAATAGCTATAATTGCGACCAAAAGATAAACAATAAGCTGTCAAATGGCACACTGACACACACATAAAACCAGAGTAACCTCTTTAATGTTCGATTGGGACGGGTAAAATTTGAAATCAGAGAGTAAATCTAAAAATCCCAATCGAAAACGCTAAAAGTGAAAAATTTGCACTATAATCTGCCATTTAATCATGGAAAGACTTACAAACGAGCAACGATTTCAAATTATTGAAAATATTATCAAAATTCGTGCTCTGTGAAAAAATGAAAATCCGCTGTTTTATCGAAAAATTGTGTTCAGCGATGAGACTCATTTCTGGCTCAATGGATACGTAAATAAGCAAAACTGTCGCATCTGGAGTGATGAACAGCCCCAAGATATACAAGAATTAGTATGGGCTGGTTGTATCATCGGTCCACTTTTCTTCAAAGACGACGTGGAAGAAACGTTCCCGTCAACGGCGAACGATATCGAGCCATTATACGCAATTTTTTTTGCCCCAGTTGGCTGAGTTGAACTTGGTAGACATGTGGTTTCATCAAGATGGTGCCACATGCCACACAGCTCGTGAAACAATAGAAATGTTGTGGGATGAATTGGGTGAGCAGTTTATCTCATGCGATTTAACGCCTCTTGATTATTTCTTGTGGGGTTATGTAGAGTCGTTAGTCTATGTGGACAAGCTGAACACTATTGAAGCCTTACAGGATAACATAACACGCGTAATTCGCGGAATACAGGCGGAAATGCTCAAAAAAGTGAAGCAAAATTGTCTTTAAAACGTAAATGGCAAAGGCCTATTTATCGATTACAATAAAACTTCTGAATATTTGATGCATATTTGAGTGTTTTATTCGATTTTTAATAAAACTACGCTTAACAAATCACCTGTTATGACCCTATTACCGATGACGCCCCGATGACCATACAGTTACTCTACGAGGGTATAGTGGTCTTTCCTATCAATCGAGAGTTTTTAGTGCCTATATATCGGCAATTCTATTTATTTACAAAGCCAGTAAAATCCAAATGTCTTCGTCGCTCATAATGTTTTTTTTTTGCCAAAATGGCGGTCGTCTATAGCGAGCTGTAAAATTCCAGCACTCCAGCAATTGTTGTGTCAATTGAATTTTATACGCAAATGCATTTTTTTTGAAGATTTGTTAGCAAATATGAGGGACACATTACTAATGCAAGGCGTAGATGAGAGGTACCCTGTATGTCCGGGTACCTCTCATCTAATACTCTGCCTCACTGTATCATCTGTCTCACTGCATCAATATTTTTTGGTGTACGTTGGCTTGCTTGTCGCCCAAGTCTCTCATATATTCCATTTTTAAAAATGTTAACACCTTGTTGCTGCGTTTGATGCACCATAATAACTTTTTAATCGATCACTCTCTACGACTGCCAAATGTTAACTGGCCAACTTCATTCACAAAACAAATAGCAACCCAATAAGCCTGTGATATAAACAGCGCCCTGGATTTACACTTGCATGATGTTATTGTTCTTTGATTGATCTACCTTTAACGACATCAGTGATATCCTGGGATGTCAGCCAATTGCCAGTTAGTTCTACAACTTATACACCTTTTACGATAAACGTAATTTTGGTTCTGCGGCTATAATCTATAAATCTTTAAGCTTGTCCCTAACCGCGGTATTCGGTTCGCGTACCATCTGCCTAAAATGGTAAGGAACAGCAATTTTAGAAAAATAATTTAAATTCAAATGCCAAATGATTCCCCCATGAGCCCATAATATGGGGAGACATTAAATCCACGGATCTACGATATATCGATTTCACTAAAACTCAACGGTTGCAAGGGTATAAAAAAAATCATTCACCAGACTTGAGTTTGGTATCCTTTTATTGCCATCCGTTTACTCATATAGTGAGTAGGTTATTGGTGTGTTTTTATGCGGCTATATATCAGCGCAATGGGAAACATTATTGAATTTTTAAAGGTCTGTATAAATATTTGTAACTTTTACGATATCCAGACTCATATGACTCGCGCGGCTGGTATGAATCATTTCATGTGGATATCGTGTTATTATTCGTTCATCTACGATATAACATCAGGCTTTATTAAGCATTATACAAAAGGTAGTTCCTTTTGAGATATCCGACTTCATGTTTATTTATAGTCTTGGGCATGAATAAAACAAATAAAAAAGTGTCCTATCCTACTTATGGGAGCATGGTGAGCTTTCGATAAATCACCAGTGTTGCCAGAGAGAAATATTATAAGGGAGTACTGCAGCCAAACAAGGGGAGTATTTTGAAAAAATAGGAGTAGAGATAATTTTTAAGTCGTTTAAAATAAGTATGTGCACAACATCTTTGTATACTCTATCCCATAGGGCTATATTAGTCTTGTTTTTAAGTTAAGTTTTTAACATTATATACCTTAAAGTATATCAGCTAGCCATTCTTAGTCGATCTAGCAATGTCTGTCTCTGTCTGTCCGTCCGTTCGTTTGTGTATCACCGATTTTTGGCCCTTACATACCAGAATTTTGAGATATACTGTTGAAATTTAGTGTATAGACTCTCTTTCCGACGAAGCAGAATAAACGTCTCTTCTGACCAAATCATAAGAAATTTAAAAAAAAAAGTGACTGAGCAAGAAATTTAGACTATGTCATTATCTATATTGCCTTCATATTTAGTTTTTGACCAATTTTTGCCGGAGTTTTATTAAAAAATGAGATTTTCGCCAAAAAAAAAACATTTCGTTGCCATATATTATTTTGATTCAATTTTTGGGGGTCCCGATTTGGTGGGACGTCCCAAATAGCAACTATGAATGTTAATTGCGGTAGGACAAAGAGTGAAGCAAAAGTTTCTGAAGTATTGACAAAATAATTTTGAAGGATGCAATACAATCGGCCCTATCGAGGTATCCGTCGGAGCGGAAAATTCTCCGATTTCGTACGATTCGGAGGATTTTTGCTTCGAGGTATTCCTCCGAAGAGCTGTTCGGAATATTTCTCCGACACTTTGTAACGCACCCCGGCGAATTGCGTTGAGGTGCATTTTTCATGCGATTTTTGACAACTAAGTGCCATTCTTTCTCCGATTTCCTCCGACACAAATTCTTTGCGGAATTTGTTTACGAATTGTAGTGAAGTGAACCCGCCTCATTTGGGAAGATTTTTTTTCCGATGACACATACCTCGAATGGAATTTTAACCTCCGATGAAGTATGCGTTGCGGAAAATTGTCCGCTCCGACGGATACCTCGATAGGGCTGAATATTTCAAAGAATATTAATTCTATTTGAATTCTATGGATGCCAGCAATATGTCTGAGATATTTTAGTTTCGAGAAAGGCATACAAAACAAATTATTGGATTTTGAAAAGAGTAATGATGAACCAGCTTACCAAATAACAAAGGTACAAAGGTAAAGGTAGTGAAACATTGGATAAACATAGCTTAAAATTATCGCAAGTAACTTCATATGAAGCTGACAATGCAAATGTAAACTTCGGTTCAACTAAAAATATAAGTATTAGAAAAACATACTGACTACATATGCTCTTTAAGTCCCCCTTTGGACGTAAGAATCCCGCTTTTACCAAAAGGTTTCAAAATCCCGCTTTGCCCGAAAAAAATCTGGCAGCGCTGACGCTACCTAATAGCATATGCCATAGAAAAACATTTCTTTTTGTCGAACCATAAAAGATTTATATAAATTGTCTAAAACTGAATGGAGAAGAAATATAGAAAATGTCACATCTGATTAAGAAAGTTTATCTTATTTCTTGGTTTGACAAAAAAAAGGCCTTTATCTATGGGATCGTTTTTACAAATAGCTTACGAAAACGGCCCAAATATAGTGGGTTAAAATGATGTATAGACGAAATGTTCATAGAATTACTTTACTAAAAACGACCGAAAAAGGGGGCCTGGCTAAATATGAATTATAGGTTTTGAGATTTTCTAAATATGTTTTACAAAAATGTTTTGAAAGTTCTTTACCGTTTGGCCAAAAACAACGTTTTACTGAAAAGCGGGCGCGATTTTTAAGGCCTAAAAATTGGTGATGGACAGACAGGCTAATTCGACTCAGCCAGCAATTCTGAGTCCAACTATATACTTTAAGGATTTTGCATGTTTAAAAATAGAGCGTCATGTTTTTGAAACGAGACGGCATGCAGTTGAACGATGTAAAACATTTGGTTTAAAAATAGAAAGTGATCACAAGTGAATTTCAGTTTTATTAAATAAAAATATTATCAAATCAAAACAATTATACAGCTATGGGATACGGAATAAACACACAAGAATGAAAATCACTTTTTGATAACAGTTTTGAATTTTAAGTGAATTAAATTATTTTGGTTGACATTCACCTAGCTGCAAGTGTATGATATTTTAGGTCTTTAAAAAAATAGGAGTACGAATGTGAAAGGAGGAGTACGGGAGTACGGAGGTGTTAAAAGTAGTACAATACTCCTATGGTAGTACTTTCGGCAACGCTGTAAATCACCAATCGATTTGGGATATTAACATTTAACTTCTCTTCGCTCACTTATATAATAGGAGACTTTTAAGATGGGAAGATAGGGTTTTCGGTCTCGGTTTCCCGGGAATAATTTTTCATAATACCCGGGTACCCGGTTACATTTAAAATTAATAATTTTCTTTGCGAAAACGATATTTAAAATATAAACATATATAAAAATCTTAGTAGCCAAGGCGTTTAAATGCCATAAAGTTTCGTCACCAGTGAATCTATGTTGTTCATGTTCAAAGTTTGTTAAAAGTTTTAGTTCTTGTTTATACCCTATCCCATAGGGGTATATTAGTTTTGATACATAGTTTGTAACATAGAGAAATAATTTAGCTACATCTACCTCAAAGTATATGGATCGACTCAGAATCGCTAGCTGAGTCGAATTAGCCATGTTTGTCTGTCCGTCCGTCCGTCCGTCTGTCTGTTCGTCACCGATTTTTGGGCCTTAAATTTTGAGCTAGGATAATGAAATTTGGTGTATAGGATCCTCGTCCGTGCCACCAGAACAGGTGTAAACATTTTTGAAATCCGCCCACTGCTACGCCCCCTTTTTATGAAAACCTTTTTTTTTTGCCAAACCGTAAGGAATTTTAAAAAAGTGTCTGAGCAGCAGTGGCGCGATGGTTAGTGCGATGAACTGCCGCGCAGAAGGTTTGGGTTCGATTCCCAGCCGTAGCAACACCTAAATGATTTTTCACTGGCCCTCCTCTCGTGATGATCTGACAAATCGTCCGAGTAGTATCAATTGTCAAGAATAGCTTATCTCAACTTAGCCGTTCGGAGTCGGCATAAAACAGGAGGTCCCGCCATCGTGCAAGAAGTACACACGCACACATGAATGGTTGTGAGAAAGCTAGGCCCTGGGTACTAACGAGCCTGTTGCGCCAAAAATTTGTATTTTTTTAAGCGCTTCTATTATCGACACTGACAATGTTTCTACGGTAACCAAAAATGCGTGGCAAGCAAAACGACCTAAAATTGAGCAGCAAAATATCAGTGGTTTTTTCCAGCCTACTCGTTATATTTCCGAAGTTATAGCTCGCTTGGCTGTTCAAGACAGCATATCGATCCGTGCGATCGATACATGCGATGCTATTATTTCAGTTCTACTGAATACAATCCGAAGACTTCAAACTCCCTTTTTTAGAGGAGTTTTATTCAGCACTAGAAGAAAAAAATTTAGAAAGGAGAGATGTCAGTCTTTTTGGCCTTTGCAAATATTTACATAATCCTGACACTTATACATCAAATGACTTGCCAAATGCTTCGAAAACAAGCCTTTGAAGATATGCAGAAAACATATTTATGCGCTTGTTTTCTAGCAAAATTGAATCAAGTGAAGAATATACTCTCACGTTGCAAGAATCGTCAGATAATCCTACATCTTTCGAAATGCAGTTGAATGAAGCTATCAACAACGCCGCCAGACTTGTTCCAGCATCTTCCGATACAAGATGCATTAAACTAAAAAAAGGAATTCCAGGTACATATAACATATTATTTTACATACTATTTATTTAACTAACAATTTTATGAACTTATTCAAAATTTATGTTCTATTTTGTTTTTGCTATCTGTATGGAAATGGATATTATACCTCTTCATTCCTTGTCTTTTTTCTGCTAATTTTTCTTACAGATATACGAGGCCACGAAAAAACGTACACCCAATTTGGATCTGCTATACAAATCCCTCTTAACAGTGAAACCAACATCTACAGAAAGCGAGAGAGTGTTTTCAATCGCTGGAAGCTTTGTGACCAAGGCAAGAAACCTGCTCCGGCAACCAGACTCGTAAATTTTTATAATAAAAAGAAAATACTGAAAAACTAGAGTATTCTTTTCTAAATAACTCATTCCCGGGTACCCGGGAATTCCCGGGAATTAAAAATAATCGTTGCCGGTTCCCGGGAATCAAAAAGAGACGGGAATGCGAAAACCCTAGGTAGAACTAGAAACTCCCTATGTCAGGAGCCTCGCTTTCACTGCCTACTCAGGCTGTAGTTGGAATACTTAAAAGTCCCATGTTGGATTCAATTAGTAGTTTCAATCTTAAAGGTGAAGATTATTCTTATTAAAAAATCAACTTTGGCCCTGGTTTCAGGGTATGAGTCGAATCTAGAATGGATTTACTTTTGGAGCTCTGTTTCTTCATATTAGGTGCGAAAAGTTGGCTTTATTGTACACATTGTGATCAGGTAATCTAAAAGACACAAGAAGAAGCCCATATATAAATTTTGTAAACAGAATAAATGTAAGAACAAAATGAACCTGTAATAAGAGCGTCTGCTCCGCAAGAAGAACGAAAGAAGTATTCTCGCTCCCCAATCAGGGTCGTAAACGACCTCACCGATAGATTTCCCGAACATTTCCGAACAGTCCATCCAGCACCGTATGACAGGACTGCCATGATATAGGTCTTATATAGGATCTTCTTAGTATTTCAAGTAGAGCCGTTATTACTAAATTGCATTCCCAGACCTAAGATTTGATCTCTGATGAGATTGGTTGTCAAAGTTAATAGCGGAGCAGAGATAGACAAAGCCCATTACTAGCTAAAAGTTGTGGCTGTCGATTGAGACTATTTGACCACTTCTTCGACTTAGAGTTTCCGTCATTTACTGTTAAATAAATTTTTGCTGCTCCCTTATCTAATCTAGCAAACGTAGCTGTGATATCTCTGTTTGCTCTGACTAATATTATCAATTTGGTCGGCGTATGTGAGCAGTTGGACAGATTTATTGGAGATTTTGCAGAATCCTCTTAAATAAGTCACATGACAACCATTGCCTAAATCCTTTTGGTTTCTGTAAGCATAGACAACATCTCATTCGACATTAAAGATGTCTAGCATATGTAGAGTGAATGGACACCTAGTATGTGCATATTAAAATTAAATATCTGACAGGTCCTCAAATCTAACTTCTACCTACCCTTCCTACCTTAGATACACATGCCCATCAAACAAAGGAAGTCGGTGATGATATGTTATTGTTCGAAACATGGACTAACATATTGATGATGTCGAGTCCTCTTTTGTAAAATCATGTCATTTATAATATATTCTCTTCACAGCCAAATAAAGCTCCTTCCGTTTATACAATTGAAGGTAAATTATAAGAGTGTATTTTTTTCATGAATTTCCAACTCACCCAACAACAGGAGCATAAGATCCGATACTGCTAGACTAAACAAATAATAATTGGTTGCCGTATGCATGGTGGAGTGACGTACTATAACCACACAAACAAGGACATTTCCTAGGACGCCAGTGATGAAAATTCCGCCAAATATGATTGTGACCTAGAAAATAGACAAAAGAGATAGAAAATTCACAATAAAAAAATATATGAAATTCAATAGTATGTGAAAGTGTGCTTATATATCCTGAATGAAAAAGAAAATTCAAAAACATTACAAAACTCGGAAACAGGAAGTAATTTATCGCAAATGTATGCCAGTGAAAAAAAGACATGATTTAGATCCCATATTCCTATTCTCCACATGTATCCAATGTTCTAGGTACATATAGAGCTATATCCTTTGATAGACAATTGAAATTCCATTGAGATGCTATACAGTCACGTCCTTCAGGGAAAACAACAGCACCCAGCAAGGACGACAACAAACGATGGATATCATTGCTTATATAGTTCTACGAAATGCTTTCTCATTTACACTCAGCCTGAGTTGGGCTGGCTTATTTGAAACACAGGGATGCTAAAATGACGAAGATGTTTCCTGCCATAGCCGGTAGAGAGTACTTTTCCCAGTTTCTCACAGTTCTTGTGGTTTACTTTTCGCCCATGAAAGGCATTCATATTGGTGGTATTGGCTTGGTGCAGCGGTGAATGCAAAGTGGAAGTATCCGCCATTTTGGCTAATCTGTGCCAAGGATTGTAAGTCACCTTGTAAAGTTTAAGCAGAAGACACCAAAGTACTGTGAAGGAGTTTGTTTGCTGCCGGAATCTATGAATCTGAAGGTGCCATTAAGTGATTCGTTGCAAATCTGGGTGTGGTTTCCGAAATTGGATTTCAGCTTGGTAGTGGTGGGAAAAAGCGAAGAATATCCCTTTCAAGCTGTAGCCTAATGCTCCTGTGGTGGTAGATTCTCGGAAATATTCAATTGAAGATATAGAGCGGATAGTAAATCAAAAGAGGATTATTCCCTATTTTGGGGATTTTTATTTGCGTATTTTAAACCCAAGTCAAAGGATCATATGGTGAATGGAAATCCAGATTTTCTTGCAAATCAGGAAGATGTTGAATTAGACCTTGAGACATTTTATACGCACGTGGATATTGAATAAACGATTGTTAAGTTAAAGAAAATTTGTTTATCAAGTGGTGGTGAGATACTATCTAGACGTGCTTATTCACTATTCGATTTAATTTGGAATGCCTTTATATGGGCGCCCTAAAAATATCCAATTGTCATCTGAGTGCAAGAACTAGATATTCTAGTATACGTAATTGATTCGCATCGACAACAATAACGAGATATCTTGTTTTCCTAACGTACTGCCAACTATTGGGTTCTTAAAAAATCAGATAAATACAAGAATCGGAGATATCTTCAAATGACAGTTTTTATTTTATCGGTCTGAAGTACAAGGCGTGCAATTTGTGTTACTACCGATTATTAGTAGTCCAGAAAGGATAATTGTTCAGTCCTTATTGCCTCGGTACAAATATACCGAAATCATTCCAATGCAAATTCGCTTATCGAAATTAAAAAAACATGCCTCTCCAATTAGCCCGGTCCTTAGCTAACTGCCTCCAGTTGCGCACTCCAAGTTGGTTAAGGTCGGTTTCTACTTGTGCGCGCCACTTAAGGCGAGGTCTTCCTCTACTGCGCCCGACGTCTGGATGGGAATCGAAGACTCTGCGAGCCGGAGTATTGGTGTCCATTCTTTTCTAGCCACCTTAGACGCTCAATGCGGAGTCGCTGTAAAGCTCGTATAGTTCGTAATTGAATCTTCGCCTCCATAGCCCGTCAACGCAAACGGGTCCGAAGATTTTCTGAAGAATTTTTCTCTCGAATCGACCAAGGATTTCTTCATCCGCTTTCGATACGGTCCTTGCTTCAGCGCCGTAGAACAATACGAGTTTGGGCGGTATACCAAAACTAAACATGGCTCTGTATAGTTCGCATGTATAAATGCTGTCGTATGCGGCATTGAAATCGATAAATAGGTGGTGGGTATCGATTTGTACTTCTTGGGTTTTTATCCAGGATTTGCCGAGGTGTGAACATTTGATCGATTGTCGACTTTCCTGGCCTAAAACCACACTGATAAGGGCCGATCAGGTTGTTGGTAAACGGTTTCAAGCGTTCATATATTACGGCAGATAGGATCTTGTAAGCGATGTTGAGTAGACTTTTGCCTCTGTAAGTGGCGCAGTTCAGAGGGTCTCCTTTTTTGTGGATCGGGCAAACGATGCTGAGGTTCCATTCTACAGACATGCTTTCAACCGACCAGATTTGGCTTATGAGTTGGTGGATGTTGCTTAGCAAGTCATCTCCGCCAGCTTTATAAAGCTCAGTGGGAAGGCCGTCATTTCCGGCAGCCTTATTAAGCTTAAGTTTAGATATAGCTATCCTCACTTTACTTAGGTCGGGTGGTTGGCAGTTTTCGCTGTCGTTGCCAATATTAAATGGTTCGTTCTGCCTGACAACGGAATGTTGTTCGTCATCGCCGTTTAACAGTCTGCAGAAGTGGTTCTTCCATATCCTCAGCATCGACTGTGTCTCAACTACGATATTTCCTTGTTCATCTCGACAGGATTCTGTTCGAGCATTGTAGCCTTGGCTTTGACGTTTTACACTTTGGTAAAACTTGCGAACATCGTTCCTGTAGTGGCACCTCTCTATATCCTCGATCGCGCGCTTTTCTTGCTCTTTTCTCTTCTTTCTGAAAAGCCGGTGTTCTTCTCTTCTTCTTTGCCTATAGAGCTCAATGGCAGCTCTCGTCTTCACCTGCAGCTTAGCTTTGTAGGCCTCGTTCTTGGCTGCGAGCATCTGTCGGCATTCCTCATCAAACCAGGGGTTTCTTGCTGGTGGCCGCGAGAAACCTAGCACATCAGTTGCGCCTGATCTAATGGCTTGTTGGCATCGTTGCCATCGTTGGTATGTTGTGAGTCGAGAGGTTATGATACGCGTTGCACGAAGGTTTTGGCGGTCTCTTTCGATTGCAGTCTTCCGACATTAAATTTTTTCACAGTATTTCTGGATTGTTGTGGCGTGGTGCATATCCGCATTCTTACCTTGGCTGCTACAAGGTAGTGATCCGAGTCGATGTTAGCTCCTCGGAATGTTCGGACATCAAAAATACTGGATGCGTAATCCATCCATCGCAATGTGATCAATTTGGTTGACCGTTCGTTGGTCTGGAGACCGCCATGTCCCCTTATGGATATCGAGGTGAGGAAACCGTGTACTGGCTATAGTGGCATTTCGTTCCGTAGCGAAATCAATTAGCCTAAGTCCGTTACCAGACGTGTTGTCGTGTAGGCTATATTTTCCGACAGTACTGCTAAAGATGTCTTCTCTTCCTACCTTTGCGTTAAAATCTCCCAGCACGATTTTAACATCGCACTTTGGTAGTCGCTCATAGGTTTTGTCGAGGAGCTCGTAGAAGCAATCCTTAGTTATGTCATGTCGGAGCATGAGCGCATATAAGGCTTATGTTGGCGAATTTGGCCTTGATGCGGGTTGTTACAATGCGTTCGCTTGAAAACATAAGACTTCTTGCCTAAGTCTGGCACTTATAACAAATCCGCATCCAAATAGTCGCTGTTTCTGCTCATTATAATACGGTCCATAGTATATATCACAGTTTTTCATCCTCTTTTTGCCCGGCACATCCCATCGCATTTCCTGGAAGGTCTGCTTTGTAGCAGTTTAGGGCTTCCGCTAGTTGTTCGCCTGCACCTCTCCTGTTTAATGTTCTCACATTCCAGGTGCAGATACGAACGTCGTTGTCCTTTTTTCGTTAAGCATGGTCGTCAACAATAATATCAGTCCTTTCCGAGGCTATTGGTTGCTTCGTAACATAATCTTTTTTTAATGGATGGGTAGTTAACATAAAGCACAACCCTCAACCTGGAGGGCCAGGCCCTTGTTTTGACCCTAGGACAGCGGGCCGGAAAAAATACCGATGTCAGTAGCCCATTTTTGGGGTATGAGCGCTGCGGTTGACCCATTGAGGGCTCCTCCGCCACCAACTCTTTTCCAATACCCTGGCTCACTATTGGAAATCCCTAAAGACCTGGTGTTCAAATATGTCGAAGCAACTCATATAGGGATTTCACTACCAGTTCGATCAAACTGGAGGTGTAGGCGCCACCGTTGACTCCATCTAGGGAATTCCTCCGCTGCCGCCTGAGAGTGAGTGCCTTAGTGAGAGGACACTCCTCCCCCCTCTCTCGTTTGGTGCCACCAACGACCTTTCACAGGGGTTTAATACCCCATCTCCAGTCGAGGTACTAGGCACCCACCAGTCACCAGCGTGGAGGTGAGAGTAGGAGTTTATAGTCAGAGGCTAGAGTGAGGACGCTTGTGTCCTCATATAATCGCATCACTATTCTTAAGCACCTTATGCATCCAATCATGAAAACATAAAAATGTTTCCGGTTCTGGTTCGCTACTTTTCAGAAAAGGAAGGGGTCAAAATAAATATCATCGAGCTAACGTCTGAACGCGGTAAGACATCGGATGTCATTGTCCCCTTGCTGAATATTCTTCGAAAAATCTTCGGTCCCGTTTGCGTTGACGGGCTATGGAGACGAAGAAACTCCGCATTGGACGTTTAAGATGGCTAGGACATGTAGAACGAATGGACACCAATACTCCGGCTCGCAGAGTCTTCGATTCCCAGCCAGACGTCGGACGCAGTAGAGGAAGACCTCGCCTTAAGTGGCGCGCAGAAGTGGAAACCGACCTCAACCAACTTGGAGTGCGCAACTGGAGGCAGTAAGCTAAGGACCGGGCTAATTGGAGAGGCATGTTGGTTGAGGCCCAGGTTCATTCCGGACTGTAGCGCCACTTAAGTAAGTAAGTAAAGTATGTTAAATCCTCGAAATAAGCGTTCAAGTTAATAGTAATGGCAATTTTGTGTGTTACGAAAGACGCAGGAAGACAGTCTTTCGTAACACACAAAATTGGAGTTGTGTGCTTTTAAACCAAGGAAGATGAAAACTTCTACAGCTGGATGATGAATTCTAATCCAGTCGATTTTGTTTGCACCGGACAGTGGGAGATTGTCGACACGCCGGCCGCATTCGCATTGCTTAAGATTTCCAATGAAAATGTTTAATCGATAAAAGGTATTTCCAAGAACCATCAAGTGTAGTATCATAACAGCGCTCAGCATTATGGTGTCAGTGGAAACACCTAGCGGCGCATTTTGAGGTATGATTTGCATTTATTTCCTTATAAATTACCGACGCGGCCCATTCCAATCTTCGGGTCGCCGCGCTGTTATACCAGATAAATGAAATTCCATTGCATTACAAGTAAGTAACTCATTCGGCCATTTTTATTCAGAAAATTCGAAACAGTCGATGGTAATCGATATGGGTGGATGTTGGGTCATATACCTGCCCACAAATGTGTGAAAAAGGTCTGGCCGCTTACTGGTTTTGATACAGTAGAGAGGCCTTTGCATACTCATGGTTGCTGGGCTCAGCTTTATCGGATGGGATGTTGTTCTTGCCCATTCGCTCAACATCTTTGCTCAACAAACATTTATCTCGTGCAATTTATTTTATTAAAGAAAAATAGATGGAAAAGAAAGAAAAAAGTGATCACTATCTATGTCATTAGCAGTAAAAAATCCAGAAATTTACTGCGAGATTAAGCTCTATCCTAAAATAAACTTAAATAATAAACCTAAAATAAATCATATCTATCTTAAAACTAACATATCATCCTAACAATCGCATAAGATAGGAAGGCCTAACGATTTTTTGATCATATAAATCCAACAACACCAACATTTGATTGGTCTCATTAATGAATTCATCCGGAGATCGAAAGTCATATCGATACTTTTTTAGGTTGAGTTGGCAAAACCCACAAACCCATGACAATTTGAATAACTTCAGCAATAAGGGTGTGTGTACACATAAGATAACACATGTCGGTGATGTTAATCAGCGGTTTCATGATTTTCCACGTGGAATCCTTACGTTTCCAACATTTACAAGATTTGATGAATTCTGAAAAATATATCACATGCATTTCGTTTTTGCATTCTATATGCTACGTATCCACCTTTTTTCCTAGATTGTGGAAATCTCTACTTTCTGGGTATCACCTGACTTGTTAATTATCCGTACGTTTTAGGGAGACACTCGTAGCTTGTTGACATGACCTCTGGCAGTCTGGGTACATTCATTGGATTGGACTGGATTGCCTCTCTCATGAAATATTATGTATAAGATAGTTTATTAACAAAATTTGAGTAAACAAATTAATTTTAAACTTCGGTAACATTACAAATGAGTACACACATTTTCAAAGTTTAATCGGGAAATTAATTTAAACTTTCTCCTTGTGTTCTGCAAAGCCCACCCCTTACTATATAAACGATAGATTATAAACTCGGGGGAAATCATTTTGTACTCGCAGAAGATAATAAAAATATCTACAGATTATGGAAATATTTTTTACCACCTTTGTAAGATACAAACAGTCTACATAATCATTTTTTCGACAACATCAGAAATAGATTTTCATTTGAGCAAAAGGACGCTATACGCTATCTTTAAATTTACTTGAAGCAAACATTTGTTTGTAAGACTCATTAGCAATGCGGATAAAAGATAAGTCGGTCTATAAACACCTTTTAAAGAGATAAAACATTTTCTGATTTGCCTTCTGAGTGCAAATACATCTACCATTTATATCTTATACATTCTTCACTACTATGATAACGCAATCTGAAATATGAGTTTAGATTAGGTAGCCGTCTTAATATTTGCTCACTGCTCCTGGATTTATAGCGACCAAATGGTCGTTGATGCTGGTCATTATCAACTTTCAATACATAATATGCACTTAAAATGTAAGTACATCAAGGTGTGCGTGAAATATACACTGAATTTTTTTTAAATTTTTCCTACATAACGGGTGGTTAAATTTTAAGGGCCAATGTTGAATTTGAAGCACACTAAACGTCAATTTTTTTTTCTGCATTTCAACGACATTTCTCAATTTCAGACTCAATTTGAACCATGAAAAGATACACAATCGAACAAAGCGTTAAAGTTATTCAGGTTTATTATGATCAAAGTGCACTTCGTGATTTGTTCGGTCAATTTAATCGTCCAAATGTGCGTACAGTCGGAAAAATCGTGCAAAAAATTGAGCAAACCTGGTCTGTAGGAGATTTGAAACACCAGTGCATGCTCGTACAGCTCGTAGGTACTGCAGAAAATATTGTTGCTGGCTGAAGATCCGTCCACTTAAACTTGTCGTTGCTGCTGTTCGCGATAGTGTGGCTGAAGATCCGTCCACTTCAACTCGTCGTTGTGCGCAACAATTGCACCTCTCACGCTCGTCGCTGATGAAAATTATGCATATAGACTTGCATTTGCACGCTTACAAGGTGCAATTGACTAAAGAACTAAAGCTTCTTGACCATTTCAAGCGTCGTCAATGGTCAGAATGGCGGCAAGAAATGGCAACAGAGGATGATCAATTTTCGAAGAAAATCATCTTCAGTGGTGAGCCACATTTTCACCTCAGTGGATTCGTTAATAAGCAGAATTGCCGCATTTGGGCGAATGATAATCCAAGAGTGATTGTCGAAAAACCAATGCACCCACAAAGTTCGGTTTATGGGCTGGTGGCATCATCGGGCCGTATTTTTTCCAAAATGAGGCCGGTCAGGCAATTACTGTGTGTAATTGGTGTTCGCTATCGTGAGATTATAACGAACTTGTTATGGCCTGAATTGGAAGATATGGATATGAACGAAATGTGGTTTCAACAGGACGGTGCCACTTGCCACACAGCTAATGAAAAAATGGCTCTTTTGCGCGACAAATTCAATGGCCGTATTATCTCACGTGGTGGCGATGTCATTTGGCTGCCAAGATCATGTGATTTGACATCGTTGGACTTCTTTCTTTGGGGTTATTCGAAGGAAATGGTATACGTCGATCAGACATGGGAGAAAGGCATTGGCATTGAGATTTCATTGGCATTGATAAAATCAATGCTAATGAAAATAAATTTCATTAGCATTGAAATTAATAATGCTAATGGAAAAAAAATTGCATTGGCATTGACTTTTGTAATGCCAATGAAAAGTAGTAATTGTGAAGGAAAACTATTTTCATTGAGTAATAAGGCATTTTTTATTTATTTATTTTTTTTTTTTTTGAAAAAACCACATGCAACTACAGCGCGGTTCAAATGGTTAGCCGCACCATTTTTCTCTCAATAAATTACAGTTTTTCTGTTTGTTTTTTTCATGAACTACCAAACAATGCATTTATTGGAAAGGTTATTAAATTCTCTTCGAAAAAAAACTAAATTCAAGATTAGTGAGAGACACTTAACGGTTGTTTTGATCTCTTTCTTCCCACTAGTGCAAAAAAAGCTCAAATAAATCGGTTCACTTGGTTAGACGCACGAATTTATTCAGTTATTTCTCAGTGCTGGGTAATGCATATTAAATTTTGTTAATGAGTAAACGTTATTAAAGTTTTTCCGAGTGTTTAAAGTGAATATGGGTAGAAAAAATGTTGACGGTGGCGGAAAAGGCAAAAATTGAGGCCTACCACCCAGAAGGTTTTTCTAAAAACAGCATTAACACCGCACGAGAAGCGAAAAATAATAAGAATTGCCTCAAATTCAGCACACTCCACGATGAAAATCAGACAATTAGCGGGGGTAAGTGCCAGCAAATCAACGGTTCGTCGAACTATTTTAGGTGCTCCACACTTGAAATTCAAAAAGTTAAAAAAAAAACCACCACTAAACGCTGCAAGAAAGGAACTTCGGTTGGAATTCGCGCGTCTTCCTATGGCATGGGATACTCAGGTTGGGAGTGTTTCAAATTGGAGAACTGTGGTGTTTTCTGATGAGAAAAAGTTCAACCTAGATGGTCCTGATGGGTATAATTTTTATTTTCATGATATCCGCAAAGACGAATGCTTTTTGAATCGCAACCATTCCAAGAAAGGAGGAGTAATGGTATGGGGGGCAATTTCATACTATGGTGCCTTTGAGTTGGTTTTTGTGTCTTATAAAGCTCTTTTGCAAACAGCTTTTCCAGCCATAACAGAGCTTTTTGGACCAATCCAGTGGATCTTACAACAAGATAATGCTCCGAGCCACAACGCGCACGTTGCAAAAGCATTTCTCGCTAGTGAAAATGTGGAATTGTTGCCGTGGCAACCATACCCACCTGATCTAAACATTATTGAAAACGTTTGGGGATGGCTGACCCGTCAAATTTATGAAGGAGGCAAGCAGTATGAAAGCTGTGAGGTGCTTGTTGCAGCAATTAAAGAAGCCTGGTCTAAGATTTCATTATACTATTTAAAAATTTGTATGAATCGCTTAAAAGTAGAATTTTTGATGTCATTTCAAGTCGTGGAGGTTGTACAAAGTATTGAGATTGTGCAAAATAATTAAAATAATAATAAAAAAGCAAAAAAAAAATGATGGCAATCGATCAACGTCTTCTATTTCCAACTTTTAACAGGTGTGTCTAACTAAGTGAACCGATTTTTTTGAGCTTTTTTTGCACTAGTGGGAATAAAGAGATCAAAACAACCGTTAAGTGTCTCTCACTAATCTTTTCGAAGAGAATTTAATAACCTTTCCAATAAATGCATTGTTTGGAAGTTCATGAAAAAAACAAACAGAAAAACTGCAATTTATTGAGAGAAAAATGGTGCGGCTAACCATGTGAACCGCACTGTATAGAAGAAACACAATGTTTGTTGAGTTATTATTTAACTGTGTGAACCTAGTGGAAAAGAATGGAATGTGCATGGAGCAGAAACTGAAATCGTTGCTTCCAACTAAATACAAACTATCCATAGAACTAGGAAAAACGAGTGGTGGGTGCACGACTGGGTCGTACGCAACTTTCTCTTTCACAGCAAGTTGGGCGTTAGATCTAATCATAAGCATTTTGATTATTGATGCTAAAATGATATAAATTTTTACTCCAAAATTTGAAGGAATCGATGTCAATGTGAAAAATAATGATTTTCCGTTTTTGGCCAAAACTGAAAATTCCGTTTAGTTATAGTTGGGCTAAAACTAATTATGTGGAATTGCTTCAAGCTGTAATAGTAGTATATGTATTAGATTTCATTCAATTTGACACAATAGTTTGCGAGATATTAACAATTTTCTTTATATGGCCTAAATGACAAAATCCGTTATATGGATTTTCTCGAAAAAACTGGGTATGCAGTTTTGTTGGAACTAATATGGTTATAGTATATATAAAGTTTAATCAAAATCTTTAGAGCCGTTTTCGAGAAAATTGAGGTTATGTGTAATTTTTATATGGCAAAAAACAAAAAAATGGCCTAGAATTATGACCAAAACAAGCTTGGATACGAAGTTTGAAGAAAATCGGTCAAGCCGTTTAGGCTGGGGAGACCGTCACGGACAGACGGACCGACGGACCGACGGACCGACGGACGGAATTCCAAAAACCACTTTTTTAGGCTCCGCTATAATCGTAATGTTAGAATCAATCAAAATCTCGAGGTCGAAAATTTTCACGAAAACAATATCTTTCTCTTTGTAAGAGAAAGTTAAAAATTGTGCACTTTATTTTTTTCATACTCTTCATTAGCATTGCAAAATGGTAATGAAAATTGATTGCATTGAAAATTTTCAATGGTAATGAAAAATAATATCATATCATTGCGTTTCTCAATGCTAATGATTTTTTTTTTCATTCGCATTACTTTCACTCAATGCTAATGCTGTTTCCAATTTCATTAGTGAAAAAAATAAATAAAGCATTACTCCCATGTCTGACGTCGATAAGCCAGCAACAATTCAAGAGCTAAGGATGTGATAATTCGGCACATTAACGGCATAGAACCTCAGTTATGCCTCAGTGTCATCGAAAATTTGGACCATCGGATGGAGGTGTGCCGCAGAGGTCGCAGCAGCTATTTGGCCGATATTTTGTTCCATACATAATTGAACAATACCAATATTATCATAATAAAAAGAAATGACAGTAATTTCCTAAATAATTTGTGTTATATTCAAAATCAACTTCGGCCCTTAAAAATTTAACCACCCTTAAGACCTCGAGATTTCGATTGACATTAGGATAATGCCCGTTCGTCTGTCCGGAATGGTCTCTTCAGCTAAAACGGCTTGACCGATTTTCCTCAAACTTCCTAAATAAAATTTGGTTGGTCATAATTCTAGGCCATATGTAAATTACACATAACGTACATTTTCTCGAAAACTTAAAGCCGTTTTTGATTACTTTGATTAATCTTGACTTATACTATAAGCATATCCAGTTTTTTTTATAAAATTGTGGTAATCACTACTTTTTGAAGTTCATGGACACCAATGAACTTCAAATTCCGTAGTAAAAATATTGTAATCATAGTTCCACATAAGATTTTTCTTTTAAGTATAACGAAAATGAAAGGTGTTCTATAATTTGCCCAATTTATGAAAATCTTCAATATCTCACATGCTTGATATTTGAGCTTGCGCTTAACAGTAAAGAATAAAGTCAGACGCGGGCGGTAAGTAAGAAAGGGAATTTTCCTCGTTCGTATGCGTCGGCTATGCTCGTGTTTTATGCTGAGTGAGGATAGCAATATCTAAACTACAGCTTAACATGGCTGTCGGAAATGACTGAATTCCCGCCAAGATTTATAAAGCCGGTTGATGATAGTAAGTAACTTTCACCAACTCATTAGAAACATTTGGTCGGGTGAAAGTATAGCTGAAAAATGGAACCTAAACATCATTTGCCTGATTCCAATCAGTGTGGCAGATCTTGAAAAAAACCCAAGAAGTCCAAATTGATACCCACCACCTATTCATCGATTTCAAATCAGCATAAGACAGCATTTATGTCTAGTTTGGTATACCCCCTAAACTTGTCGGTCAGTGCAGGTGACTATGGAGATTTCTCGCTGCTTCATTAGGGTCTCAATCAGTATCACAGACCTCCGCTATTAGCTCTGACAACATCTCGTCAGAAATTAAATGAAGAACTATTCTTCCCAATAGCTGATTCTTCGGGCAAAAAATTTGGTAGTAAAGCCCTTAGTCGAACTACTAAGGATATCCTTTATAAGACCCCATCATCTCAGTCCTGCTCTACGGTGCTGAAGCATGAACCGCACCAAAAGCGGATGAAGAAATTTGTCGTTCGTTATAACAAAGAAGAAGTCGTAGATTCAACTACGAACTATACTAGATGTACAGCCCATAGACCTGGTCATAAACCTCCAATAAGTTTAACGTAGCTCGGAAATGTAGATCAATATTTCGGTCTACAGCCAGACTTCGGAGGCAGTAGAGGAAGAGGCATTTTCGTTGAGGCCCAGGTTTATTCAGGATCGTAGCGCCACTTAAGTAAGAAAGTAATTCAGATTTCCATGGCGCAGAGACATAAGTCTCCCCCAACATTTTTTTTTGATCTCTTTCGGGGTGATTACATTTTTCTATAGATTATTGATCCAGTAATCCATTTATTGTTTTTTTGTGGATATGTAAACATTAACCATTAACCATTAACCACATTAACATTAATCACTATCCGCTCCTTAACACACGAGTTATGTAGCTAACGGATAGTGAGCTTATCCGTTTGCTATCTTTTGTTATTAATGAATATATTTTATTTATTATTATTATTTTATTATTTTATTTATTATTTTATTTATTATTATTTTATTATTTTATTTATTATTTTATTTATTATTATTTATTATCCGCTCTCTCTCATAAAAATCCAGACAGAGCATGGCAGCACTTTATTAAAAAGTACTTAAAATAATACGATTAAGGTGTACGTATGATAAAATAAAATAATAAAAAGTACGATAATGTGAGTAATGTATATGTTATGTGTAAAGTATTTGAAGTCTTCTCATAAGCTTATATCCTATCCCATAGGGGTATATTAGTTTTGATACATAGTTTGTAACATAGAGAAAAGTCATTTTGGTGGCGTGTTTGTAAAAAAAAAACGATTGGTAAACCATATACCCTATTCCATAGCATATGTAATAGGAATATATTAGATATTAATTTTCAGTATGAGATGAGATAGTTTATTTAAATTGTATATTTTCCCCACCTTCATCGGGACTGGAACCGACACTGTTGACTCTATTTTGAGAATTCTTCCCCAATTGCCTTGAATAAGGAACAGATGTCTTAGCTCGAGGACACATTCCTTAGAAAAAAAAACATATGAGAAGAGTTACAATTCTCTATGTGAATCTTTCATTCGCTTTTAGCTGCTGCCGCCCGATGAGAGCTACTAGACACCTATCGGTCGCCATATGACCATCTTAGTTCCTTATAAAAAAAACATCTAAGAAGGCTACAATCCGCTGTGCAAATCAATGAATACCATATCCCATCAAGTTAAACATCCCCGAAAAAGTGGGCCTGGTATTGTCACAATATATATCTGTATACAAAAGTCATGGCTAAATCGACTAAGCTTGCGATTCTGAGTAGATCCATATACTTTAAGGCCGCGTTTCCCAAAGTGTACTCCGCGCAGCACACAGCAAAATTCCATTACACTAGTGACTATTTCATTTTGTGCTTCTGAACTTGTCATTTTAATCGCAGCAATCGTATTTGAAATGCTCATTTAAAAGAAATCAATACATACAAACAAACTAAAAAATAATTCATGTAAAAAGATGTGGGAATCCCCGACAAATGAAAATTATTAAAGAGACGTAGCAGAGACGACCATATACGCTGACGCTAACTGAAATTTGTACTGGGACGACGTTTCTCTGGTTTTAAACGCACCCAATAGACGGTTTTTGTTAGGTCGGTATCTATTTATACAAGTTAAAACGAATCGTAGTGCGGTGTATTTAATCTATATTTTGCTTTTAGTGCGTGAATTTTACTTTTTATTTGTTTTTTGTATATGTGACTCTGTGGATCTATCGACGTGAAAAGATCGTGAGAGATCAAAAATATTAGGTACTATGGATCGCTGGCTAAAGTCTGGGTCGTTAAAAATAACCGCTGAAAGCTCCTTAACAGAACCCCCAGTAGTTACTAAAGAGTCAGCAACTGGCAGGTACATAATACAAAACCATATTTATTTATTTCATAGTCGGAAGTTTCCTATCGCTAGAACCGCATTTGTATTAGATGCGTTTTGTTGGATTTATAATATTTTTTTCTGTTGTTATCCTCAATTCAGATTTGTTTTCCATTTATTGTTCTATTCTAGAGTCAAGGAAAATGACGCAATAGAGACAGCGGCGCCAGAACTTTCTGAAGAATTTGAGGCAGACAATGTGGCTAGTACTAGTTCTATGGTGATCAGTACTGCAGAAAAAAAACAGTACCACGATACATATTTAAATCTTGGATTTGCTGATACAAGTGACAACAAACCCCAATGCGTAATTTGCGGCAAAGTGTTGCCGAATAGTGCGATGTTTCCAGCAAAAATGAAACGTCATTTTGAGGGGATTCATCCAGATTGCAAAAGCAAACCGACTGATTTTTTTTAAAAGGAAGTATGGTGAACTTACAAAATCTCAAACAATTAATACTAATGTCCTACTTAGTGAGTTTCCGAGTTGCGCAAACTGGCGAAGCCATACAATCGCTGAAAACTTAATCAAGCCATGCGTTAAGGACATTGTTGAGTGTATGTTGGGTAAAAAGGCCAAAAAATTAGTTGACACCGTTCCTTTGTCAAATAACACAATATCACGAAGAATCGGAGATTTAGCAGAGAATGTCAAAACTACTTTACTTTCGCGAATAAAAGTCACAAAATTTTCGCTGAAAATGGATGAATCCACAGATGTTGCAGGGTTGGCTATTTTAATAGTATTTGTGCGCTACCAATACCAACAGTCCTTTCAAGAAGATCTGCTTTTCTGCAAGCCGTTGGAAACTACAACAACTGGTGCTGATTTTTAAATTAATAGACAATTTCTTTATTGTCAATGATATCCCATGGGTTAACTGCGTGGATGTGTGCACAGGCGGTACCAAGGCCATGACTGGAAAAACGTCCGGTGCCGTCTCAAGAATAAAACAAAATGCCAAGGAATGCAGCAGTAGTCACTGCGTTCTACACCGTCATGCCCTTGCAATGAAAAAAATGCCACTCTCCTTAAAAGAGGTCGTAGACGAAAGCGTGAAAATAATTAACTTTATTAAATCTCGACCTATGAATTCAAGGCTATTCAAAGTATTGTGCGATGAAATGGGTAGTCTACATACGTCTTTACTTCTTTACGCAGAAGTAAGGTGGCTTTCTCGCGGCAAAACACTGACGCGGCTTTTCGAAATGAGGGCTGAAGTCAGAACCTTCCTTATGAACGACAACTTTGATTTGGGCGACAGATTGTGTAATGAGCGTTGGCTCTTGAAATCATCGTATCTAGCCGATATTTTTAAAAAATTAAATGATTTGAGTGAGTCACTGCAAGGAAAGACAATAACTGTTTTCGATGCCAGTGATAAGGTCGAAGCATTTAAAAAGAAAATCAAGTTTTGGGCGAAATGTTTAAAAAATCGAAACCTAGACAGCTTCCCAATGGTCAGCGAATGTAAAGAGGAAATAGATTTGGGTATTCCTGACGACATTTTAAATGAGTTTCATTTACATCTGCTAAGTTTGCTCGAAAACTTCCAAAGCTACTTTCCGGAAGAATACCATTCAAACATTAAAGAAAATGTGTGGGTTGCAGACCCGTACTCCGCCGCGTTGGAAAAGCCAGCATCTCTGACATCATTGCAGTTTGAGTGCTTAATTGATTTGACATCAGATTCTTCTTTAAAGGCAAATTTTGAAACGAAGAAGTCTTTATCAGAATTCTCGTGTATGTTGAAGGACGAATTCAAAATTTTGTCAGACAGAGCCAAAATAATTCTTCTGCCGTTTGCAACAACATACCTACATGTGCGAATCAGGATTCTCCGCCTACGTTGGAACCAAAACAAAATATAGATCCCGTCTCGATGCAGAGCCAGATATTCGGTTGCAGTTGTCCCAAATTCAACCAGATATACAAGCATTATGCAAAACCAAACAGGCACATTATTCTCACTATATATTGAATTCCTTATGTTCTTTAATTAACATTGTTCTTGTTTTTTTCGTTGATGTTACTTGTTTTACTTGAATTTAATAATATATAAAAAAAATTTGAGTATTGCATTTTTTACACATACATAACAGCGAAAATAGCATAAGTGTAACGAAGTGCTCCGCGAGGAATGTTTGACCTAAAAAGTGCTCCTCGACCAAAAAAGATTGGGAACCGCTGCTTTAAGGTATAGCTATCGATATTATTTCTCTATGTTACAAGCTTTGAATTAAAACCTAATATGCCTATGGGGATAAACACAGGTATTGGAATCAATCTGACCTTATTTCATTAAAAGTATTCAAGAATGTTATTATATTTTCTATATTTGCGATTAATCGGAATAATTACTACAGGAGTTTATCGCTGCGTAATTAAAACTAAAAACTCCTTTGGGATAGGGTTATTAAAATTCATGCAACATTATCAAATAAAATATTCAAAACCGATACCACAACGATGCATTAAACATTTCATTTAATGAATTCGAAAAATAAAAAAATATAAAAATAAACCTGGGCTTATGGGGACCACGTTTTTAATTTCGATATTATTGAATTGTTTTTTTTTTTACAAAAGGCTTCTTGGTTTTTATTAAGCCTCTGATTTAATGAATTATCCAATAAATTATTCACTTAACATTGCCTTTGTTAACCATACACCAATCTACCGACAAGTGGCAGTATTTCAGTCAGTAATGGCGAATTTTAATAAGTTTATTGATTCGTTGGATACTGGATTCTGGATTGGTAATAAATTTAAAATGTATTCAAGAAGTGTGCCATCCATCAGATGTTGAATATAAATTTAAAATCAATTTTAAGTACGTACGTAACAGACTTGGGATTCGATAAAATACCCCAGTCTACTTTTGATTAATAAAAACACTTGAAAGTTTATTGAGGAAAAAACATGTCTAGTCGATTTTTATAGATTGACTTATATTAACGTGCAATTCCGCATGGAAAAGGATAAACTTTGGGAATGCTAATACCAAAGAGTATAGAACTACATAGAGTACGCATCACAGCTAAAACTTTTGTAACCGTTTCAGACGCGGTTGGTAAGAGCGAAGGGGTATTTTCGTCGTTCGTATGCATCGGCATGCTGCTGTTTGGTGCCGGGGTAGCAATGTGAACACTCGGGTATCAATATCAGTACCCCACATAGTACATTTTTGTTGTTGATGGCGTCTACAGTCTCGGTTAGGATGAACAAAGTAAACAATCTACATGAGCTGCTTCTACGTATTCGGACAACGGGTCATCTAGCAATATCAATGATCATGATGTTCGAGCGAGACTATGTAGTTTGCTGGTCCTTTGTCTCTTTGAATCGCTAGCTGAGTACGGACGGACAGACAGACATGGCTTAAACATGTCTGTCTGTCCGTCCGTCTGTACGTCACCGATTCTTAGGCCTTAAATTTTGAGCTAGGATAATGAAATTGGGTATATAGGATCCTCGTCCGTGCCAACAGAACAAGTGTAAAAATTTTCAAAATCCGCCCACTGCCACTGCCACAGTTTTTATAAAAACTATAAGGAATTTCAAAAAAGTTTCCGAACAACATATTTAGACAATCTTAATATCTATATTACGTCTATATAAAGTTTTTTGGCACGCCGACTTTTTGGGGGCGTTTTCAATAAAAAAAACTGTTTTCGGTCAAATTTTAAATTTTTCGAAATTTTTTTTGATGCAGAATCATTACCAATATTAATATGAACATTTCGTCTAAAAAAAAATACAAATTTTTGGCGCAACAGGCTCGTTAGTACCCAGGGCCTAGCTTTCTCACAACCATTCATGTGTGCGTGTGTACTTCTTGCACGATGGCGGGACCTCCTGTTTTATGCCGACTCCGAACGGCTAAGTTGAGATAAGCTATTCTTGACAATTGATACTACTCGGATGATTTGTCAGATCATCACGAGAGGAGGGCCAGTGAAAAATCATTTAGGTGTTGCTACGGCTGGGAATCGAACCCAGACCTCCTGCGCGACAGTTCATCGCACTAACCATCGCGCCACTGAGCCTATATACCATTTTAACCCACGCCCACTTTTTGGGGGCGTTTTTATATAAAAAAAAAAACATTTTTATACACTTCCCCATAACATATGCAGGAGAAAACCTTGTCTTTTGTAGAACCGTAAAAGTGTTTTATAAGCAGTCTGAAGAATTGGTTGTCACTATATAATTTTTTCTATTTTATCCACACCGTGTTTTTAGCAATGTCCACTATTTTTGGGGATTTTAGTTTTATGGATAGGATGGGATAGGGTATTCAACGATCCACACAGCGGATTGTAGCCTTCTCATATGTTTTCAAATACATTTGAACCATGCCTACAAGGCGTAGGGTTCTTTTTGTTGCAACCGAATAGGGGCGAGAGTTTAAGGGATGAAATACTTTATACAATAAGTTATTGACAATCTATACACTGATTCAATCTCAGTTGCCTCTTAGAGATCTAAAAAATGATTGGAAGGACCATCGAATAAATCGAGCACACCAATAAATAACTCTTTATATGTATCAAGCCCATATACCTATATGAAGACAACATAAAAACGTTTCCGTAAATGAGTGTTTCATACTTTTGAGTATTTAATTCAAAAACAATTGGAAGTTTATATTATTTGTGATAGAATTATGTTAACAAAATAACGTTCTGCACATCTACCTTCATGACTTAGGTCCCTTTGCTGATACGTTTATGTTCCACATAAACGCTTATTAATATATATGTTTTAGAAAAAGTAGCACATACAATATTTAAGGATGGCATAAGGAATCGGAGTACTCGTAAAAAAATAATTCGGTATATTTAAGTTTCAGCGCATTTAATATAAAAGAAATAAATAAAAATTTATTTCGAAATTCTGGATGAACTTGACGATGACGTGGAAATCCTTGAAATTTTGAAGCTGGTATTATTCAAAAATACGAGAGAAATAAATATTTTTCTTCATTTAGTAGGTACTATCTCTTTTTACGAAATATTTCGGTTAACAAAAGAAATAACAATTGTGGTTTTAGCAAAAATAGAAAGCTTATTGGAATGTACAGGTACAGCAAAGTTATTTTTAAATTAACATATAAATTTAATTTGGCGTATTCAGAAATAACTCCATGGCTCCTATCAATCAACATTTGGTTGCTTTGGCGTTTTTTTGCATCTTTCTTAGCATAGCTGTTTTTGGAGGAATGCATGTCTCGACAGTTTCAAGGATAGTTTTAAAAGTTTCCAAAGCAATAGCCAGACTTGGAAATGACTTCGCCAAATTTGCGAAAAAAAAGAATGATTTTTTTTTTTGCAATAGCATCGTTTTTAAAATGGGTTTGAAATATTTATTGTATTTTAAGGTCATTTCTCTATTGGACGTTTATAGAGAAAAGTGGTCTGCAAGTAGCCTTGCCATCCGTCCGGGTTTTCCCGGACATGTACTCTTTTTTGCCTCTGCGGGGAACGTCCGGTATAGTTTTAATAATATGTCCGGGATGGTATTTTCACTTATCTACTTGGCAGTTTGTATTAATTAATATTTTATAAAAAATAATTAGGAGATCACTAAAATCAACAAAATTAATAATTCAGAAATGAATACTCAGAACAATCATTGGCCGTGTTCCGGGTTTCAGTTTTAGTAAGACATCATGATGAAGCCCTGTTCACATTGGTCAATCGACCATTTTAGTTACGTGACATTAGGGGAAATGACGGGAAATGGCTGACGAAACAAGTTGAAAATTTACGCATGGGCACTCAGATATGAGTGAAACAATTGATTTTTCTTCGGCATGTCCTTAAGATGTTTTTTTATATCAATAAAATTACTCGATATTATAGATTATTCAAGTTATGTTTTACTTTTCTGATAAAGCATATTTATTCTGAATAGATGGAAGTTAATAAAAATCTAAAAATATGATAAAATTAAATTGCAAAATAAAGGGTTTGGAATAGTTTGACATTTACCTTACCATTCGGTAAGATTTTGCGTTCCGCGTTACTTTACCTTATTCAGTTGTAGTCAGAAATCCGGAACACGGCCATTGTGTTGGATTTGGCTCTCTCAAAAGAAATTTTTTTAATGTGAAAGTAAACATATTTTTATTAAAAATGTATACTACGACTGAACGGAGTGAATTGTATAATCAGGTTATGCAAACATACATTAAATATATTTATTCCATATAGAGTTGTGTTTTAATATGAATAATGTAATTGCAGTTGCACAACATTCCGAGAAGGAAGTGCACCTTCAACAAGGAGTCGAAATGTGAAACTATTTATTTTAGGTTAAAGAAGTGGATACCTTAGAACCATATTAAAACATTTAAAAAAAATATTTTTTTGTTTGTCCTAATTTTGTACTCTTTTTCTGTTCGTCATTTGTCCGGAAAAGTCCGGGATTTGGAACCCCATGTACTACTTTTATCAAATACCATCTGGCAACACTATCTGCAAGCCTAAAATGATATTCACCAATGTGGTAGCAAGATGGCCTGGATCAAGTTATGATGCAACGATTTTCAATAGTTGCAAAATAACAAATTTTTTGGATAGACAGTCTAGTCCATACCTAGATTGTCTCATTTTGGGTACTTCCCACAGATTTCGTGTCTAGCAGAATTATTTATTTCGAAAAACTTATGACATCATTTCTTAATCAACATGGCGCAGCAGAACAGATGTACATTGAGTCACAAATTCGTTCCAAAGGTGTAATCGAAAAGGCTTTTGGGATTTTAAAACGAAGATTTCCGATTTTGGCCCATGGTGCCCGTTTAATATTGAGTACTGTGGTAACCATTATTATGGCAATGGTTATCGGAAATCTGAGCCTTGCACAACATTTTCAGACAAAACAACATACTTGATGAACCTCCTGAAAGTTTAGATTTGAGTAATGAATATCTTGAACGGGTTATCAACGCTGGACAAATAGATATTGACCATTCTTCCTATCAAAACAATTCAAGAACAAAATTTTCAAATTTTAATTTGCAAAAACATATGAATTTGATAAATAACTATTTCGCACGCTGGTAACCGTTTAAGAATCCCTAATAATAATTGCTTAAAAATAAAAAGCATTATTCTCAAAATAAAGACTGTTTTTAATTTATTCTGAATCGGTTACAATAAAAACGAGTGGTGGGTACACGACTGGGTCGTACGCAACTTTCTCTTTCACAGCGCGTTAGGCGTTAGATCAAATAGTACGCATTTTGATTATTAATGCTTAAAATGATATGAAAAATGCCCAAATGTGATTATACGAACGTTTACTCCGAAATTTGAAGGAATCGGTGTCTATGTGAATAATAATTATTATTCGTTATTGGCCAAAACTGAAAATTCCGTTTAGTGATAGTTAGGTTACAACTAATTATGTGGATTTTTTTAAAATTATAATAGGTGTAGGTATATATATTAAATTTTATTCAATTTGACATAGTAGTTTGCGAGAAATTAACAATTTTCTTCATATGGCCTGAATGACAATACCCGTTACATGGATTTTCTCGAAAAAACTGGGTTTTGTTGGAACTAATATGCTTATAGTATATATAAAGTTTAATCAAAATCGTTAGAGCCGTTTTCGAGAAAATTGAGGTTATGATAAATTTTTATATGGCAGGTACCGTTAATAACATGGCTAAAAGCAAACAAAAAAAAATGGCCTAGAATTATGACCAAAAGAAACTTGGATACGAAATTTTAAGAAAATCGGTCAAGCCGTTTAGGCTGGGGAGACCATTACGCACAGACGGACCGACGAACCGACAGCTCAATAAGTAGCAAAATACTGAAAAGGTGGGATCGAAGTGGGCGAAATCTGGAAAAATTTGAAAAAGCCAATGAAGTATGGTTGCTTAAGGATGCAAAGCTACCAGAAATTTTTTTAGAAAGTGTTATATCAACCAGATCACGTGCGAACAGGGGAAGACCCCCAAAACTATTCGAAGAATGCACACTTAGAGTGCAAAAACGTAAAACTGAAGAATTGGTTGACTCAAAAACTCCAAGTGAAATCGCACTTGCGGCTGAAATGAATATGAGATCAGCTGGGAAAAGAGATGCAGCTAATTTAATGAAAGAGCTTGCAAATTGTTCTCCTCAAAGAGCCACAAAAATCAAGAAGGCAAGATTAACCCAAGAAAAGGGGAACAAAATAATCTCACCCGAAGAAGCCCTTGTGCTCATAGTTAATACGAAAATGAGCACACTTCAGTATAAAGCTATGCGACAGCAGCTGAAAGAGCTAAATCCAAATGTTTACCCGGCATATAACCTAGTGCAAAAAGCCAAAAAAAGACTTCAGAAGAAGCATTAACAGTCACTGATGTGTCTGCACAAATAAAATTGCAAGCGTTGCTGGATTTAACAGTGTATAGGCGTTTTCGAGAGCATTTTAGTCGAAAATCATCACGACAAAACTCGAATCGAGATGTGATAAACAGGTTTTTACTTTCCTCGGGTCCATATCTTTCGAGCCGTAGTACAAAGATTCTTAGAAAAAGAAACCCACTTGTTCCAGAATGTATTGCATTACTAAAAGCTACAGATTCAGAAACCTCAAGCTCGGATGAAGAAAATTATTAGTTTCAATAGTGTATTTAAATAAACCAACTTTTCTTTCTAGGCTATCCTTGAAATAAAAACAAATTTAAATTAACAACATATTTAACTACATAGGTTTAAAAAAAAATCAAACAAACACTACACTACGGTAGGGATTTTTAATGTTTTTAGACTGGTCAAATGAGGGCATTTTCAAAGTGTCGTATTTTTTTCTAAATGTATGGGAAATACATTTTCAAGACTTAGGTAAGCTTCTTTATCTCACAAAATAACATATAATTACATAATTTAACTGTTTTATATCAACAAAGCTCCATTTAAACGCTCAACGAATAAAGTTACGCTAGATTGGCAAAATAACACACTGTGCGACGGACGGAATTCCAAAAACCTTTTTTTTTGGTTTCCTCTATAATCGTAATGTTAGAATCACTCAAAATCTCGAGGTCGAAAATTTTCACGAAAACAATATCTTTCTCTTTGTAAGAGAAAGTTAAAAAGAGGTTTGAAAAAATGACAATTAAAATTCATTAATTAATTACATACACTTTCATCGTTTAAATTTTAACTTTGTATGCATGATTTCAAAATTCTGACATATCGCATAGATCGAAGTAACCTTAGATGAATTTTAAAACTGTTCTTTTTTTTATAATTAACTGGCACGGATTTACTCAAGGGCTTATGAATATAGAGAAGGGGAAGAAAGGGAGTTATAGGAAAGATTTTGGATGTAGTGGAGACTTACTCCATAGGTGGTGTCCGAACTAACTTCGGACAGCAAACCCTTCCACTCAACAGGCAAACACATTACCACTACACCACGGCCACCCAAACGTGAAACATAAATGAATTCCTCATAACATAAAAATTATGTGGAACTTAGGATTTATGATCGGAATCATCAAACGGGCCTTAAACGTTCATTTGGTCTTTGTTTCATAAAATCCGGTTTGGAAATAACACCAGTTTCAGTCATCATATTAATGTAATTCTTTATACCCTACCCCATAGGGGTATATTAGTTTTGACATTAAGTAGATGGATCGACGACTCCAAATCGATAGCTGAGTCGATTTAGCCATGTCTGTCTGTACGTCAGCCCGTCAGCCCATCTATGTCACCGATTTTTTATGCCTTACCTTTTGGGCTAGATTGATGAAATTTGGTATATATCATCCGAAGAAACCATTTATTTTATCAATTACCACAGCGGATTGTAGCCTACTCATATGTTTATACCCTATACCATAGGGGAATATTAGTTTGACATTAAGTTTGTAACATAGAGATATAATTTAGCTAGATATACCAAAAAGTATATGGATCTACTCAGAAAAGCTAGCTGAGTTGATTTAGCCATGTCTGTCCGTCCGTCCGTACGTCACAAGTTTTTGAGCCTTAAAGTTTGTGCTAGAATGATGAAATTTGGTACAAGTGCTATTTGTTGCTCCCAGCAGAACAAGTGTAATTTTTTTTTAAATCTGCCCACTGCCATGATCCCTTTAAGAAAAAAAAAGTTTTTGCCTAGATCATAAAGAATTTAAAAAAAATTGTGAGCTACATGTTTAGAGAATCAGAATATCTATATTTCGTCTGTATAAAGTTTTTTGCCACTCCCACTTTTTGGGGGCGTTTTCGGTAAATTTTAAAATTGGATAAAAGTGTTTTGTATAAAATAAACATTTTGTCCTTAAATCAATTTAACCCACGCCCACTTTTTAGGGGCGTTTTCTTACAAAAAACCCTACTCCATACCATATTCAGGAGAAACGCGTTGTTTTTTATCCAACCATAAAAGATTTTGATAAAATGTCTGAGAAATACGTTGTGACAACTTCGATTTCTATATTTCATCTTCATAAAGCCCGTATTTTGTGGATATTAGTTTTATAGATGGGATGGGATAGGGTATTCAACGATCCGCACAGCGGATTGTAGCCTTCTCATATGTTTTTAATTCCACTTAAGGGATATTCTTAGAATTCAATATTAATTTCTTAAAACTTAGTTAAAGGAATATTCTCTAATCTTTACATCAAGGTTATTGCAGATATTGTATGTTCATTGTATGTGATGTGAATTTTTTTGTCAGCAATAAAATATTATTTGGCACAGGTATGTCATCATACTCGAATAACTCCTTATAATAATGTCAGCTTGAGTTAATAGCAAGCATTAAAATGACAACCGTCATCAGGGACACGTAAAGTAGAGTATCTTTTAATAGCGACACGCATCCACTTGATGGACTCCAAACGAAGCTATGTCTGTTAAAGGGAGAAAGTCATCACGAACATTTCTCAGTTGAGACAGGAATTTGATGGTGTGCAGATAAAAACAGCAAACAAATATAATAATCCATAACATTGTTTATGGCGCCTGCAAATGTCTTGCTTGAAATATTTTTTTATGAACTCACAAGGAGTATATTTGAATTTTTGTTTCTTTCACAACAAAACGTTTTTATTCGAATAAGGTTGACCATCTGCGCAGTTGAAAATCCTCCTAATAAATTTAAGAATTTATTTATTTTTTTTTTTTGGTTGCTTATGAACAGTTATTTTGTAAGGCAAACCCATAAAGTAGTTCCCCTGTGTGCTTGAAAAGGCTAGCAAAATTTGCTTTGAAATTTGCCGATATCGTACTTATTTACTTACTTAAAAGACCTTACAGTCCGGATTGAACGTGAGCTCAACCAAGATGCCTCTCAAATTAGCCTTGTCCTTCGCCAATTGCCTCCAGTTACGGACTTAAAGTTGTTTGGAATATCTGCTACCAAACTGACTTCTGGCTGGGAATCGAAAACTCCACCAGCTGGAGTGTTGGTGTCCATTCGCTTTACATTTTCAATCCATTCTAAAGTTCTAATGCGGAGTTGTCTTAGTCGCTGTACATCTCAATCATTGTCACCATAGCCCTTTAACACAAAAGGGACAGACAATTTTTAGAAAAATATTTCCTTGAAAATTACCACTGTAAATACGATCCATCCTTAGGCGCCGTAGAACAGGATCAGTATAATTAGTTTCTTCTTAGTATTTCAAGCCTTCTTAATTGAAATTCTGACGATATTTCGTTGTCGTAGTTAAGATAGTGAAGCCGAGGTAAAGAAAGTATCTAACTATTTCGAAGCTCTCTCTGTCAATGATTGCGTTATATCAAATTCGTCGATGTTGTTCTTTCTGGTTAAAAGCAAATACTTAGTTTTACAGTCATTTACTGCTTAACCCACTTTAGCCTATTTCTCCTCTATACAAGCAAACGTGACATCACTTTGAGTCCTGCCAATGATGTCAGTGGCGTCACCGTATGATAATTGTTGCACAGATTTATGGGAGTATGGTGCTGCCTCGGCTGTTTGAGCGTATTGTCTCAAGAATGATGTTAAGGATGCCACTCGACAATGTATCACCTTGCCTAAATATTTTTTGATTTCGATAGTTTTTGAAAGGTCGTTCCCGACCATAAGCGAGAATTCTACATCGCCATCCTGAACAGACGGCCGGCCGAGTTTGGGCGGTATTTATACCGGTGCTAGTTTTTAAAGTTAGTTTCTATTTTTTTTTTAACATTTCTTAGTTGATGCAATTCTGTGTCCCTCCAAAATCATATTGAAATGAGGTTTGCAGATGTAGATGCTGGAATGAGTTAGTCACTATTAGAGTAGTATCATCTGCAAAACTAAAAATGCGATTATTATCTAATTGTCCTCAAAAGATCAATAACCTGAAGCAGAAATAGAGGGGGTGAGAGAATTCATCCTTTTGAAACTCAAACATTTATAAAGAATTTATCTGAGGAAATACCATCTACAACTAACGGGTCCGCCATCTAACATTTTTTTTTTCAACTAGTGCTTATTTCGTGAATGGTAACACTAAGCTCATGTCTGATTTGACAACTAATTAGTTTTATCCTTCCGCTGAACGAATATGGTTGTGTTTACGCTTGAACAACCCTGGGAAATATTGCGACATTGCTTTGAAAATCATGGTAATGTTGCAGAATGTGTGCGAAAATTGCGTACGGATTTTGGAAGAAGAGAACCACCATCCCCTCCGTATGTTCGTTATCTTGTGAAAAAAGTGAAAGAAACTGGCATCCTCATCGATAAACAAAAGCCAAAAACAGTGCGTACACCCGAGAATATTGCTGCTGTGGCAGAAAGTGTGCGTGAAGCGCCATCAACATCAATTCACCATCGTTCTCAACAATTGAACATTTCGGAGACATCATTGAGCCGAATTTTGCATAAAGACCTTGGTATGACGCCATACAAAGTCCAATTAGTTCAGGAGTTGAAGCCAACTGACCATCCAATGCGTTTTCGCTTCGCTAAGTGGGCCTGCGAACGACTTAGAGAAGATGCCGATTTTGCCAAAAAAATCATCTTTTCAGATGAAGCTCATTTTGATCTTGGCGGGTATGTAAACAAGCAAAATTGTCGCATTTGGGGCACAGAAAACCCGCACGCATACATTGAAAAGCCGATACACCCAAAACGAGTCACTGTTTGGTGCGGATTTTGGTCCAGAGGCATAATTGGGCCATTTTTCTTCGAAAATGGGCAAGGAGTGGCCGTTACAGTCAATGGCGATCGTTATCGGGCCATGTTGAACCAATTTTTGTTCACAAAAATTGAAGAGGAGGATATTGGCAACATTTGGTTTCAACAGGACGGCGCTACGTACCACACAGCCGAAGCTACACTCGATGTTTTGCGCCCTGTTTTTGAAGATCGCATTATCAGCCGCAGAGCTGATGTCGTTTGGCCACCTCGGAGCTGCGATTTGACACCGTTGGACTATTATTTGTGCGGTGCCGTAAAAGATAAGTGTTACGCCGACAAGCCAGAGACAATTGACGCTTTAAAGGACAATATTCGTGAAGCCATTGGTGAAATACAGCTGCACACAATCGATAATGTGCTCAAAAATTGGACCGATCGTGTAGGCTACTGCATGGCCAGCCGAGGCAGCCATTTGAATGAAATTATTTTCCATTATTAACCGAAAGGATTGTACTTTCAAATAAAAAAAGAAATTTGAGAAAATATTCAGTAGTTTTTTTATAGCATTTTCAACCTTTTCTTGCAAAGATCTGTCTTTAAGAAAGTTTTCCATCCAGTCGCACAGTATTTGAGAAAGTCAGTGTTTTGTCAATTTATGTCAAACTGTGCCAAACTTGATCGAAAGATTTTCCTTTATTTTCTATCCCAGATATCCATTGATAGTTTACATAATTGAATAGTACTCTAATTAATGTTTCAGGTTATTCACATTGGAATAAGTCCCCCGGAAATCCGGATGAGCAGCGAGTCTTCCTCCACGGCATATAGAATTAACCGATTTTGCTTATTTTAAGCTGACTGATATTTTCGGCTGACTGATATTTCGGCATTCAATAGTGAATATGATGTCTCGAATGAATCCACTATAGCAAGCACAGCACATACATAAGCTCAGTTCTACTACGATTTATCTGAAAAATCATCTGATAATAAGATATAAGATATTTTAATATTGAATTTGATAAAAATCTGTGATATCCCGATATTTGTCCAAACTAACATCCCTAATAGCATGATGAACTACGAGGCAAACGTCAATAGTAAATTAGGTATTAATTTACTATTACAATTCTACTGATATTCAATTTCAAAAAACGTTCCCAAAATAGAGGTGGCTTACATTTTCCTGAGACAAAAGTGGTTGAGCAGCATGTCTAAATATAAGTAGGAGTACTATCTATTATATGTAAAAAAAAATTTATGACGCATAAGGTTCGTTGTAACACTGGGCCTAGCTTTTTCTCACAACCATTTCTGTGTGCTTGTGTACTTCTTTGCACTATGGCGGGACTTGTTGTTTTATGCTGACTCCGAACGACTATATTGTGATTTTTGGCAATTGGTACTACTCGGATGATTTGTCATATAGGTGGTAATCGAACCCACCCCTTCTGAGCTGCAATTCATTCCATTAACTATCGCGACACTAATCCCGCTTGTACCTAGAAAGCTAAATTGTCAACATTTGTTGTTTTGACCAAAAATTATAAATATATATACTATACCAAATTTATATATAAATTATACCAAATTTCATCATCCTAACTCATAATTTATCCCAAAAATCGCCGACACACAGATGGACATATACGACATTGCAGGATCAAATCGGAATCATAAGAAAGTCGATCACACCGCTAAATGATGACCATCACAACTCAAAAATCTACCAATTATAAATGCTACTCTTGACGTTTTGACCTTGACAGATTTAAGATACGAAATTTTTATGTCGCACCTAGCAGTACAAGAGTAAACATTAAATTAAATAGATCTGTTTTCAGTAGCCCATGACTCAGCTGTTTAATTCCGAACATAGGCAGGTTGTACAACCAATGCAAATATTTAAAACGTGCTGTGCACCAATGACGTCGATATAAAACTCAAAATTCTACCTCATGAAACCATCATAAATAATTTTGTATCCATTTGAAATCGCACGAGATTTAGGTAGAAAATCGTATACACGTGAGTATATACAGGGCCTGCCGAAAACTCATATTTGCATTCCAAAAATACTTCTCTAAGTGTACACTTCAATAAACATCATATAATTGTGGATACCACAATCAGATAGAAACTACAGGCAAATAAATCTCGCAACACATCACTTTGCAGATTACATTCTTTTGGCCTCCGACAGATTGCAGATTGCTGGCTTTCTAAAAATATTTGCAAATTAAAGCCTAATACAAATTGCAGATTCCTTCCCACATTAAGTTGAAATCTTAACGAAACAAAACCATTCTATACGTAATAGATACATGCAGATAGCCGAGAGGTGTTTATCTGTTATTTGGATAATAAGTATGTCAACAGATATTTATATTTTATCTGCAGCGCTTTATATGTATCTCTGAGATTTTTGAAGGTTAAACAAAAAAACAACAAATTGTTTATTTTTTACTTCTCCAGTATAATGTTAAGGGAAGTATTGTGATGGTGTAAACAAATAAAGTAGAGTTTTTATACATTATCCCATTGGGGTATATTTGTTTTGCCACATAGTTTAAAAAATAGAGAAATTATTTCAATAATTATATCGTAAATTCCGTCCGTCCGTCATCACTTTTTGGACCATAAATATTGAGCGACGATTGATTGATGATAACAGATGACGGTATACGATCTATTTGTTACTCCCAGCTGGAAAATTGCAATAGTTTTCAAAATCCGCTTGCTGCTATCCCCACTTTAAAAAAAAAACTTACTTTCTGGATAATGTATTAAACGATTCGCCTTCCGGATTGCAGCCTTCTCATATGTTTCTGTTTATACCCTATCCCATAGGGGTTTATTAGTTTTGATACTTAGTTTGTAACATAGAGAAATAATTTAGCTACATATACCTCAAAGTATATCGATCGACTCAGAATCGCTAGCTGAGTCGATTAAGCCATGTCTGTCTGTCCGTCCGTCCGTCTGTAGGTCACAGGTTTTTAGGCCTTAAATATTTAGCTCGGTTGATGAAATTTGGTATATGTGATCGTTGTACAAGTTGAAAAAAGTGGAAAAAAATTCAAAATCCGCCCACTGCCATGCCCCCTTTTTAGAAAAACGTAATTTTTGACCAAACCATAAGGAATTTTAGAAAATGTTTCTGAAAAACATATTAAGACAATCTAAATATCTATATCTCGTTCATATAAAGTTGTTTGCCACGTCCACCTTTTGGGGGCATTTTTAGTAAAAAACCTTTTTTGGTCAAATTTTCAAATATTCGAAAAAAAACTTTTGATCCAAAAACTTTAATAATACTTATATGAACATTTCGTCCTTATACCATTTTAAACCACGCCGGCGTTTTCTTACAAACACCATTTGTATACCGTACCCCAAGTCATATGCAATAGAAAAACGTTGTTATTTGTCGAACCATAAAATATTTTGATAAGTTGTCTTCATAATATGTCGTAACAATGCATTTTCTATATTTCATCGCCGTAATGCCCACATTTTGGGGATATTAGTTTTAAAGATGGGATGGAATAGGGTATTCAACGATCCGCACAGTGGATTTTAGACTTCTACCACCGAATTTTCCATTAAAAATGGTCTGCAACAGGGAGCGGTGAACTCGCCGATTCTCTTCAGCATTTACACCAGCGATATGATAGGCAGTCTGACTCAGGCAATTGCGTATGCGGACGATCTTATCGCGTACAGAACAGCACCTACTGTCGAGGTCATCCGAACTCTTTTGCAGCGGGACTTCGATAAGATCCAGAGATATTGTGATGACTGGAAGTTGAAAATCAACTTTCAGAAATCGGGAACTATCCTGTTTAGGAAACCGTTGTCTAAGGCCTCTAGGGATACGAGAAAGAACTGGCGCAAGCTGGTGATCGATGGACCAAACGGACATCCACTGGCGAGTAAAAGTGTAGTAAAGTACCTTGGCATCTGGCTGGATCAGTATCTATATTTCGGAAGACATGTAGATGCTGCTCTGGCGAGAGCTAGGGGAGCATTTGCCCTGACAAGACGATTGTTTTTTAGCAGCCGTCTTGACAGCAGGGTGAAGGTGATTTGCTACATGTCTCTTATCAGACCGATGATTGCCTATGGGTGGTTCAACGTTGCCCCATCTCAAATGGAAAAGATACGGGTGTTTGAGAGGCAGTGTTTGAGAAGCTGCCTTGGTCTTCACAGAACACCAGTATCTGACTACACAAAATATTATTCCAACCAGTTCCTATACAATGGGGCCAACATAAACAGGATAGACAATTTTCTGGTGAAACTCATTCGGTTTCACGCGGCAAGAGCGATGACCTCGAGCAATAGTCTCATCTTTGGGGCCTTCTACCCCAATGATGAATATTTTGAAAGTGCGCGTTTAAGCGGCTTTATTCCGCCTGAAGCTTTCCTATTTTTGGATAGTCGAGGGCTGATACAGGACAGATCGGCGGTTCCGCTAATCTACCACGTCTTCCGACGAACTGTGGATAGGCGGCTCCTGTACGACCGAGACGTAGTCGCTCAGGGCGGAGGAGAGCGCCATCGGTTCAGCAGGAGTGTGTCCGATTGGGACCGTCGGAGTAGGTTGCAACAGGAGAACCTGTTGTGGTGGCTGCAAGATTAGTTATAGGTAGTTGACTTGACTTTCATTTTGAAGTATGGCCGACTTAAATAGATCTAAGGTTTCAATTAAGGTTAGTTAATAAAAACAGTCGTGGTGGCACAAAAAAAAAATACAAAAAAAAATACAAAAAAAATACAAAAAAAATAAAAAAAAAATGCTTGCTGTGGCTGTTCTAGTTTTTAAGTTATTTTTAAGTAGCTTTAATTAGTTCTAAGTAGTTTTAGTTAGTTCATAAGTAGTTTTAATTAGTAAGTAAGTTTAAATAAAAATAAAAAAAAAATATGACACCAAGTTTTTTAAATGTTTCTTGGTAAACAAAAAGATAAATTTATTGTAAAATAATTTAATTAGATTTTAGGCCGAAAGGCGTTAGGTTTTTTAAGTTGTCATTGTTTAATTTAGGATATCCGCAGAGGATAAGTAAGTTAGTTAAGTTAGTAGAAAAGTAGGCTAGTTTTTATTACTTTTTGTCTAGCATGTAAGTTAGTTATAAGCTGAAGAAAAAAAAAAACAGTGGATTTTAGCCTTCTCCTATGTTTTTGTCTACAAATGACTCGTTCTACCCGCTCTCGCAAGCGTAAAAAAAAACAAATTTTGGGCGCAACAGACTCGTTAGTTAGGGCCGAGCTTTCTCACATCCATTCATGTGTGCGTGTATAATTCTTGCACGATGGCCGGATCTCCTGTTTTATGCCGAATCCGAACGGCTAAGTTGAGATGTGCTTGTCTTAATAATTGATAGTACTCGCATGATTTGTCATATCAACAACACGAGAGAAGGGCCAGTCAAAAATCGTCTATGCGTTGCTACGGCTGGGAATCGAACCCAGACCCTCTGCGCGGCAGTTCATCGCACTAACCATCGCCCTACTGTGCAGTCATCAGCGTCGTTGTTTATAAATATCAGCTTTCTAATTGTATAAAAAAAAAACCACTAACTATTTTGTTGTCAACTTAATTTAATTAATTCATTTTAATACTTTTTAAAACATCAAGCTTTTATATCCTCTCACTCAAAAAACATGTTTTATAATTTTTAACAACCCGACCGCAATATTTATGGAGTGGTAATTTTAAGCTTAAATGGCACTTACCAAGAAGTGCTTCATAATTAAATTAATTTCATAAATTGAAGTCAATATTGACATAAGTAGGTTCATTTTATTTCAACGGGATTGACAGGTCTTCAATAAAAAAAGTTAATTGTACTCCAATGCAAATATACACCTATAAATGGATCCATATTTCAAAACTTTTATACAGAATCCTTTTTAAGGCTGTTTATAGCTGAAATACGTTTCAGCATACTTGGTATTTTACCCCGAAAACTGTTTCTTTTACCAGATTAAATGCACTGAAATTGTTATAAAGCAAGCAAAAGCCTCGAAAACGAATTATACTGTGAACGACCATATTTAACTTAAAAAGGACAACGACGTTCGTATCTGTACTTGGAATGTTAGTATACACTGAACATATTAGGAGCAGCCGAACTAATCTGCTACAAAGCAGACATTACTGCCATCCAGGAAACATGATGGGATGGACCTGGCAAGTGGAGGATTAAAAACTGTGAAATTAACTAAGGTCCGTATAATAGTGACAGTGAGCAGAAACAACGACTATTCGGATGTGGTTTTGTTACAAGTGAAAGACTAAGGCAAGATGTCTTACGCTTTAATGACATTAGCGAACGCATTGTAACAATCAGCATCAAGGACTTATTCGCCACATTAGCTTTATATGCTACTTGATACTTCATAATATTGCTAGTAGCAAGATATGAAGAGTAGATTTTTTTAGCAGTATTGCCGAAAAACATAGCCTACACGACAATACCTCTGGACTTAAGCTAATTGAATTCGCAGCGGAACGAAATGCCACAATAGCCAGCAAACGGTTTTCTTGCCTCGATATCCAGGACAATAGGACATAGCGGTCTTAAATTTAACAAATTGATCATATAGACCAGTTCGTCTAGAGGCACGCATACAGTATTTTAGAGGTCCGAAAATTCTGAGATACTCAGACCACTATCATGTTAATTCACCTACTGAGAAATACTATGAAAAAATTTAATTGTCTATACTAGCAAACGTGGTTATGACATCAAGACGCGTCCGACCAATGATGTAAATTTCGTTATACCGATTTATGGAAGAGTATGCCTTTGAAGTTGGCTCTGGAGTTTCGCCAGATCCTGGAAATAACATAAGAAGCCTTAATCAATACCCACCTTTTGGTGCAGTGAAATAAGGCCAAACGAAATAGGCACAAATTCCAAATTTAGCTTCATTTCGGTTTTCAAAACAAAAAAATTCCAATTTGGCTTTATTGCGCTATGCAAACCGAAGTATTGCCAAAAAAATGGAAATAACGCCAAATTTTTCTTAAAGTTATCCTAATCAATGATATAAAAAAAACAAAATCCCTGCGAGGCTGTTAATGCAACAAAAATAATGCCAAATTTGGCTTAATAGCATTTGGCCTTATTTCACGTCACCCCACCTATTGATTCATTTCAAAGCAGCATACAACAGTGTCTATAGGGAGAAACTAAAAAGAGCCTTGTTAAGTTGTGGTGTCTAAACTTTTCCGACGATTAAAAATTTCGCTAACAAAAATATTGATTATATACCAGGTACCTTATATTAAACTGTGTAACAAATTCCACCTCCACGTTTGGGAGTATAGACAAGAAGAAGAAATAAGCAGCTTAGCATTAAACGTGGGGAAGACCAAATATATGTTGTCAAAGAGAAGACATAATCGACGAATTGTACAGAACATAACCATCGACAGCTACAGTTTTGAGTAAAAAAAAACTACACCTTGTCAGAATTGAAACGTAGAATGACACTTCCAATCGCTACTTCTTAGGGCTAAAAGGCAATTAAATTATAGCGCCATCAATACATTTACCAAGTAGATTTAATATAGAATAAACTAATCGTCCCAGCCTTTTAGGAAAACCTTTGCGACCATTTGTGTTAACGTCCGAAAATGACAAAAATGACAGTTTAAGAACTTAGAGTGTATGACTGCAAGCTGTGTGGCAATCATCGAATAGAATAGAACTCTGCTTTTTCTGAATTATAGAGATCCTTTAACCACCAACTAATGCATGGTACAAGCAATACAAAAACACTGGTCTATTGTGTGTATAAATATCAGCTTTTAGACCAGCACTATTGCTTTTAAATATTTATTCAGTAAAAATTATTCAGAAATCCACTCCCGCTTACGGTTCTGCACATTCTACAACTTACTTACTTAAGTGGCGCTACAGTCCGGAATGAACCTGGGCCTCAACCAACATGCCTCTCCAATTAGCCCGGTCCTTAGCTAACTGCCTCCAGTTGCGCACTCCAAGTTGGTTGAGGTCGGTTTCCACTTGTGCGCGCCACTTAAGGCGAGGTCTTCCTCTACTGCGTCCGACGTCTGGCTGGGAATCGAAGACTCTGCGAGCCGGAGTATTGGTGTCCATTCGTTCTACATGTCCTAGCCATCTTAAACGTCCAATGCGGAGTTTTTTGACCAGGGGCATGTCGCTGTACAGCTCGTATAGTTCTTGGTTGAATCTTCGTCTCCATAGCCCGTCAACGCAAACGGGACCGAAGATTTTCCGAAGAATTTTCCTCTCGAATCTACCAAGGATTTCTTCATCCGCTTTTGATACGGTCCATGCTTCAGCGCCGTAGAGCAGGACTGGGATGATCAGGGTCTTATATAGGATCTCCTTAGTAGTTCGAGTGAGGGCTTTACTACTAAATTGCCTTCTTAGCCCGAAGAAACAGCGGTTGGCAAGAGTAATTCTTCGTTTAATTTCTGACGAGATGTTGTTGTCAGAGTTAATAGCGGAGCCGAGGTAGACAAAGTCCCGTACTACCTCAAAGTTATATCTGTCAATGGTGACGTTCTGTCCAATTCGTCGATGTTGTGTGTCCTTTCGTGTTGACAGCATATACTTAGTCTTACCCTCATTTACTGCTAAACCCATTTTCGCCGCTTCCTTCTCTATACTAGCAAACGTGGCTATGACATCACGTTGAGTCCTACCAATGATGTCAATATCGTCAGCGTATGCTAGTAGTTGCACCGACTTTTGGAAAATTGTGCCTCTGGTGTTGGCTTTGGAGTTTTGCACAATTCTCTCAAGAATCAGATTAAAGAAGTCACATGACAGCGCATCGCCTTGCCTAAATCCTTTTTTGGTATCGAATGTGTCGGTGAGGTCGTTTCCGACCCTGATGGAGCACCGAGAATTCTCCATCGTCATCCTACACAAACGGACGAGTTTGGGCGGTATACCAAAACTAGACATGGCTCTGTACAGTTCGTCTCTATAAATGCTGTCATATGCGGCTTTGAAATCGATGAATAGGTGGTGGGTATCGATTTGGACTTCTTGAGTTTTTTCCAGGATCTGCCGAAGTGTGAAAATTTGATCGGTTGTGGACTTTCCTGGCCTAAAACCACACTGATAAGGGCCAATCAGGTTGTTGGTAAACGGTTTCAGGCGTTCACATATTACGGCAGATAGGATCTTGTAGGCGATGTTGAGGAGACTTATGCCTCTGTAGTTGGCGCAGTTCAGAGGGTCTCCTTTTTTGTGGATCGGGCAAACGATGCTGAGGTTCCATTCTTCAGGCATATTTTCATCCGACCAGATTTGGCTTATGAGTTGGTGGATGTTACTTACCAAGTCATCTCCGCCGGCCTTATAGAGCTCAGCGGGAAGGCCGTCATTTCCGGCAGCCTTATTAAGCTTGAGTTTAGATATTGCTATCCTCACTTCACTCAGGTCGGGTGGTTGGCAGTTTTCGCTGTCGTTGCCAATATTGAATGGTTCGTTCTGCCTGACAGCGGAATGTTGTTCGTCATCGCCGTTTAACAGTCTGCAGAAGTGGTTCTTCCATATCCTCAGCATCGACTGTGTCTCAACTACAATATTTCCTTGTTCATCTCGACAGGATTCTATTCGAGCCTTGTATCCTTGGCTTTGACGCTTTACACTTTGGTAAAACTTGCGAACATCGTTCCTGGAGTGGCACCTCTCTATATCCTCGATCGCGCGCTTTTCTTGCTCTTTTTTCTTCTTGCTGAAAAGCCGATGTTCTTCCCTCCTTCTTTGCCTATAGAGCTCAATGGCAGCTCTCGTCTTCACCTGCAGCTTAGCCTTGTAGGCCTCGTTCTTGGCTGCGAGCATCTGTCGGCATTCCTCATCAAACCAGGGGTTTCTTGCTGGTGGGCGCGAGAAACCTAGCACATCAGTTGCGGCTGATCTAATGGCCTGTTGGCATCGTTGCCATTGCTCTTCGACATTCGATGCTGGTGGTATGGTGTTAATCGAGAGGTTAAGGGATACGCGTTGTGCGAAGGTCTTGGCGGTCTCTTGCGATTGCAGTCTTCCGACATTAAATTTTTTCACAGTATTTCTGGATTGTTGTGGCGTGGTGGATATCCGCATTCTTACCTTGGCTGCTACAAGGTAGTGATCCGAGTCGATGTTAGCTCCTCGGAATGTTCGGACATCCAAAATACTGGATGCGTGCCTTTTATCTATCGCAATGTGATCAATTTGGTTGACCGTTCGTTGATCTGGAGACCGCCATGTCCCCTTATGGATATCGAGGTGAGGAAACCGTGTGCTGGCTATAGTGGCATTTCGTTCCGTAGCGAAATCAATTAGCCTAAGTCCGTTACCAGACGTGTTGTCGTGTAGGCTTTGTTTTCCGACAATACTTCTAAAGATGTCTTCTCTTCCTACCTTTGCGTTAAAATCTCCCAGCACGATTTTAACATCGTACTTCGGTAGTCGCTCATAGGTTTTGTCGAGAAGCTCGTAGAAGCAATCCTTAGCTATATCATCTTTTTCTTCCGTCGGAGCGTGAGCGCATATAAGGCTTATGTTGGCGAATTTGGCCTTGATGCGGATTGTTACTATGCGTTCGCTAATGTCTTGGAAACATAAGACTTCTTGCCTAAGTCTGGCACTTATAACAAATCCGCATCCGAATAGTCGCTGTTTCTGCTCACTATAACACGGTCCGTAGTATATGTCACAGTTTTTCATCCTCTTTTTGCCCGGCCCATCCCATCGTATTTCCTGGATGGCAGTAATGTCTGCTTTGTAGCAGTTTAGGGCTTCCGCTAGTTGTTCGCCTGCACCTCTCCTGTTTAATGTTCTCACATTCCAGGTGCAGATACGAACGTCGTTGTCCTTTTTTCGTTTAGCAGGGTCGTCAACAATAAAATCCGTCCTTTCCGAGGCTATTGGTTGCTTCGTAACCATGTTTTTTTTCTGTGGGTGGGTAGTTAACCCAAAGCACAACCCCCAACCTGGAGGGCCAGTTCCAATTTATTAGATACCCCTAGGACACGGGGCCATCAGTATCCACTACGGGATTGAGCGCTGCCGTTGGCCTTTCGGTTCATCCGCCACCATCTCTGTTCAAGGGGCCTGACTAACCCTTGAAATTCCTAGACAACCTGTTGTCCGAATATGTCAGAGCAGCTCATCTAGGTTCGCCTGGGACAGCAGGCCGGGTATTCTTCCGTGCCATTCTCACCAGGGTGTTTATAGTGTTGCTGTTTTTCGTCGTGTTATCAACACTCGCACTTATCGTTTAGCAAGTCAAATCCGGTTGGATGAGACCAGTACCCGATGGTTACCACTTGGAGGTAAAAGATAAGCACATTTGATGTGTAGTCAGAGTTGCAACACTGGGCATTGCCAAGTTAACGCCAATCAGAGTCTACCCTCGTTCTACAGCACCCAACCATCGCACATTCTACAAGCTCATCTGTAAATCCTATCGTTCAATTAACATACAATTTTAATAGATACATCTAGCAAATATCTATTGCAGTCTTATCTGGTTAATTGCCTAGTTGTAAATCAAATAAATCCCAACGGTAACCCTTTTAACTTACTCAACACAAATTTGAGCATTAGAGTGGAAGCGTCGTTCTATTTTTCATCAATATTTACCTACTTCAAATTACAGAATTAGTAAGAAAGACTACTCTTTCATCGTGAACTCAATAAATATTTGCACTGTCACAAGACGAGGTGAGCCAGCGGGCGCCATCATTATTTAAACACATAAAATAGAGAACAGTTAAACAGCTGTATAATATGTATGTGCACAACTTCTTAATTGAATTGATTCAGAAATGGAGTTCTCTCTCTTTGATCCCTTACCTCAATACACAGACAATACGTAGGTGGAACCCACAAACACCTTCAACATATAATCCTTTTAATTGAAGTGAACAGTGCAACTAATTGCAATGATTATACAGGAGGAAGGAATTGGTAGAACTCCAGCCCTTTTGATAAATAAACTCAAATTAAGGCTCATTGCAGATATAGCCGAAACAGGAAATATATAACAGCACTCGATCCTTAGGGCAGTGTTTCTTGCATTCCGGTCATAACTATCTCATGTATCCTTAAATTGTACAGATGTGAGTAAATGTAAATATATAGATTGCGGAACAGGGATGTATGAAAAGCTGATTCAACAAATTAATTTTACATTTCTATCCGCAGGATATTCCCAACATTTCTCTATGCAAATCGAGAATAGACACGAATATACAAAATGCTTGTTGCATGGAATTTAAATTAAAAAAAAATATGTTGGAATACCGTTGATAGGAAGTTAATTCTATTTGGTATACGATGCGCTTTTCTAGCTAGCGGCTTTTGCTTTGCTTTTGTGGTTCGAATTTAGATTTCAACGCAATATGTTCTGCAGATGTACCGCGGTAAGGGATTTCTTGGTTTTGAAAAGGCATCTGAAAAACAAAATACAAAATAAAAAAATAAACATTTTGAACTGATTCTACAGGATGCACCTTCTATTTTGTTGGTATGTAAACATTGAATAAATTTAACCAAATCAACCGAAGTTTTTAAAATGTCAATTCAGTACGATTCTAACAATGAATCGATACGAAATAGTTACTCTGTGCATTGAAAAAAGACGTTCAATTGTGTTAACTCAACCTGCATTCCACAAAAAAAAATCGAAGCAATTATTCTGTTGCGCCAAAAAAATTGTATTTGTTATATTTCGCGTCCTTCAGGCATATAGAGATTCTTGTCTTGTTGGTGTGTATTTTTATTCTATTTACTTCAAAAATTCAAAGTAGAATTGATAAATATATACATCGATAAATCGATGTTAACCTTTACCATCGTGTGAATTGTTTGTTCGGTATTTTCCTCTAGGTACTGAGCTTGCATAGCACACACTCTTAAACCCCAATTCACTTACTATGCATCGTAAAACACTTTCCAGGGACGTGACTTATTTTGTAAACAGCAGCAAACTGTACTGGATATATGGCTGAAGAATTCTCAAGGTGCATCCGTGAATCTAATATTATCTGTCGAATTGTTGACTGCTTGGTTACACTGCTGTAACTGATGCCAGAGGTATTCAATTTGTTTAATTGTTGGTTAGCTGAAAAGTCACGGCTTGGAGTTTAAAGTATCAGCTTTAAAATAGTCTTTGAAACAGTAGAGTAGATATCGAATTTTTCATAAAGAACATACGATTTTAGTTTAATGGTTGCATGGTATTGTATTGTATGATCTTTTAGGTACAGTAAACATGTAAAGTGTATAAAACGTGATTTTTTAAGAGTTAAGTTTTTTAGGTTAGCAGCACTGGGAAGTAATGGCGTCCAAACGTCATCTGTCAAAGTGAAATGTTTTCAGTATACTCTGCCATTTAATCAAGGATAGACTTACAAACGACCAACGATTTCAAATTATTGAAATTTATTATCAAAATTCGTGCTCTGTGAAAATGTGCAAATCCGCTGTTTTATCGAAAAAATTGTGTTCAGCGATGAGGCTCATTTCTGGCTCAACAGATACGTAATTAAGCAAAACTTTCGCATCTGGAGTGATTAACAGCCACATGCCATATGCATCCCGAAAAAACGACAGTTTGGTTTATGGGCTGGTGGCATCACCGGTCCATTTTTCTTCAAAGACGGCCGTGGTAGAATCTTTACCGTCAACGGTGCCCGATATCGAGCCGTGATACGCGAATTTTTTTTTTCCCCCGTTTTGGCTGAGTTGAACTTGGTTGGCATGAGGTTCAATCGAGACGGTGCCACATGCCACACAGCTTGTGAAACAATGGAAATATTGAAGGATGAATTTGGTGAGCAGCTTATCTCTCGAAATCGCCCTGTGAGTTGGCCGCCATGATCATGCGATTTAACGCCTCTTGATTATTTCTTGTGGGATTCTGTAAAGGACAACGACGTTCGTATCTGCACCTGGAATGTGAGAACATTAAACAGGAGAGGTGCAGGCGAACAACTAGCGGAAGCCCTAAACTGCTACAAAGCAGACATTACTGCCATCCAGGAAATACGATGGGATGGGCCGGGCAAAAAGAGGATGAAAAACTGTGACATATGCTACGGACCGTGTTATAGTGAGCAGAAACAGCGACTATTCGGATGCGGATTTGTTATAAGTGCCAGACTTAGGCAAGAAGTCTTATGTTTCCAAGACATTAGCGAACGCATAGTAACAATCCGCATCAAGGCCAAATTCGCCAACATAAGCCTTATATGCGCTCACGCTCCGACGGAAGAAAAAGATGATATAGCTAAGGATTGCTTCTACGAGCTCCTCGACAAAACCTATGAGCGACTACCGAAGTACGATGTTAAAATCGTGCTGGGAGATTTTAACGCAAAGGTAGGAAGAGAAGACATCTTTAGAAGTATTGTCGGAAAACATACCCTACACGACAACACGTCTGGTAACGGACTTAGGCTAATTGATTTCGCTACGCAACGAAATGCCACTATAGCCAGCACACGGTTTCCTCACCTCGATATCCATAAGGGGACATGGCGGTCTCCAGATCAACGAACGGTCAACCAAATTGATCACATTGCGATAGATAAGAGGCACGCATCCAGTATTTTGGATGTCCGAACATTCCGAGGAGCTAACATCGACTCGGATCACTACCTTGTAGCAACCAAGGTAAGAATGCGGATATCCACCACGCCACAACAATCCAGAAATACTGTGAAAAAATTGAACGTCGGAAGACTGCAATCGCAAGAGACCGCCAAGACCTTCGCACAACGCGTATCCCTTAACCTCTCGATTAACACCATACCACCAGCATCGAATGTCGAAGAGCAATGGCAACGATGCCAACAGGCGATTAGATCAGCTAGGTTTCTCGCGCCCACCAGCAAGAAACCCCTGGTTTGATGAGGAATGCCGACAGATGCTCGCAGCCAAGAACGAGGCCTACAACGCTAAGCTGCAGGTGAAGACGAGAGCTGCCATTGAGCTCTATAGGCAAAGAAGAAGGGAAGAACATCGGCTTTTCAGCAATAAGAAAAAAGAGCAAGAAAAGCGCGCGATCGAGGATAAAGAGAGGTGCCACTCCAGGAACGATGTTCGCAAGTTTTACCAAAGTGTAAAATGTCAAAGCCAAGGATACAAGGCTCGAACAGAATCCTGTCGAGATGAACAAGGAAATATTGTAGTTGAGACGCAGTCGATGCTGAGGATATGGAGGAACCACTTCTGCAGACTGTTAAACGGCGATGACGAACAACATTCCGCTGTCAGGCAGAACGAACTATTCAATATTGGCAACGACAGCGAAAACTGCCAAGCACCCGACCTGAGTGAAGTGAGGATAGCAATATCTAAACTCAAGCTTAATAAGGCTGCCGGAAATGACGGCCTTCCCGCTGAGCTTTATAAGGCCGGCGGAGATGACTTGGTAAGTAACATCTACCAACTCATAAGCCAAATCTGGTCGGATGAAAATATGCCTGAAGAATGGAACCTCAGCATCGTTTGCCCGATCCACAAAAAAGGCGACCCTCTGAACTGCACCAACTACAGAGGCATAAGTCTCCTCAACATCGCCTACAAGATCCTATCTGCCGTAATATGTGAACACCTGAAACCGTTTACCAACAACCTGATTGGCCCTTACCAGTGTGGTTTTAGGCCAGGAAAGTCCACAACCGATCAAATTTTCACACTTCGGCAGATCCTGGAAAAAACTTAAGAAGTCCAAATCGATACCCACCACCTATTAATCGATTTCAAAGCCGCATATGACAGCATTTATAGAGACGAACTGTACAGAGCCATGTCTAGTTTTGGTATACCGCCCAAACCCGTCCGTTTGTGTAGGATGACGATAGAGAATTCTCGCGGCTCCATCCGGGTCGGAAACGACCTCATCGACACATTCGATACCAAAAAAGGATTTAGGCAAGGCGATGCGCTGTCATTGTGCAAAACTCCAAAGCCAACACCAGAGGCACAATTTTCCAAAAGTCGGTACAACTACTAGCATACGCTGACGATATTGACATCATTGGTAGGACTCAACGTGATGTCATAGCCACGGTTGCTAGTATAGAGAAGGAAGCGGCGAAAATGGGTTTAGCAGTAAATGAGGGTAAGACTAAGTATATGCTGTCATCACGAAAGGACTCACAACATCGACGAATTGGACAGAACGTCACCATTGACAGATATAACTTTGAGGTAGTACGGGACTTTGTCTACCTCGGCTCCGCTATTAGCTCTGACAACAACATCTCGTCAGAAATTAAACGAAGAATTACTCTTGCCAACCGCTGTTTCTTCGGGCTGAGAAGGCAATTTAGTAGTGAAGCCCTCACTCGAACCACTAAGGAGACCCTATATAAGACCCTGATCATCCCAGTCCTGCTCTACGGCGCTGAAGCATGGACCGTATCAAAAGCGGATGAAGAAATCCTTGGTAGATTCGAGAGGAAAATTCTTCGAAAAATCTTCGGTCCCGTTTGCGTTGACGGGCAATGGAGACGAAGATTCAACCAAGAACTATACGAGCTGTACAGCGACATGCCCCTGGTCAAAAAACTCCGCATTGGACGTTTAAGATGGCTAGGACATGTAGAACGAATGGACACCAATACTCCGGCTCGCAGAGTCTTCGATTCCCAGCCAGACGTCGGACGCAGTAGAGGAAGACCTCGCCTTAAGTGGCGCGCACAAGTGGAAACCGACCTCAACCAACTTGGAGTGCGCAACCGAGCTAATTGGAGAAGCATGTTGGTTGAGGCCCAGGTTTCTTCCGGACTGTAGCGCCACTTAAGTAAGTAAGTCTCGAGACTTTTACAGATCCCAATCTGAGAAGTTTCGGCGCTGCAAATTATCAAGATGATTCAGTTGTTATATTTATCTTATAATTTTGTACCGCAAAATCTTTACGCCAAATTCCCCACAATGCAATGTGGACTGATAAGTATTCAATTCCTGTGAACGGTCGTCGTCGAATCGACTGATTTTGTGATTTGGGTAATTTGGAATATTTTTGGTACTACGACAGCTATTTAATTTGATCAAAGGACACTTAAAGTATGAGGTCGTAGTAGTGTATTGGGCTACAAGGCCCGGATTCCCTGGTATAAATTTCACTGCTCCAAATCTTGAATCTAATATTATCCAAGGGGCAGGTTTCCACAAAGCTACACGCCACTGCTACAATACATTGGTACACGCCACTGGGATGGTGACGAGAAATTAAATAAATGAAATAAATCCAAAGCGAACATCTTCTTTGGTCCGACCTGAATAGGTGGTCGATATCTATTTGGACTAAGCTCAATGACATCATATTTTGTGTAATGAACGGATGTGGACTCGTATCTCAGGCCACAAGTACGTTGGTTGGTGTGCAAAAAAATGGGATGGTTTCTTATTGGCATTTTGGTTGGAGAAAGGACTTTGGTGCAAATTGGAGTGTTGCCTTCAGGAAGGACTGTGTTTTTTTATATGACGACATTTTTAAAACGAGATGCTAGATATCGGGACCGCCTTTTACGTTTGTGGGTGTAAATACAAATTGCGATACTTTGAAAAGGACAGATTGGACGAGATGCAAGATGAAGATGAAAATTGGTATGTGGTCTGAGTCGGGTGGGATGACGTATTCCGATTTGATGTATGAATTGTATAACGGTACTTTTGACTAAGATTACTTTTTGAATGTTTGACGGTTTTTTCGATATTTGGGAGTCCTCCAATAGGTGAAGCTTTAGATAAATAAAATAAAATAAATAAAATATCGGTTGTCGTCCGATCACCGAAACCAAGCAGCGTCGGTTGCGGTTAGTACTTAGCTATGGGAAGTCTTGGGGACACCGTGTGTTTTTGATTATTGTAAGAGAATGAGATGAGTTGAATTTTTATAAAACAGATTTTGTAGGCGAGGGAACTGAGTTTCGGGGTAAGAAATAGTTGAAATTCTTCAACCGAGAACAATATTGAAATTAAGAACAATTAATCAATTAAGTCAGTTAATTGTCAATATGTCAGTTTAACTAAACTCGAATGAAATGAATACACTATGGAGGTGGTAAACAGAGAGAGAAAGAGAGAGGAAGGGGGAGAACTTACGCGTGTGAACTTACACTAGATTTTTTTTGTGAGGGGCAGAAAAATCGGCCATATAAATAAAAAAAAAATATTCCTTAGAGGAAGCGTGTCAAAACGTTAAATTAACTACCAAGGTTATGGACTAACTGTTATGTACTAGAACTTTTATCATAGTGTAACAGTCCTATTATCAACTACTCTATAACTAATATAAGACTACCTTTGTAACACACACAGCTATGTAAGATACCAAATTGACATTTAGCTAATAAAAGGCACTTGAAGTCGCGCTCTTAAAGCTTACACACGTGTTTTGTTACTTCACATATATTATAACCATCACATTTGGCGACGAGCTGAAAAAAAGAATTTAACCTACGTAAAGCTTTAAAGTAAAAAAAAAGGAATGATTTCATCTCATACTCTGAACGGTTGGAACAATTATTCATTGTAAATGATATTGAGGAGAATAAGCAGCTACCGATGCTCATAACCTTGATTGGCCTAGGAACATACGCGGTTTTAAAAAATTTGTGTTTGCCTCAGACGCCAACAGATAAAACTTTTGCTCAGTGTAAAACTTACTAAGAAATCATTTTAGTCCAAGGCGTACAGTCATATTGGAGAGATTTAAATTTCACAAAAGAGATCAAAGATCGAATGAGTCAATAAGTGAATACGTAAATCAGCTTAAACAATTGGCGAGACCGTGTGAATTTTCTACATTCTAAACGGAGGCACTCAGGGATCGTCTAATTTGCGGGTTGTAACGGGTGATCCAAGTAGAGCTACTTTTTTCAATAGCCTTTTTTGACAGATCACGTGTGAGTCGTGTCATGCTGTCATGTTATTTTTGTTTAGTATTGTTTGGCATTTCATAATGGAAAGACTTACGCGTGAACAACGTTTACAAATTGTTCAACTTTATTATGAAAATTCACGTTCTGTGAGGAATGTGTTTCGTGCACTTCGCTCAACTTATGGTCAACATAATCGGCCTACTGAGCGTACTATTCGCAACACCATCACCCATTTTGAGACCCAGCATTCATTATTGGATAATATTCGACCGAATAGACCACGTCCAGCACGCTGTGAAGAAAATATAGTGGCCGTAGCTGAGAGTGTACACGAAGACCGTAGAGAGTCGATTCGGCGCCGTTCGCAGCAACTCGGACTGACGTATGGAACGACTTGGCGCATTTTACGTCAAGATCTTAAATTGAAAGCGTACAAAATACAGCTTGTGCAACAACTGAAGCCGCTCGACCTTCCCAAGCGACATCGCTTCGCTCTATGGGCTCTTGAAAAGTTCCAAGAAGATCCGACGTTTTCGAGGCAAATTTTGTTTAGCGATGAGGCCCATTTCTGGCTCAATGGATATGTAAACAAACAAAATTGCCGCATTTGGGACGAAGAGCAACCTGAAGAGATTGAAGAACTGCCACTTCATCCAGAAAAAACAACGGTTTGGTGTGGTTTGTGGGCCGGTGGAATCATCGGTCCATATTTCTTTAAAAATTATGCCGGTGCGAACGTAACCGTCAATGGCGACCGTTATCGTGCCATGATAACCGACTATTTGATGCCTGAAATTGAAGCTCGTGATCTCGGCGACATTTGGTTTCAGCAAGACGGCGCCACTTCCCACACATCGCATCAATCAATGGACTTATTGAGAGAACATTTCGGTGTGCACATAATTTCACGTTTTGGGCCGGTCGATTGGCCACCAAGATCGTGTGATATCACACCGTTAGACTTTTTCCTGTGGGGATATGTAAAGTCAAAAGCTTATGCCGACAAACCCGCTTCGATTCAGGCCTTGGAGGAAAACATCACGCGTGTCATTCGCCAGTTACCAGTCGAAATGCTCGAACGAGTGATCGAAAATTGGACTCAACGGATGGACCATCTGCGACGTAGCAACGGCCAACATTTGATAGACATAATCTTCAAAAAATAAATGCCAAAGAATGTTCTTTCAAATGATAATAAACATTCTCCATTAAATTTGAATTTTCTGTGTTTTTTTCTTTAAAAAAGTAGGGAACCTCGAAATGGATCACCCTTTACAACAAGTTGAAGTGGGAGCGGATACGGGAACATGTGCCACTATCATGTCAAGTGCAGTACATCGAAAAATTTTCGGTAACCAGAGGCTAAATAAGTTCGATAGACAGTTAAAATCTGTTACTGGCGAAAAGTTGAAAATTCTTGGTAAACGACTAGTTAAGGTAGAAGCCGCGGGAAATGTTAAGAAGTTAGAGTTGGTTATTGTCGATAGTGTAAGAGCATTTACCACATTACTCGGTAGAACCTGGATCGATGCTCTTTTTCCTAACTGGAAAGCCTCATTCTGCAATTCAGTTGCCACCTGTAGTCATCCTATCGCCCCTGATGTACAAAACGCCATATCAAATTTAAGAAATGAGTTCAAGTCAGTATTCGCCGATAACCCTTCAATTATAAAGAACTATTGTGCTTCGGTGTCCCTAAAAGAAAACGTTATCCCGATTTTCTACAGAGCTTATTCCGTTCCATACTCACTGAAGGAAAAGGTCGAACAAGAAATCCATCGTCTAGTGAGAAATGGTATATTAGAACCAGTCAAGTTCAGTAAGTGGGCAAGCCCCTTGGTTGTCGTCATAAAAAAGAATGGTAATTTACATCTATGTGCTGATCTCAAGGTATCGTTGAATAAAGTGACGGACATGGAACATTACCCACTTCCAAATGTGAATGATATTTTGTCATCACTCCGAGGAGGGAAGTATTTTTGTGTATTGGACTTGACCGGTGCGTATCAGCAACTGACTATTTCTGAGGAATCTCGTGAGCTCTTCACAGTCAATACCCATACGGGTTTGTTTCGTTACACATGTCTACCCTATGAACTAAAAAGTGCACCTTGTATCTTTCAAAGAACAATGGACGAAATTTTGAGAGACACAGGCGCAGTGTGTTATATTGATGATGTTCTGGTGAAAGGTGACAATTTTGAACAGTGTGAACGAAATTTGAAGCGCGTACTGACTAAGTTTCGAAGTTACAATGTGAAAATCAACATTGAAAAGTGTCAATTTTACGCGACTGAAGTTGACTATTTGGGTCACGTCATCACCAATGAAGGCAAAAAACCAAGTCCTGTGAAAATCGAAGCTATTAAGGGAGCTCCCGTTCCAGAAAATGTAACACAAGTCAAGTCTTATCTGGGGCTCCTCAACTATTATCGGAAGTTTGTTCCTAAGCAGTCGTCTATGCTGTCGCCTTTGTTTGACCTTACCCGTGCAGGAACAAAATTCGTATGGTCGAAAGCTAGTCAAGAAGCTTTCGATAAAAGTAGAGTTGCGTTTACTGAACAAACATTACTTCATCATTATAATTCTGCACAGCCTTTAATTTTGTCATGTGATGCGAGTAATGAAGGTTTTGGTGCGGTATTAAGTCAGATGACAAATAGTGTAGAATGCCCAATCATGTTTGCTTCTGCGACTCTCAATAAGGCTGAAAGAAATTATTCGCAAGTAGAAAAGGAAGCACTTGCTATCGTTTTGGGAGTACGGAAATTCCATAAATTTTTATTTGGACGAAATTTTATACTATACAGGGATCATCAGCCTTTAAGAGTTATTTTTGATGGTAAGAAAGGCATAACAGTCACTGCAGCCAGTCGGCTACAACGATGGGCACTAGTATTGTCAGCGTATGACTACGAGATAAAATAACGGGTGATTTTTTAAGAGGTTTAGAACTTTTTTTAAAAAAAAAAAACACAAAACATTCGAAAAAATGAATGAAATATTTTGAACCTTGCAATTTAATGTTTAAAGATAATTTCATGCAAATGTTGACCGCGGCTGCGTCTCAGGTAGCCCATCCGCTGAGTCCAATTTTGGCATACTCTTTCACACATATCGGCCGGTATCTCACGAATGAATGCATGGATGTTGGCTTCCAGTGCGTCAATCGAAGCGGGCTTGTCCCTATAGACATTAGCCTTGACATACCCCCACAAAAAATAATCTAATGGTGTCAAATCGCACGATCTAGGCGGCCAATTGACCGGCCCGAAACGTGAAATTAACTGTTCACCAAACTCGCCTCGCAATTGCGCCATTGTTTCGCGTGCTGTGTGGCATGTGGCACCGTCTTGTTGAAACCACATATCATGCAAGTCAAGAACTTCCATTTCGGGCAAAAAAAAGTTTGTTATCATCGCTCGGTAGCGTTCACCATTGACAATAACGCTGCGATTCGCATCATCTTTGAAGAAATATGGCCCAATAATGCCGCCGGCCCATAAACCGCACCAAACAGTGGCTTTTTCGGGATGCATTGGTAGCTGTTGCAATGCTTCTGGCTGATCTTCACTCCAAATGCGGCAATTTTGCTTATTTACGTACCCATTCAACCAAAAATGAGCCTCATCGCTGAACACAATTTTTCGATAAAAAAGCGGATCCTCGGCCAGCTTTCCAAGAGCCCATTCACCAAAAATTCGGCGTTGTGGTAGGTCGGCTGGCTTTAGTTCTTGCACCAGCTGTATCTTAAAAGGCTTTACGCCCAAATCCTTCCGCAAAATTTTCCACGTAGTGCTGTAACAAAGGCCTAACTGCTGGGAACGGCGCCGAATCGACATTTCGCGGTCTTCTGTCACATTAGCTGATACGGCCGCAATATTTTCTTCACTACGCACAGTACGTAAACGTGTTGGTGGTTTAATGTCCAACAAAGTAAATTTGGTGCGAAATTTGGTCACAATCTTCCGAATAGACTGCTCAGAAGGTCGAGAATGCCGATCATAAAATGGAAGCAGCGCGCATTTCGAACCGAGCACGAATTTTGATAGTAAAATTCAATAATTTGCAAGCGTTGTTCATTTGTAAGACGATCCATGGTTAAATTGCAAACCAAACTGAAGCTGTTTGACAGTGACACAAGGTACTAAACACACGTCAGCTGTCAAAACCAGTGTTGCCAAAACCAAACCAGCTAAAAAATCACCCGTTACAAGAAGGGTGAAGAGATGTCCGCCCCTGATGCAATGTCCCGATTGCCGTTAAAAAGTGAAAAAAACTGCTGTTGTTGATGGCATATAGAAAATGTCAATCCATTTTGAAGTGGCATCCGTAATTAACAAAAATGTCCTACCGTCATATGAAAACAAATCAATGTGGATTCGTATCCATGCCTTTTCTAACTTAGGCCAACCAATAAACGATTTTTGTTGCGTATTATCATTTCTTACACGCTGACAAGACTCACATTCTGCAACAACATCTTCTATATCCTGATCAATACGTGGCCACCAACAAATTGATCTAGCTAAACGATAGTGGACAATCAATCAACTTGATACGAGCACAATAATTTTCACACCAACATTTTTACATTTAAGGCAACACGATTTTCATGTTTTTTTTTTAACATCAAAAACGTTATTGATCAACAACGATCATCCTCAATTTGTTTTATTTTTTCGAGCACAATTATTATAACACACATACATTTTTTTTAGTGATAGTTTAGGCACGTTGTTGATTTGAACAATGAATATTGTCATTATCATATATCATTTCAACGAAAACGAGTGGTGGGTGCACGACTGGGTCGTACGCAACTTTCTCTTTCACAGCGAGTTGGGCGTTAGATCAAATAGTACGCATTTTGATTATTGATGCTAGGTTAGGTTAGGTTAGGTGGGTCAATATAGACCCATTGTGATGCCCGTTGGGGGTACACTTGTGTGGTTGGTTCATTCATTGTCCCGTTACTGTCCATTGTTGTTAGCCCCTTTCCAGCCATCTAGATGTTGTTGCAAACCTGAAAAGGGGGATTTCGGATAGATCCATCAGGTCATGGAAAAAGTATTTTCCTAAGGTTCTCATTCTTAATTGGCTGAGGCCTGGGCAGTGGCACAGAAAGTGGAGGGTATCCTCGTATATTTCTTCATCACCGCAGCCTCTACAGAGGTCATCATCTATGAGATGCATTTTCAGTTTGTGGCTTTTTAGTAAGTTGTGTCCAGTAAGAATCCCAACTATAATAGAGACAGATTTCCTGTTTCTACGAAGTAGTTTATGGGTTCTGGCTTTGTCATACTCAGGCCACATCCTTTTGGATGTTTCACAGGTGGGAAGGGAGTTCCACCTGTTTTTGGCAGTGATCAGTGTTTTCTGTCCCACCCGCGATTTGAGGTCACATAGTGGTGGTTTGACAGACTGGTCTGCTTGGTCAATGCTGGAGGCAGATCCTTTTCTTGCCAGTTCGTCAGCAATTTCATTGCCCTGTATGCCTCTGTGTCCGGGGACCCAGCAGAGCTTAACATTATGTTGGACGCCAAGAACCTTTAGCTCTGCACGACAACGTTTCACAAGCCGAGATTTTATTTCGACAGCAGAGATAGCTTTTATTGCAGCCTGACTGTCAATAAAGATGGTGATATCATCTGGTGGTATCGCCAGCATTGAGGTCGCTTTGGCTGCCTTTGCTACTGCCAATATTTCGGCTTGCAAGACACTGCTGTGCTCAGGGAGACGAATGGTGCTGTTTAGCTTAAGTGTTTCTGAAAACACTCCAGCTCCAACGCCTACATCCATTTTTGAACCATCAGTGTAGATGGATATGGTTTCGGTGCCCAATTCGTTCCTCTCCCACTCTTTTTTTCTTGGGAGGATGCAGGAGAATGGTCTTTGAAAGTCATGGTGAGGCAGCATGTAGTCAGAGGATACAGCTGAGCCCAGATATCTGTGTAGAATTTGGGCATGTCCTCCTGAGTTCGATTTCCAGCAGTTGAGCTGGCTGATTCTTAGAGCACTTTTGGCTACAGATTCTTGCATGTAAAGGTCTAGCGGTAGCAGGTTAAGGATGGTTTCCAGTCCAGCTGTTGGTGTGGTTCTCATTGCGCCAGTAGCGCCCACACATGCTATCCTTTGTACCTTTGTCATATTTTTCAGATGGGTGACTTTATTTGTGGATTGCCACCAGACAAGCCCCCCATCTGTTAATATAGGTCTCACAATGGCAGTGTACATCCATAGGATGATCTTGGGGTTCGGACCCCAGTTTTTTCCGAATATTCGGTTACACGTATAGAAAGCGACTGTGGCCTTTTTAATGCGCTAGCGCACATTTAGGTTCTAGTTGAGTTTTCTATCAAGAATGACACCCAGATACTTTGCACTATCGGCTAGTTTTAGGGTAGTCCCATCGATAGCCGGTAGGTCGAATATTGGTATCTTCCTCTTATTCGTAAAGAGAACGAGTTCCGTTTTCTGGAGGTTGATGCCAAGCCCACATTGTTTTGTCCACTCGTTGAGACTTTTCAATGCCCGCTCCAGTAGTTCAGTAGGAATTTCCCTTTAACTAGTATTGCTACATCGTCTGCGTAGGCTATGACTTTTACCCCATTTCGCTGTAGCTTTATGAGTATCTCATTGATGACTATGTTCCACAACAGAGGTGAGATAACGCCTCCTTGTGGTGTGCCTCTTGATGCTATTACTTTGAGATGGGCGTCTCCCAGATTCGCATTTATATTTCTGTGGTTGAGCATACTTCCAATAATATGTATTAGAGGTTGGTCCACGTTGTTCTTCGCGAGGTTTCTTTCGATTATTTGAATCGATAGTTTGAACCTTGCAATTTAATGTTTAAAGATAATTTCATGCAAATGTTGACCGCGGCTGCGTCTCAGGTAGCCCATCCGCTGAGTCCAATTTTGGCATACTCTTTCACACATATCGGCCGGTATCTCACGAATGAATGCATGGATGTTGGCTTCCAGTGCGTCAATCGAAGCGGGCTTGTCCCTATAGACATTAGCCTTGACATACCCCCACAAAAAATAATCTAATGGTGTCAAATCGCACGATCTAGGCGGCCAATTGACCGGCCCGAAACGTGAAATTAACTGTTCACCAAACTCGCCTCGCAATTGCGCCATTGTTTCGCGTGATGTGTGGCATGTGGCACCGTCTTGTTGAAACCACATATCATGCAAGTCAAGAACTTCCATTTCGGGCAAAAAAAAGTTTGTTATCATCGCTCGGTAGCGTTCACCATTGACAGTAACGCTGCGATTCGCATCATCTTTGAAGAAATATGGCCCAATAATGCCGCCGGCCCATAAACCGCACCAAACAGTGGCTTTTTCGGGATGCATTGGTAGCTGTTGCAATGCTTCTGGCTGATCTTCACTCCAAATGTGGCAATTTTGCTTATTTACGTACCCATTCAACCAAAAATGAGCCTCATCGCTGAACACGATTTTTCGATAAAAAAGCGGATCCTCGGCCAGCTTTCCAAGAGCCCATTCACCAAAAATTCGGCGTTGTGGTAGGTCGGCTGGCTTTAGTTCTTGCACCAGCTGTATCTTAAAAGGCTTTACGCCCAAATCCTTCCGCAAAATTTTCCACGTAGTGCTGTAACAAAGGCCTAACTGCTGGGAACGGCGCCGAATCGACATTTCGCGGTCTTCTGTCACACTAGCTGATACGGCCGCAATATTTTCTTCACTACGCACAGTACGTAAACGTGTTGGTGGTTTAATGTCCAACAAAGTAAATTTGGTGCGAAATTTGGTCACAATCTTCCGAATAGACTGCTCAGAAGGTCGAGAATGCCGATCATAAAATGGAAGCAGCGCGCGATGAACATTTCGAACCGAGCACGAATTTTGATAGTAAAATTCAATAATTTGCAAGCGTTGTTTATTTGTAAGACGATCCATGGTTAAATTGCAAACCAAACTGAAGCTGTTTGACAGTGACACAAGGTACTAAACACACGTCAGCTGTCAAAACCAGTGTTGCCAAAACCAAACCAGCTAAAAAATCACCCGTTAGTATGAAGGATGTAAGACTTATTGGTCTAAAGTCCTTCGCGGTCGTGTGTCTGGGCTTGCCGGCTTTTGGGATAAAGACTACCTTTACTTCCCGCCAGCACCTAGGGATGTAACCGCATTTTAGACTACTAACAAACAGTTTGTGTAGAAATGCTGTGTTTCGATTCTTTTAGCATGATCGGGATAATACCATCGACTCCTGGGGATTTATAGGGGGAGAAGGAGTCAATTGCCCAATTGATTCTTTCTACACTAACCATATCCTCCATTGCTGCTGTTATGGGGTTGTAATTATATACGGTTGTGTCTGGGTCCTACCGGAGTATTGATGCTAAAAATGATATAAATAATGTCGAAATGTGTTTATACGAACGTTTACTCCGAAATTTGAAGTAATCGATGTCAATGTGAATAATAATGATTTTCCGTTATTGGCCAAAACTGAAAATTCCGTTTAGTGATAGTTGGGCTAAAACTAATTATGTGGAATTGTTTCAAACTATAATAGTAGTATATATATAAAATTTCATTCAATTTGGCATAGCAGTTTGCGAGAAATTAACAATTTTCTTTATATGGCCTATATGACAAAATCCGTTATATGGATTTTCTCGCACAAAACTGGGTATGCAGTTTTGTTGGAACTAATATGCTTATAGTATATATAAAGTTTAATCAAAATCGTTAGAGCCGTTTTTGAGAAAATTGAGGTGATGTGTAATTTTTATATGGCAGGTACCGTTATTAACATGGCTAAAAGCAAACAAAAAAAATGCCCTAGAATTATGACTAAAACAAGCTTGGATACGAAGTTTGAAGAAAATCGGTCAAGATGTTTAGGCTGCGGAGACCATTACGGACAGACGGGCCGACTTTTTTAGGCTCCGCTATCATCGTAATGTTAGAATCAATCAAAATCTCGAGGTCGAAAATTTTCACGAAAACAATATCTTTCTCTTTGTAAGAGAAAGTTAAAAATGAAAATGACAGCTTGTTCAAATTAAGTATGTATGTCCGTGTTTGACGCAAAATCAAACAAGGCTCATGCTTGGTTTTACCAAGATAATTATTTTTTTGGTTTAATATCGTCTCAAATAAGTCCTTGTAGTATATAATGGATTTCTGTGGACGGCGGGCTGATATGGCTGGCGGAACTGACAAAACGTTCCGTCGTTCCTTATTTCATTACTGTTAGCTTCGGTTGACAATAAATATTCGAGCTGCGTTGCAAAATGATCCGCCTGCCGAGACTATCTCCAATCAATAGCAATGGAGAAGTAATAGTCAACGTTTTCACCGGATCGATTACGTTCCTCGTTTTAGCTCTCAAAAGGAAATCAACTCGTTTTGGTATTACAATAGATTTTCCAATAAACGAATATGACTCCGTGTGTGCGTCGGTAACATTAATTTGCTATGCGAGCATACTTCACTGGCCCAATTTTCATCTTGCCTCACATCTCTTCGATACGTTTAATCACATGTAATGACAATCACCAAGTGGCTTAAGTGCAAAAGGTAGGATCCTTTATCCACAATAAAGGATATAAAAATTGTCTAGTAGAAGCGCATTGCAGAAATTCAATGATTTGGGCTATTGAAATCATGTTCTTTGTGCAATTTACTTGAATTTTTCACATGAAAAGCCTAAATAAATTCACTTACCAGCATCGTTGTAATCAGTGGCAACTGTTGAGGTCCTCTGGCAAATTCCAGAAACTCATCCCTTGTACAATTGAAGTGGCTCCCTCGTGGATCGCATCTACTGTACTCCTCATAGTCGTCTGTGCTATCGTCATAGTCCCGCACACTTGTCTTGTTGCCTAGTATCGATGTAAGTACAGTCGAATCAAGGGAGAAGTTCGCTGCCAAAGTTGATGAAAGCCAGTCGGAGCTGACAATGTCAACAATCGACGCGGTCGTTGTGGCATTTTGAAGGACGTCTGTGAAACTCGAAATATTTGCGGTAAAATTGGAACCATGCATTAACCCCGAATCAATCATATTATACTACTTATGTAGGTATTTGGCACTTAATAAAGCATTCCCCTAGATCTCCATTTTGAACGTATATTATTTAAAATATAGACACTATGTATACACAGGACACAAGCACCTTGTTGCGTCAATATTGCGCAAACGATAAATAACACTCGCGACGGAATTTTAAGGTGTGAAAATGAGATTTAATTAATTAAGGAAGGACCTTCTCACTACGAGAATGCATGATAAAAGCGGTTAAATCACGACGACACGTCCTCAGAGGTTTAGCAATGCGGTCAAACAAGACAATTCGCAAAAGTTCTATTGGTAACGAATAAAACACAAACCAGCGTGTATTCCCAAAGCTACACAGATACGAGTGTCATGGCATTTGATGATGAGGCTGCGCTTATCTAAATTCAAGATATCAGCGTTATTATCTCGTAGCTGCGGTCGGGATGAATGTTTGTGTTACGGGGGGATGCGAAAAAATGTCACTTTGATAAGAAAGATGTACAACTCATGTCAGGTGGAGCAAATAGATACGATCTAATTGTATCTGCGCCGTCTTCGTGATGAAAGTGTTATCTAATCAGGCAATATCTGTGAAGTAAGAAAAAACAAAAACATTTTATAAGTGGTTAGGTTAATTTGGAGATACTAACGGTAGGCAATTTTGTTTTAATACAATAAAGCCGATCCCAGACTAGGCATTATTGTGGCAAAATAAAATTGTTCATAAATGAAAACGAAATAGAAACGATTTTTATTTTCGTATCTTTCTACGAATTTAGTGCTAAATGCAAATAATTGAATTGTGATAAGCCTTTCATGGATCGTTGATACATTACCACGTCCTATTTTGAGGAAAACGTCAATCGTAAGAATCGTTTAAAATGGTCCGCGTGTAAAATATTTAGTAAATGTTATTTTCTATATTTATGGTTGGGTCTTGGGTGTTTAAGAACGAGGGTAGACTCTGATTGGCTTAATTGGCAATGCACTCTGGTGAGTGTTGATAACAATAATAAGACGAAACATATGAGAAGGCTACAATCCGCTGTGCGGATCGTTGAATACCCTGTCCCATCCCATCCTTAAAATTGATATCCCCAAAATGCGAGTTCTACGGCGATGAAATATACTATTGTTCAAATAGTTTATGCCAACCACTGCCAACCATCCGACCTGAGTGAAGTGAGGATAGCAATATCTAAACTCAAGCTTAATAAGGCTGCCGGAAATGACGGCCTTCCCGCTGAGCATTATAAGGCCGGCGGAGATGATTTGGTAAGTAACATCCACCAACTCATAAGCCAAATCTGGTCGGATGAAAATATGCCTGGAGAATGGAACCTCAGGATCGTTTGCCCGATCCACAAAAAAGTAGACCCTCTGAACTGCGCCAACTACAGAGGCATAAGTCTCTTCAACATCGCCTACAAGATCCTATCTGCCGTAATATGTGAACGCCTGAAACCGTTTACCAACAACCTGATTGGCCCTTATCAGTGTGGTTTTAGGCCAGGAAAGTCCACAACGATCAAATTTTCACACTTCGGCAGATCCTGGAAAAAGCTCAAGAAGTCCAAATCGTTACCCAACACCTATTCATCGATTTCAAAGCCGCATATGACAGCATTTATAGAGACGAACTGTACAGAGCCATGTCTAGTTTTGGTATACCGCCCAAACTCGTCCGTTTGTGTAGGATGACGATAGAGAATTCTCGCTGCTCCATCAGGTTCGGAAACGACCTCACCGACACATTCGATACCAAAAAAAGGATTTAGGCAAGGCGATGCGCTGTCATGTGACTTCTTTAATCTGATTCTTGAGAGGATTGTGCAAAACTCCAAAGCCAACACCAGACGCACAATTTTCCAAAAGTCGGTGCAACTATTGACATCATTGGTAGGACTCAACGTGATGTCATAGCAACGTTTGCTAGTATAGAGAAGGAAGCGGCGAAAATGGGTTTAGCAGTAAATGAGGGTAAGACTAAGTATATGCTGTCATCACGAAAGGACTCACAACATCGACGAATTGGACAGAACGTCACCATTGACAGATATAACTTTGAGGTAGTACGGATCTTTGTCTACCTCGGCTCCGCTATTAGCTCTGACAACAACATCTCGACGGAAATTATATGAAGAATTACTCTTGCCAACCGCTGTTTCTTCGGGCTAAGAAGGCAATTTAGTAGTAAAGCCCTCACTCGAACTACTAAGGAGATCCTATATTAGACCCTGATCATCCCAGTCCTGCTCTACAGCGCTGAAGCATGGACCGTATCAAAAGCGGATGAAGAAATCCTTGGTAGATTCGAGAGGAAAATTCTTCGAAAAATCTTCGGTCCCGTTTGCGTTGACGGGCTATGGAGACGAAGATTCAACCAAGAACTATACGAGCTATACAACGACATGCCCCTGGTCAAAAAACTCCACATTGGACGTTTAAGATGGCTAGGACATGTAGAACGAATGGACACCAATACTCCGGCTCGCAGAGTCTTCGATTCCCAGCCAGACGTCGGACGCAGTAGAGGAAGACCTCGCCTTAAGTGGCGCGCACAAGTAGAAACCGACCTCAACCAACTTGGAGTGTGCAACTGGAGGCAGTTAGCTAATTGGAGAGGCATGTTGGTTGAGGCCCAGGTTCATTCCGGTCTGTAGCGCCACTTAAGTAAGTAAGTAAGTAAATAGTTTATCGAAATATTTTATGGTTCGACAAAAAACAACGTTATTCTCCTGTATATGTTATGGGGTAGAGTATACAAATGTTGTTTTTTTTTTTTAAAAAAAAAAAAAAACCTCACCAAAAAGTGGGCGTGGGTGAAAATGATCAATGTACGAAATGTTTTTATTGTCATTACGGAAGTACTTGCTTTTTTAATTTCTTTAAAATTTGGACTAAAACGGTTTTTTTTTACTAAAATAGCCCCCCAAAAAATGGGCGTGATCAAAAACTTAATATGAGCGAAATATCCAGATTGTTTACGAGATGTAAACGTACAGAATGACGTCACTATGTGAATTGTAAAAGCGCGGAACGCATCCACTTGCTAAAATGTCCCTTTTAAGGGAAATAAATAATAGACAGCTGTTCAATGTCAGTGTCTCGTCAAAAAATAAATTATTATTCATTATCTTTGTAACGTTCTGATTGAGCGGTGTTTTAATTTCAGTAAATTTAGCTGTTTTAACATTTTACGGAATTCTTTTCTTTGTTTCAAAACCGGTTGAAAATTGCTTTGTTCTAAGCCGAACACAGATTGTCTAAACATCTTGTTAAGATAGTTTTTTTTTTAATTCTTAACGTTTAACCAAAAATTTTTTAAAGTGGGCGTGACAGTGGGTGGATTTTTAAAATTGGTACACTTGTTCTGTAGCCTCGGACAAGGATCCTATGTACCAAATTTCATTATCCTAGCTCAAAACTTAAGGCCTAACAATCGGTGACATACAGAAAGGCGGACGGACGGACAGACATGGCTTAATCGACTCAGCTATTGATTCTATGTCGATTCATACACTTTGAAGTATATCTACCTACATTATTTCTCTATGTTACAAACTATGTATCAAAACTAATAAGGGAAAGGGATAGGCGATAGACGATAGGGTCTAAAAACAGCAACAAGCAGCCTGGCTAGAATAGCACGGAATGAATACCCGGCCTGCTGTCCCAGGCGAATCTAGATGAGCTGCTTCAACATATTCGGACAACAGGTTATCTAGGAAGCTCAAGGGTAAGTCTGGCTCCTTGAATATTGATGGAGGCGGATGATACAATAAGACCAACGGCAGCGCTCAATCCCATAGTGGGTATCTAATAAATTGGAACTGGCCCTAGAGGTTGAGGGTTGTGCTTTGGGTTAACTACACACCCATGGAAAAACCGTAGTTACGAAGCCATCAGAAACCTGGGAAAGAAATTATTTTATTGTTGACGACCCTGCTAAACGATTAAAGTTAGTTATATGTTAGCATCTGCACAATGTGAGAACATTAAACAGGAGAGGTGCAGGCGAACAACAACTGGAAGACCTATTACTGCCATCCAGGAAAAGCGATGGGATGGGCGAAGCAAAAAGAGAATGGAAAACTGTGATACCTACTTTGGACCGTATTATAGTAAGCAGAAACAGCGACTATTCGAATGCGGATTTGTTATAAGTGCCAGACTTAGGCAAGAACATTAGCGAACTCATTGTAACAATCCGCATCAAGGCCAAATTGGCCAACATAAGCTTTATATGCGTTCACGCTCCGACGGAGGAAAAAAATGATATAACTAAGGATTGCCTTTTATGACATATGAGGCCTACAAGGCTAAGCTGCAGGTGAAGACGAGAGCTGCCATTGAGCTCTATAGGCAAAGACGAAGAGAAGAACACCGGCTCTTCAAAGCAGGGGATAGAAGGGTCGAACCGAATGCTGTCGAGATGAATAAGGAAATATCGTAGTTGCGCCACATTCGATGCTGAGGATATAGAAGAACCATTTCTGCAGACTATTAAACGGCGATGACGAACAACATTCCGCTGTCAGGCAGAACGAACCATTCAATAGTGGCGACGACAGCAAAAACTACCAACCACCTGACCTAAGTGAAGTGAGGATAGCTACCGGAAATAACGTCCTTCCCGCCGAGCTTTCATCGATTTCGAAGTCGCTTACGACAGCATTTACGTAGAGAAGAACTATACAGAGCCATGTCTAGTTTTGATATACCGCCAAAACTCTTCCGTCTGCGAAGGATGCCGATAGAGAATTCTCGCTTCTTCTTCAGGGTCGGAAACGACATCACCGATACATTCCATAACAAAAAATGATTTAGGCAAGTCACTGTCATGTGACTTCTTTAATATGTTTCTTGAGATGATTCTGCAAATTTCCCAAGCCAACACCAGAGGCACAATCTTCTAAAAATCGGTTCAACTACTAGCATACGCCGACGATATTGACATCATAAGTAGGACTAAACGTGATGTCATAGCCACCTTTGCTAGTATAGAGAAAGAAGCGGCAAAAATGGGTTTAGCATTAATTGAGGGTAAGACTAAGTAAATGCTATCAACACGAAAGGACACACAACATCGACGAAATGGACAGAACGTCACCATTGACAGATATAACTTTGAGGTAGTACGGGACCTTGTCCACCTCGGCTGCGCAATTATCTCTGACAACCACATATCGTCAGAAATTAAACAAAGAATTACTCTTGCCAACCGCTGTTTCTTCGTTCTTCGGACTAAGAAAGCAGTTACTATATAAGACCCGGAGATTCTATGTAAGACCCTGATCAATTGACCGTATCAAAAGTAGATGAAGAAATCCTTGGTCGATTTGAAAAGGAATAAGGAAAATTCTTCTAAAAATCTTCGGTCCCGTTTACGTTGACGGGTTATGGGAACGAAGATTAAACCTAGAACTACACAACTGAACGGCGACATCCCAAAGGTAAAAAAAAACTCCGGATTGGACATTTAAGATGGCTAGGACATGTAAAACGAATGGGCACCAATACTCCGGTTCGCAGAGTCTTCGATTCTCAGGCAGACGTCGGACGCAGTAGAGGAAGACTTCGCCTTAAGTGGTAGAAACCGACCTCAACCAACTTGGAGTGCGCTATGGGAAACAGATAAGGACCGGCCAAATTAGAGAGCATGGTGGTTGAAGCCGAGGTTCATTCCGGACTGTAACGCATTTTCTATATTTCTTCCATTTGAATTACACTTACTTCTTGGGGGTAAGCTCTCCCAAATGTTTCTTTCCCTGTTCACAACTCCCTTTTATAAGTTTTGCAAGGCTAAACCTTTTAAATGTGACCAGTAATTAATGGATACCTTTGAGATCTAGCATAAGGACAAATAAGATATCAGTGTTAGATCATTAGGTATTGCCAATATCTCTCAGTGTTTTAACTCGTTTCACAACACCCAATAGGTTTATCTGTGAGCACAATAACTCAAAAAAAAAATTAAAATAACAATATAAATTTAATTTGTTGGCAGTATGTTCTAGATAATCCTGATTTATTTTTTTTTTCTTTATAGAAAGTATCCGTTTGCATGCTAATTCTAACATTTCGATGTTTTTTTTTTCAAACGTCTCCAAACCGCAATTGGTCCCAATTGTAACATTTTACAAATTAAAACGTTTACGACTCTCAAGGGACATTATTTTCGAAACCGCAGAAATTACATAATTCATATGCATACTCCGGCATACACGTACACTAGCATACATATGTACAAATGCTTAATCGTAGAAAATAAACTTTTCGCTAACATGTCCTCTCCATAGAGATTTGCGAATGGCCCAACATGTGTTTTGCAAATAAAAAGTTTTAATTTTATTCGCTCTCTCTTTTACAGTTACGTAACGCAATTTCTCCAAACTCCTAATGCAAGAAACGTGTAAAGTACCCTCCAGGTTGGAAAATCCATAATGTATTTCCACCGCTTAAAAATATGTGAAAATAAATTCCATCAGCATCAGCCAGGACTCGTCTAGAGGGGAAAAAAGAAAATAAACGTAAACGTAACTTTTATATCTCATTACTTACATCAGGATAAGTAGCGAGCTTAAAGAATTTGAAAAATTCAAAAAACAGAAATCATTTTGAAAGATTTCGGCTTGATTGTAAGTCATTTTAAAAAAGTATTTTTACAATGCAATCATCTAATTATGTATATACGGTAACGACTAGCATTAAATCATGCTATAGGAACCGTGAAATAGTTAGCTCCTACGTTTATGAATTCACCAGGTGGGGGGGTCTCACATAATAAATTTTGGCACCCGCAAAATTCACTGTCCAGAAATAATTAAGCCGGATGTTGTTCCGAACTCGGATTTAAGGCTAATACAATCCCAAAAAAGCTATTCGCAAACAACATATATTAGCTGATAGAAAGTCTGCACTTTGCAATATAACGAGTGATTTTTTAGCTGGTTTGGTTTTGGCAACACTGGTTTTGACAGCTGACGTGTGTTTAGTACCTTTTGTCATTGTCAAACAGCTTCAGTTTGGTTTGCAATTTAACCATGGATCGTCTTACAAATGAACAACGCTTGCAAATTATTGAATTTTACTATCAAAATTCGTGCTCGGTTCGAAATGTTCATCGCGCGCTGCTTCCATTTTATGATCGGCATTCTCGACCTTCTGAGCAGTCTATTCGGAAGATTGTGACCAAATTTCGCACCAAATTTACTTTGTTGGACATTAAACCACCAACACGTTTACGTACTGTGCGTAGTGAAGAAAATATTGCGGCCGTATCAGCTAGTGTGACAGAAGACCGCGAAATGTCGATTCGGCGCCGTTCCCAGCAGTTAGGCCTTTGTTACAGCACTACGTGGAAAATTTTGCGGAAGGATTTGGGCGTAAAGCCTTTTAAGATACAGCTGGTGCAAGAACTAAAGCCAGCCGACCTACCACAACGCCGAATTTTCGGTGAATGGGCTCTTGGAAAGCTGGCCGAGGATCCGCTTTTTTATCGAAAAATTGTGTTCAGCGATGAGGCTCATTTTTGGTTGAATGGGTACGTAAATAAGCAAAATTGCCGCATTTGGAGTGAAGATCAGCCAGAAGCATTGCAACAGCTACCAATGAAAAAGCCACTGTTTGGTGCGGTTTATGGGCCGGCGGCATTATTGGGCCATATTTCTTCAAAGATGATGCGAATCGCAGCGTTACTGTCAATGGTGAACGCTACCGAGCGATGATAACAAACTTTTTTTTGCCCGAAATGGAAGTTCTTGACTTGCATGATATGTGGTTTCAACAAGACGGTGCCACATGCCACACAGCACGCGAAACAATGGCGCAATTGCGAGGCGAGTTTGGTGAACAGTTAATTTCACGTTTCGGGCCGGTCAATTGGCCGCCTAGATTGTGCGATTTGGCACCATTAGATTATTTTTTGTGGGGGTATGTCAAGGCTAATGTCTATAGGGACAAGCCCGCTTCGATTGACGCACTGGAAGCCAACATCCATGCATTCATTCGTGAGATACCGGCCGATATGTGTGAAAGAGTATGGACTCAGCGGATGGGCTACCTGAGACGCAGCCGCGGTCAACATTTGCATGAAATTATCTTTAAACATTAAATTGCAAGGTTCAAACTATCGAATCGTTCGAATTTTTTGTGTTTTTTTTTTTTTAAAAAGTTCTAAACCTCTTAAAAAATCACCCGTTACTTCGTCCGTTGTTTGGCCAATTGCTTGGTAATACGTCCGATCGATTTCAACAGAACATCCATAGTTGGATCTGGAAAGTGAGCTTCGATGAACTTGGTGTAACGACAAAATCACAGATGAATTGTTCTTCAAAAACGTCGCGACAGTTAGTTCGCATTCCATTTCCAAAAAAACTTGCCGATTCGATGATAATTATTCAGCCCTATCGAGGTATTCGTCTGAGCGGACAATTTCGTCGTCGGAGGTGTTTATTCCATTCGAGGTATGTGTCATCGGAAAAAAATACTACACAGATGCAACGGCTTCACTTCACTACAATTCGTAAATAAATTCCGCGAAGAATTTGTGTCGTAGGAAATCGGAAAAAGAATGGTACTTAGCTGTCAAAAATTGCATGAAAAATGCACCTGAACGCACTTCAACGCAATTTGTTGGGATGCGTTAGAAAATGTTGGAGAAATATTCCGAACAGCTTTTCGGAAGAATACCTCGAAGCAAAAATCCGCCGAATCGTACAAAATCGGAGAATTTTCCGCTCCGACGGATGCCTCGATAGGGCCGGTTAAAACCGCTCCACCACAAAAGGTTCACTGAATCTCTTCACGCGATGATCTGACAAATGATCTGTTTAATATAAAATGTCATGAAAAGCTTATCTCAACTCAGTCGGGCATAAATCTGTTGGTCCCGTCATAAAACAATAAGCTCACAGTCATACAGGCTCCGGATTCTAACTAGCCTGATGCGCTTGTTTATGTTATGTGCACATGTTTCTTGTTGGTTTTGGACATAACCTTATGTCCTTCATGTTGCAAACATTCTCTGGTCCCTTGTGTTTTACGTATATATAATGCAGAAGCACAGTGATATGACAACCACACGATTGACACCTAAATTCTCCTAAACTCCAAATATCTGCTTTATTGGTATCTAATCCTGCCAGTCTAACTTTATGGCGCGTAATACTGGACAATAAGCAGGAAAGTGGAGCAAATATTATGCACTTCCGAATAAGAGCACAATCCGAATAAGAGCACAATCCGGGCAAAACTACTGTTTTGGACACGGGGTACCCCAGAAAATATTTTTAATTTTTTTTTTTTTTCGAAAATTGGAACTTCGAATTCTGCGCCATTCGTTTGCTAGACCGCATTGAAAGCAAATTCAGAATTTTATCATTCACTTATTTACTTACTTAAGTGGCGCTACAGGGGTGGCGAACAGGGGTAATGACCCCACCTTTGTCACTACAAATAGAGAAGAGGTTCTTGACATTACCCTCTTCAACAATTCTGATAGATTCGCTGTGCGCCACTGGAAAGTTTCATCAGAAACATCATACTCTGACCACAGAATAATAGAATTTGGAATAGAGGACGACACTAAACTCCCCCTTCAATATCGAAACCCCAAGAAAGCCAACTGGGACAAGTTCGTTGTGGAAGTAGGGAGACACAGTAGCGCCCTTCCACTTCATCTGATGGAAACTCCGTTTGAAATCGATGCTGCAGCGGAACTAATAGGCAATATTTTAGTCAAAGCCTATGAAAGGATCTGCCCTCTAAATACTATAAAACCACAAAGATCACCGACATGGTGGACGAAAGAGCTTCAAAGCATTAGAAGGGAAACCAGGAAAACCTATAACGCAGCAAGAAGCTCAAATTCGGAAACCGACTGGGATCTTTATAAGAATAATCAGCGCAAATTCAAAAGTGCGGTCAACAGTGCTAAACGCACCTCCTGGCGTAACTTCTGTTGCAGTGTAGAAAGCACTACTGAATCAGCCAGGCTTAGAAAAATAATCGCCAAAGAACCGGCTGTGCCAGGCTACCTCAAGCTCTCCAATGGGGACTGGACACAGTCCACCCATGAATCTTTAACACATCTACTGGAAACCCACTTTCCAGGATGTGATTCATACTCCGGTAGGACTCCGTCTATAATTGCAACCCCATAACAGCAGCAATGGAGGATGTGGTTAGTGTAGAAAGAATCAATTGGGCAATTGACTCCTTCTCCCCCTATAAATCTCCAGGAGTCGATGGTATTATCCCGATCATGCTACAAAAAACGAAACACCTCGTAACAGCATTCCTACACAAACTGTTTGTTAGTAGTCTAAAACGCGGTTACATCCCTAGGTGCTGGCGGGAAGTAAAGATAGTCTTTATCCCAAAAGCCGGCAAGCCCAGTCACACGACCGCGAAGGACTTTAGACCAATAAGTCTTACATCCTTCATGCTAAAAACCTATGAAAAACTAATGGATATCGACATTCGTGACAAACTCGATCCCCAATACATATCCTCGGCACAGCATGCCTACACGAAAGGTAAGGGAGTCGAAACTGCCCTACATGATATCGTTAGTACAATAGAAAAACCTCTTCACGAGAAGGAATATACACTCGCTGCATTTCTCGACATTGAAGGAGCCTTCAATAATGTGAACACAAACGCAGTCAAAAGAAACCTCGCGAAGAACAACGTGGACCAACCTCTAATACATATTATTGGAAGTATGCTCAACCACAGAAATATAAATGCGAATCTGGGAGACGCCCATCTCAAAGTAATAGCATCAAGAGGCACACCACAAGGAGGCGTTATCTCACCTCTGTTGTGGAACATAGTCATCAATGAGACACTCATAAAGCTACAGCGAAATGGGGTAAAAGTCATAGCCTACGCAAACGATGTAGCGATACTAGTTAAAGGGGCATTCCGACCCACTATTAGTGAACTACTCGAGCGGGCATTGAAAACTCTCAACGAGTGGACAAAACAATGTGGGCTTGGCATCAACCCCCAGAAAACGGAACTCGTTCTCTTTACGAAGAAGATACCAATATTCGACCTACCGGCTATCGATGGGACTACCCTCAAACTAGCCGATAGTGCAAAGTATCTGGGTGTCATTCTTGATAGAAAACTCAACTGGAACCTAAATGTGCGCGAGCGCATTAAAAAGGCCACAGTCGCTTTCTATACGTGTAACCGAAAATTCGGAAAAAACAGGGGTCCGAACCCCAAGATCATCCTATGGATGTACACGGCCATTGTGAGACCTATATTAACATATGGGGGGCTTGTCTGGTGGCAATCCACAAATAAAGTCACCCATCTGAAAAATATGACAAAGGTACAAAGGATAGCATGTGTGGGCGCTACTGGCGCAATGAGAACCACACCAACAGCGGGACTGGAAACCATCCTTAACCTGCTACCGCTAGACCTTTACATGCAAGAATCTGTAGCCAAAAGTGCTCTAAGAATCAGCCAGCTCAACTGCTGGAAATCGAACTCAGGAGGACATGCCCAAATTCTACACAGATATCTGGGCTCAGCTGTATCCTCTGACCATATGCTGCCTCACCATGACTTTCAAAGACCATTCTCCTGCATCCTCCCAAGCAGAGAGGAGTGGGAGAGGAACGAATTGGGCCCCAAAACCATATCCATCTACACTGATGGTTCAAAAATGGATGTAGGCGTTGGAGCTGGAGTGTTTTCAGAAACACTCAAGCTAAACAGCACCTTTCGTCTCCCTGAGCACAGCAGTGTCTTGCAAGCCGAAATATTGGCAGTAGCAAAGGCAGCCAAAGCGACCTCAATGCTGGCGATACCACCAGATGATATCACCATCTTTATTGACAGTCAGGCTGCAATAAAAGCTATCTCTGCTGTCGAAATAAAATCTCGGCTTGTGAAACGTTGTCGTGAAGAGCTAAAGGTTCTTGGCGTCCAACATAATGTTAAGCTCTGCTGGGTCCCCGGACACAGAGGCATACAGGGCAATGAAATTGCTGACGAACTGGCAAGAAAAGGATCTGCCTCCAGCATTGACCAAGCAGACCAGTCTGTCAAACCACCACTATGTGACCTCAAATCGCGGGTGGGACAGAAAACACTGATCACTGCCAAAAACAGGTGGAACTCCCTTCCCACCTGTGAAACATCCAAAAGGATGTGGCCTGAGTATGACAAAGCCAGAACCCATAAACTACTTCGTAGAAACAGGAAATCTGTCTCTACTATAGTTGGGATTCTTACTGGACACAACTTACTAAAAAGCCACAAACTGAAAATGCATCTCATAGATGATGACCTCTGTAGAGGCTGCGGTGATGAAGAAATACACGAGGATACCCTCCACTTTCTGTGCCACTGCCCAGGCCTCAGCCAATTAAGAATGAGAACCTTAGGAAAATACTTTTTCCATGACCTCACGGATCTATCCGAAATCCCTCTCCCTAATCTTTTCAGGTTTGCATCAACATCTGGATGGCTGGAAAATGGCTAACAACAATGGACAGTAACGGGACAATGAATGAACCAACCACACAAGTGGACCCCCAACGGGCATCACAATGGGTCTATATTGACCTGAGTGCGATGAGGGAAGACACACACCGTCTGCCTCATCAACCCACCAACCTAACCTAACCTAAGTAGCGCTACATTCCGGGACGAACATGCCTCTCCAATTAGCCAATTAGTTCGAGTGAGGGCTTTACTACTAAATTGCCTTCTAAGCCCGAAGAAACAGCGATTGGCAAGAGTAATTCTTCGTTTGATTTGACGAGATGTTGTTGTCAGAGTTAATATCGGAGCCGAGGTAGACAAAGTCCCGTACTACCTCAAAGTTATATCTGTCAATGGGGACGTTCTGTCCAATTCTTCGATGTTGTGTGTCCTTTCGTGTTGGCTCTGGAGTTTTGCACAATCCTCTCAAGAATCAAATTGAAAAAGTCACATGACAGCGCATCGCCTTGCCTAAATCCTTTTTTGGTATCGAATGTGTCGGTGAGGTCGTTTCCGACCCTGATGGTGCAGCGAGAATACTCCATCGTATTCCAAACACAAACGGACGAGTTTGGGCGATATACAAAAACTAGAAATGGCTCTGTATAGTTCGTCTCTATAAATGCTGTCGTATGCTCACACATATCGTATTCTTGAAAGTAATCGGACGTGTTCTAAAATAGCTCTTCAATTTTTCTTTTTTTTTGCCTTTTGCCTCAATAAAACAACATAGAAAGTGTGACCTTAAATCAATAAATTTGTTTTAAACAATTTGAAAGAAAGTTTCACAGATTAATTAAATAATAATTATAAAAATTTCCAAATGGTGCCTTGTGGTAACTGTGAAGAAGACATTCCTTCTGAGGGTGAATTTGCGAAGTGTAGTGCTTGCCCTAGGAAGCTCCATTTCGAATGCACAGGTTTTGCTTTTGCAGATGACACAGCAATCATAGTCAGTCTTAGGGATCTAGTAACAGCAAATAGTATAATGCAAGAGGAGTTCGATTCTGTGGTGAGATGGTGTCATAACTTTGGACTCATAATTAATATAAAAATAAAACAAACTAATGCACATAAGATCTTCTCACATATTTAAAACAAAAATAAACATTAAAATACATGAAACAAAATGTATTCATCAAGACGCGTACCAAGAAATAATTAACTGCGATGATAACTGCAACGACTTCATTGAATATGTACAACATTTTAAGTACCTGGGGGTAGTACATAACTGCTTCTTTAAATGGGATATACACATTGCTCAAATTGGAAAAAAATTAAGAAAAGCAGTTTATGCATTACATCATTTGAGTATCTACATCAATTACAATGTCTTAAGGCAGGTTTACTTTTCATTAGTGGAGTCATCATTAAGATACGGGATATTGGCGTGTGGAAACACCACACAAAGTTACTTTATGGAACTACAAAAAATTCAAAATCGCATTACAAAAATATTAATACAAACAAAAAACGGAAGAAATTCAAGAAAACACATACAAAACGCTTGGAATTTTGAAAATAAAACAGCTGTTCGAACTGAACTTCCTTGTAGAATACTACAACGACCAGCAATATAAGCAGCAAATAGACCATCATTTCAACACGAGAAGGATAGCACAAGGATTCCTGCAAACAACTCGGTTTAAAAAAGCATATTGAAAACAACAACTATCCGTTACTATCCCTCAGGTCTTCAACAAGATGCCGAGAGAACTAATGAAAAATAACGAAAAAAAAAACAGAAGAAAAATAAATAATGTATCTTAATAAAACAAAAAACAAATGTTAACAATATTTCAAGAATACTTAAAACATTATTGCAACTATCCTTCTGCAGAAAAGTCTTTTGAGACTTCGCAGATACTTTTTTGTAAACAAAATACTTTGTAATATACTAAATAAATAAAGAAAAAAATCGATAAATAGGTGGTGGGTATCAATTTGGACTTCTTGGGTTCTTTCCAGGATCTGCCGAAGTGTGAAAATTTGATCCATTGTGGACTTTCCGGGCCTAAAACCAGACAGATAAGGGCCGATCAGGATGTTAGTAAACGGTTTCAAGTGTTCACATATTACGGTAGATAGGATCCTGTAGGCGATGTTGAGCAGACTTATGCCTCAGTAGTTGGCGCAGTTCAGAGGGTCTCCTTTTTTGGATCGGACAAACGATGCTGAGGTTCCATTCTTCAGGCATACTTTCATCCGACCAGATTTGGCTTATGAGTTGAGGGATGTTACTTACCATCATCTCCGCCAGCTTTATAAAGCTCAGCGGGAAGGCCGTCATTTCCGGCGGCCTTATTAAGCTTGAGTTAAGATATTGCTATCCTCACTTCACCTAGGTTGGGTGGTTGGCAGTTTTCGCTGTCGTTGCCAATATTAAATGGTTCGTTCTGCCTGAAAGCGGAACCGCAGAAGTGGTTCTTCCATATCCTCAGCATCGACTGTGTCTCAACTACGATATTTCCTTGTTCATCTCGACAGGATTCTGTTCGAGCCTTGTATCCCTGGCTTTGACGTTTTACACTTTGGAAAAACTTGCGAACATCGTTCCTGGAGTGGCACCTCTCTATATCTTCGATCGCGCGCTTTTCTTGCTCTTTTTTCTTCTTTCTGAAAAGCCGATGTTCTTCCCTTCTTCTTTGCCTGTAGAGCTCAATGGCAGCTCTTCACCTGCAGCTTAGCCTTGTAGGCCTCGTTCTTGGCTGCGAGCATCTGTCGGCATTCCTCATCAAACCAGGGGTTTCTTGCTGGTGGCCGCGAGAAACCTAGCACATCAGTTGCGGCTGATCTAATGGCTTGTTGGCATCGTTGCTATTGTTCTTCAACATTAGATGCTGGTGGTGTGTTGTGAGTCGAGAGGTTAAGGGAAACGCGTTGCGCGAAGGTCTTGGTGGTCTCTGGCGATTGCAGTCTTTCGACATTAAATTTTTTCACAGTATGTCTGTTTTTTTTTGTGGCGTGTTGGATATCCGAATCCTTACCTTGCCTACAACAAGGTTGTGGTCCGAGTCGATGTTAGCCCCTCGGAATGTTCGGACATCTAAAATACTGGATGCGTGCCTCTTGTCTATCGCAATGTTATCGTTGAGCTGGAGACCGCCATGGTTATCGAGGTGAGGAAACCGTGTGCTGTCTATAGTGGCATTTCGTTCCGTAGCGAAGTCAATTAGCCTAAGTCCGTTACCAGACGTGCATCCGAATAGTCGCTGTTCCTGCTCACTATAACACGGTCCATAGTAGATGTCACAGTTTTTCATCCTCTTTTTGCCCGGCCCATCAAATCGTATTTCCTGGATGGCAGTAATGTCTGCTTTGTAGCAGTTTAGGGCTTTTGCTAGTGGTTTGCCTGCACCTCTCCTGTTTAAAGTTCTCACATTCCAGGTGCAGATACGAACGTCGTTGTCCTTTTTTCGTTTAGCAGGGTCGTCAAGTATAATATCAGTCCTTTCCGAGGATATTAGTTGCTTCTTAACATAAGGTTTTTTCCATGGATGGGTAGTTAACCCAAAGCACAACCCCCAACATGGAGAGCCAGGCCCTTGTTTTGACCCAAGGACAGCGGGCCGGAAAATACCGATGTCAGCAGCCCATTTTGGGATATGAGCGCTGCCGTTGACCAATTGAGGGCTCCTCCGCCATCGACTCTTTTCCAACACCCTCAGTATTGGAAATCCCTATAGACCTGGTGTTCAAATATGTCGAAGCAGCTCATATAGGGATTGCACTACCAGTTCGATCAAACTGGAGCTGTAGGTGCCACCATCAACTCCATCTATGGAATTCCTCCGCTGTGAGTGCCTTAGTGAGAGGACACCAACGACCCCATCTTCAGTCGAATTACTAGGCACCCACCAGCGTGGAGGTGAGAGTAGGATTTGATAGTGAGAGGCTAGAGTGAGAACGCTTGTGTTCGCATGTAATCGCATCACTATCCTTAAACAACAGGTAAGGATAGTTTATCATTCACTTGAAATAAAATTCAATTTCCTTTTAGGTGTTAAATGAACCTTATCAGCTTCAATACCCTACATCCATATACAATTTTAAAAACAGTCTTAGTGAAATTTTTCCACTTCATGGCTCTTGAATGCTTACATTTAGTCTATCGTCCGCCAATGACATTGGCAGTCTTTTTAAAATATTTTCATCTCTGCTTCGCTGGGCAAAAGAATTTCACAAGAAACAAATTGCATTTCCGTCTATTTGCGTTCTCTCATTCCCCAGAGAACGCTTATTTCTCTTAATACCACCACCTACATGTAATAATAAAACAGAATGTATCTATATAGTTTGTGGATAATAAAGGACATTAAAGTCACTTGATAAAATAAAAAAGGCTAACAAACTCCACCCGACTTACGCATAAGCGCCTTTCTACAATAAGGTAAAAGATGAAAAGTTCATAACATAAACTGAATTAGTATATATTAAGGATAGCCAACCCACTACATTCCAGCGCTACTCAGCAAGGATGATGTAACTCTCCCATATTTTTTTCTACAAATGTAATAAAAGGATCAGCAGAACGAAAAAGAATCCTAAAGTAATTACAAATTATGCAGACAATTTAATTCATCCCCCCATTCCATTTGTCGGACTTATGCCCAGCAAACCAACAATGAGAGCCTTTGTGTGGAACGAACTTTTACCAGCCGATTTTCATGCTCTGTCATGAAATATTACAACAAAGTGATCCGCAAATGTTTACAAATGACAAACAAAAGGTGACTGTTCCTTTATTTAGACGTGCATTCAATTTGGTGTGGGTAATCTCTAGGGTTTATTTAAAAAATAAAAAAAAATAATTTTCATTTTTTTCTCAACAAGGTGTGTTCTGACGTCAAACAATCCGTCAAGATAAGATCCGAGTATCTATGCCGAGCAAAGGGAAATATTTGCACGTCCCTGGTGGTGATTGTACTTTATGGAATTTTGCAGATACAAATAAGTACAATAAACATGTTTACATGATTTTGGCCTTCCGATTTTGGTTAGATACAGGTGACGGCACGTTCTATCACATGGTGGCACAAAACCATTCAAGTGCATTGTCTATGGTTGTGGATTGCGATTTGGATCATAGTCGATGCTTAAAAAATACGTAAAAGGACATTTTACTGCCACTGACAACATGGATAGTACAAAACAGAAATAAACGATCATCGGGTCCATCGATGCTGCCGGCGACAACCATTTTCTCTTCGTATGTTTGATTTTTCTCTTTGCCGGAATAATGGAAGGTTTAGTCCTACCGTCTACAAAATGGAAATGACTTTATAACATTGCAAGGATAAATTCTAATGCGTCGAAAAATTGTTGTTGTGAGTGAGAATATATGTCAACAGTTGAGTAACGCAAAGGTAGGAAGAGAAGACATCTTTAGAAGTATTGTCGGAAAACAAAGCCTACACGACAACACGTCTGGTAACGGACTTAGGCTAATTGATTTCGCTACGGAACGAAATGCCACTATAGCCAGCACACGGTTTCCTCACCTCGATATCCATAAGGGGACATGGCGGTCTCCAGATCAACGAACGGTCAACCAAATTGATCACATTGCGATAGATAAGAGGCACGCATCCAGTATTTTGGATGTCCGAACATTCCGAGGAGCTAACATCGACTCGGATCACTACCTTGTAGCAGCCAAGGTAAGAATGCGGATATCCACCACGCCACAACAATCCAGAAATACTGTGAAAAAATTTAATGTCGGAAGACTGCAATCGCAAGAGACCGCCAAGACCTTCGCACAACGCGTATCCCTTAACCTCTCGATTAACACCATACCACCAGCATCGAATGTCGAAGAGCAATGGCAACGATGCCAACAGGCCATTAGATCAGCCGCAACTGATGTGCTAGGTTTCTCGCGGCCACCAGCAAGAAACCCCTGGTTTGATGAGGAATGCCGACAGATGCTCGCAGCCAAGAACGAGGCCTACAAGGCTAAGCTGCAGGTGAAGACGAGAGCTGCCATTGAGCTCTTTAGGCAAAGAAGAAGGGAAGAACATCGGCTTTTCAGCAAGAAGAAAAAAGAGCAAGAAAAGCGCGCGATCGAGGATATAGAGAGGTGCCACTCCAGGAACGATGTTCGCAAGTTTTACCAAAGTGTAAAACGTCAAAGCCAAGGATACAAGGCTCGAACAGAATCCTGTCGAGATGAACAAGGAAATATTGTAGTTGAGACACAGTCGATGCTGAGGATATGGAAGAACCACTTCTGCAGACTGTTAAACGGCGATGACGAACAACATTCCGCTGTCAGGCAGAACGAACCATTCAATATTGGCAACGACAGCGAAAACTGCCAACCACCCGACCTGAGTGAAGTGAGGATAGCAATATCTAAACTCAAGCTTAAGAAGGCTGCCGGAAATGACGGCCTTCCCGCTGAGCTCTATAAGGCCGGCGGAGATGACTTGGTAAGTAACATCCACCAACTCATAAGCCAAATCTGGTCGGATGAAAAATATGCCTGAAGAATGGAACCTCAGCATCGTTTGCCCGATCCACAAAAAAGGAGACCCTCTGAACTGCGCCAACTACAGAGGCATAAGTCTCCTCAACATCGCCTACAAGATCCTATCTGCCGTAATATGTGAACGCCTGAAACCGTTTACCAACAACCTGATTGGCCCTTATCAGTGTGGTTTTAGGCCAGGAAAGTCCACAACCGATCAAATTTTCACACTTCGGCAGATCCTGGAAAAAACTCAAGAAGTCCAAATCGATACCCACCACCTATTCATCGATTTCAAAGCCGCATATGACAGCATTTATAGAGACGAACTGTACAGAGCCATGTCTAGTTTTGGTATACCGCCCAAACTCGTCCGTTTGTGTAGGATGACGATGGAGAATTCTCGCTGCTCCATCAGGGTCGGAAACGACCTCACCGACACATTCGATACCAAAAAAGGATTTAGGCAAGGCGATGCGCTGTCATGTGACTTCTTTAATCTGATTCTTGAGAGAATTGTGCAAAACTCCAAAGCCAACATCAGAGGCACAATTTTCCAAAAGTCGGTGCAACTACTAGCATACGCTGACGATATTGACATCATTGGTAGGACTCAACGTGATGTCATAGCCACGTTTGCTAGTATAGAGAAGGAAGCGGCGAAAATGGGTTTAGCAGTAAATGAGGGTAAGACTAAGTATATGCTGTCAACACGAAAGGACACACAACATCGACGAATTGGACAGAACGTCACCATTGACAGATATAACTTTGAGGTAGTACGGGACTTTGTCAACCTCGGCTCCGCTATTAACTCTGACAACAACATCTCGTCAGAAATTAAACGAAGAATTACTCTTGCCAACCGCTGTTTCTTCGGGCTAAGAAGGCAATTTAGTAGTAAAGCCCTCACTCGAACTACTAAGGAGATCCTATATAAGACCCTGATCATCCCAGTCCTGCTCTACGGCGCTGAAGCATGGACCGTATCAAAAGCGGATGAAGAAATCCTTGGTAGATTCGAGAGGAAAATTCTTCGAAAAATCTTCGGTCCCGTTTGCGTTGACGGGCTATGGAGACGAAGATTCAACCAAGAACCATACGAGCTGTACAGCGACATGCCCCTGGTCAAAAAACTCCGCATTGGACGTTTAAGATGGCTAGGACATGTAGAACGAATGGACACCAATACTCCGGCTCGCAGAGTCTTCGATTCCCAGCCAGACGTCGGACGCAGTAGAGGAAGACCTCGCCTTAAGTGGCGCGCACAAGTGGAAACCGACCTCAACCAACTTGGAGTGCGCAACTGGAGGCAGTTAGCTAAGGACCGGGCTAATTGGAGAGGCATGTTGGTTGAGGCCCAGGTTCATTCCGGACTGTAGCGCCACTTAAGTAAGTAAGTAAGTTGAGTAACCTTGTCCGAACACTGCTTGATATTCTCTCAATATTTTATTACTTTCCACCCAGGAGTTATTTCAATTTAGTATGATACAGGAAAAGACCTTCCAACCGAGTTCGTAAAGGGTATTCCTCTATAGTTAGATGGTTTATTGACATCTCCCTTTTTGTACATCCGATATACAATTGCATTTTTGAGCTTCAGAGGTAACGGGTGATCAAAGTAGAGATACTTTTTTCAATAGCCTTTTTTGACAGATCACGTGTGAGTCGTGTCATGCTGTCATGTTATTATACCCTATCCCATAGGGGTATATTAGTTTTGATACTTAGTTTGTAACATAGAGAAATAATTTTGCTACATATACCTCAAAGTATATGGATCGACTCAGAATCGCTAGCTGAGTCGAATTAGCCATGTCTGTCTGTCCGTCCGTCCGTCCGTCCGTCTGTCTGTTCGTCAGCGGTTTTTGGGCCTTAAATTTTGAGCTAGGATAATGAAATTTGGTATATAGGATCCTCGTCCGTGCCACCAGAACAAGTGTAAAAATTTTTGAAATCCGCCCACTGCCACGCCCCCTTTTTAGGAAAACTTATTTTTTGGCCAAACCGTAAGGAATTTCAAAAAAATGCCTGAGTAGCATATTTAGACAATCCTAATATCTATATTTCGTTCATACAAAGTTTTTTGCCACGCCCACTTTTTGGGGGCGTTTTTAGTAAAAAACGCTTTTTGTCCAAATTTTAAAACTTTCGAAAAAAAATTTGATGCAAATACTTTCGCAAAGGTAATATAAACATTTTGTCCATAGATCATTTTCACCTACGCCCACATTTTGGGGGCGTTTTCTAACAAAAACCATTTGTATACCCCATCCCAAGGCATTAGCAATAGAAATACGTTGTTTTTTGTCGAACCACACAAGATTTTGAGAAACTGTCTGAGCAATATATTGTGACAATGCCATTTTCTGTATTTTATCGCCATAAGGCCTGTATTTTGAGGATATTAATTTAAAGGATGGGATGGGATAGGGTATTCAACGATCCGCATAGCGGATTGTAGCCTCTCATATGTTTTTTGTTTAGTATTGTTTGGCATTTCATAATGGAAAGACTTACGCGTGAACAACGTTTACAAATTGTTCAACTTTATTATGAAAATTCACGTCCTGTGAGGAATGTGTTTCGTGCACTTCGCTCAACTTATGGTCAGCATAATCGGCCTACTGAGCGTACTATTCGCAACACCATCACCCATTTTGAGACCCAGCATTCATTGTTGGATAATATTCGACCGAATAGACCACGTCCAGCACGCTGTGAAGAAAATATAGCGGCCGTAGCTGAGAGTGTACACGAAGACCGTAGAGAGTCGATTCGGCGCCGTTCGCAGCAACTCGGACTGACGTATGGAACGACTTGGCGCATTTTACGTCAAGATCTTAAATTGAGAGCGTACAAAATACAGCTTGTGCAACAACTGAAGCCGCTCGACCTTCCCAAGCGACATCGCTTCGCTCTATGGGCTCTTGAAAAGTTCCAAGAAGATCCCACGTTTTCGAGGCAAATTTTGTTTAGCGATGAGGCCCATTTCTGGCTCAATGGATATGTAAACAAACAAAATTGCCGCATTTGGGACGAAGAGCAACCTGAAGAGATTGAAGAACTGCCACTTCATCCAGAAAAAACAACGGTTTGGTGTGGTTTGTGGGCCGGTGGAATCATCATATTATTTCTTTAAAAATTATGCCGGTGCGAATGTAACCGTCAATGGCGACCGTTATCGTGCCATGATAACCGACTATTTGATGCCTGAAATTGAAGCTCGTGATCTCGGCGACATTTGGTTTCAGCAAGACGGCGACACTTCTCACACATCGCATCAATCAATGGACTTATTGAGAGAACATTTCGGTGAGCACATAATTTCACGTTTTGGGCCGGTCTATTGGCCACCAAGATCGTGTGATATCACACCGTTAGACTTTTTCCTGTGGGGATATGTAAAGTCAAAAGCTTTTGCCGACAAACCCGCTTCGATTCGGGCCTTGGAGGAAAACATCACGCGTGTCACTCGCCAGTTACCAGTCGAAATGCTCGAACGAGTGATCGAAAATTGGACTCAACGGATGGACCATCTGCGACGTAGCAACGGCCAACATTTGATAGACATAATCTTCAAAAAATAAATGCCAAAGAATGTTCTTTCAAATGATAATAAACATTCTCATTAAATTTGAATTTTCTGTGTTTTTTCTTTTACCTCTCATATTCTAAAATATTAAATGTTGTAATTCTGAAGGAACATTTTATAAAATTCGTAACCTATTCGGTCAGGTCCCGGAGCTTTTTTTGTTTTTACAATTATTAGGTACGCAGACTAGTCTAATTTCACTCATTTCAAATTACCGACTCAACTATTTCTGCTGGAAATTGTAAAGTTCTAATAATCATAGTTCCTCATAAATTCTTTAAAAATTTTAGCATCAGTAACCCAAAAGATTTCATTTGGCTAAACTATGAAAATCGAGCAATTTTCGCATGCTTGGTATTTGATATTCCGCCAACCCCACTGTGAAAGAGAGTACGCCCCATTCCTGCACCAACCACTCCGCTTTTATATGAGTGAGTTGGAATGGTTTACTATTTTATTAGGCAGCATTCCATGATGACAATTATGGTGACGACACATATTAAACGATTTCAATTTCTTGTACTTACATGTAATTTCAGTACTGCTGTTCTATAATATCAAAATCTCCTGTGTTCTTGGCCACATGAATATAGTCGGCAAACAAGATGGTTCTGCAGTTATCAGGCCATCTAATGCTCTGCAACCTCGGAGAACGAGAGTACAAGATCCGAAGCAGATGACGAAAGTTTGTACAGAATATAACAATAACCGAACTGGTCAAAACTTCATCAGCAACCACACAATGAAACTAAATCGCAAGACTGTCGACATCTGTAAAGGCTGCGGTGACAAAGAGTCTAACGAGAACACACCTTATATTTTCTGCCACTTGTGGAAGAAGCCACTACTCTAGAAATATCCCAAAACTTTCCATTACATTCCCTTTTCAGGTTTCTAAAGACATCGAGAAGGCTTGAAGAAAGGATATGAGTAAACAATGGGAAAACATCGACCTAAGTGTGGTGGGACAGAGCCCATTTGTAATTATGATTTAACCCTTAAATGCCCAAGGAAACCGATTTTGATGAAAAAAATATATTGTATGTAGACGGAAAGAAAAAGAACAAAACCGCTATTAAAAAAAAAATATTTTTTTTTTGACGAAGTTAAAGGAAAGAAAATTATATCGAATGCATAGGATTTTTTTAGTTTGTTAGTTAAATTAAAATTAAATTAGTTCCAGTACATAAATAAGGTAGTATTGCACCATTTATTGTTAATTCAAATGTTGGTTGATATAAACAAAATAATATTAATAAATTGTTTATGCTATTAATTAGTAAACAAAATTATGAAAAACCGAAACAGAAGCAAATGAGAAAATCTTGAGTAAATATAATCGTTTTGTTAATTAAGATATATCTGTGATTAAAAAGTAATAGTAGTAAAAAGTATAAATTATTACATAGGTATTTATTTAGTAATTTCAAAAATCATATAAATGAGAAAAACTACATAAGCAAACATTACGATTTATGTTAAACACAAAACCAAACAAGTTAACTATAGGATAAATTATGAGTTATGATAGCTATAAAAACAATTACCTTACATTTAGAACAGTAAATTTTTGTTTGTCCCGAACAGTTAGGTAACTTGCACCTTCCCTTTTTGTCGATAATTGTCCAGTGGTCTGTCTTATCAAGCCGTATGTCTTTAGAAGGAGCATTGGATGAATTGGGTTTGGAACGTTTGGTTTGAATGAGTGATTCCAAAGATGTCGGCCGCCCACGTTTGTTAGGTTCCACAGAGCCGTAACTAAACAAAACATCTGCAACTTCCAACTTAAAATCGATGAGTCTCATTTGTTTGTATTCACGGCGGCCTTTGTTGATCCTTTTATGCAATATCCATGCATTTACTGCAGTCATATCTAGCATATGAAAAAATAACCGGTTGGTCCATTTTCGGCTTTTCATGCCTATTTTATGGCGACCCATGAAACTGTCCATCAAATCTACTCCTCCCATGTGCTGATTATAGTCTTTAATAATTTGTGGACACGGTATCATTTTTACAGACTTCTCTTTTCTATCAAACCTCCTTACACTTAGACCCGTTTGACTATCGGAAGAAGGAGAAGAAGAAGGTGGTTTTGTTCCGACATATGTTGACACGAGATTGACAACACGGCTGTCCTTCCAAGATATGGACGTAACATCCATGCCGTGAATAGAAGCAACAAATTCCTGGCTTGTTCCACGTTCGCACTTCATCATCGTCTTTTCTTCCGGTAGCTTACAGTTTTTTATTCTGTTTCGACGTATAGTACCAACTGTAAATATGCCTTGAGTCCGAAGGTATGTCACCAAAGGCAGGGTTGTGTAGTAGTTGTCACAGTATATAATGTAATTTTTATACCGTGGGACTTCCCGGAGCAATCTTACAACAATATTTGCCGATGGTTGCAGATCTGGTTCGTCTTGAGAAGGTCCTTCAGTGGATCCGCTGTAAATTTCAAACTTATACGCGAATCTGCTTGTGTCGCATAAAACAAATAGCTTGAATCCCCACTTGTGAGGCTTGTTTGGTAAATATTGCTTCATAAAATGTCCAATTTTTGATGAACACATTTGCTCATCTACACAAAGCCGGTCTAATCGTGGTATGCTTCCAAAAGTTCTGTTCATATATTCGATTAGAGGCCTTATAAGATAAAGGCGGTCTCGATCGGGGTCATCTCGTTTTCCGGCTCTACTTCTGTCGTTGAAATGGATATATTGCCGAATTTTTTCAAATTTGTTTCTCGTCATTTGATTTTGAACTACCGGTACGCAACGGTGATTTTTCGGTCCAAAAATCTCTAGTGCTCGGTAGATTAAAATATGTCATATAAAATAATATACCAATAAACTTTCGTAAATCGGACATATCAAACTGGAATGTGTCGTTCACCCCCGCATAGATTCTGGTTTCGTCTACAATTCGTTGCTGCAAAGTCTCTGGAAAAAAATATGACCAAACTTGATAGGGCGTCTCCAAAGCCTGTAGAAATTCGGGAATGTTAGTATCCCCTCCAAATCTCACTTGTTCAGCATTATAAACAAGGTTCGCTTTTTTCCATATGACTTTTTCAAATTCCACGGACTTCGGGTTAATTTTTGTTTGAGAAAATTGTGAGGGAAATGGATTACAGGAACTGCTTACGGATGGAATCGATGGTAGTAGAGGAACTTGATCCGGTATGAAATGGCCTGCATCTGGATTGTTATTGTTTATCATACTTACGAAACTATCGTTTATTGACATGCTAAGATCGAAATCATCCGCATCCCCATTCTCCGACAAACCACGCTCTTCAGAAATCCCATCTGTACTACCCTCGTTACTATCGTTAGTTACCACTGCAATTTTGCTTACACCTGCTACTGATGTTGGTGGTTGGCAAAGCTCATCAACGTCATCATCCAAAACTAGTTTAACTGCACTGATACACAACTAAATAACAAAATTAAACAACACAGCCAACTAACTTGCATTTTGTAACGATTGCAGCTACACTAAATACACAGAAAATGAAGAAATAAGAAAAATTCAACCGAAATCATGATATAGGCCGCAATGCCCAGTGTATCTTTAAAGATACAACCATTTACCGCTATTTTATATGAGCTCGGTAAATCGTATTTGCATAAAATAACTGTATTTTACTTCAAAATATATACGTTTACCAGGAAATATTTTTTTCTGTCACAGCAGTGTTACCAACTATAAATTTATAAAATAAATAAAAATTTTTTTTTTTAAATTGCTTAAAATTAAAAAAAATTAATATTAGCTTATAAATAATTTAATTTAAAAACTAAGGATCTATTTTTTTTAACAGTGGATACATTTTGAGTCAATAAAGCAAAAATAGTAAGCCATAATCAAAAAAAGTCAAAACTAACAAAGAAATAATTTTTTGAATGGTTGTATCTTTAAAGATACACTGGGCATTTAAGGGTTAATCATTATCATACCCAAAGCAGATAGTTGTAAATAATACAAAGAATAATAAGAACAAGGCTATAATGAGAAAAAGGCTACCAAATTAATTCAAAATATAACCTCTGTTAACCTTGAGCGTTTAAGTTCTGTAGAAAATGGAAATCATAAAATTTTTCAGATTTCGAATCGATCTGCAGTGTCAAACCAAAAATTAACCCATCCTATTTCAAAAGCATAATCGTATGATGAATAATGTTGGAATAGTAGAAAAAAGTAAAAAAAAAAAACATATGAGAGGCTACAATCCGCTATGCGGATCGTTGAATACCCTATCCCATCCCATACTTAAAATTAATATCCTCAAAATATAGGCCTTATGGCGATGATATACAGAAAATGACATTGTCACAATATACTGCTCAGACAGTTTATAAAAATCTTTTGTGGTTCGACAAAAACCAACGTATTTCTAAAATGATCTATAGACAAAATGTTTATATTACCATTGCGGAAGTATTTGCATCAAACATTTTTTCGAAAGTTTTAAAATTTTTATAAAAAATGTTTTTTTTACTAAAAACGGCCCCAAAAAGTGGGCGTGGCAAAAAATATAGATATTAGGATTGTCTAAATATGCTGCTCAGACACTTTTTTGAAATTCCTTACGGTTTGGCTTAAAACTACGTTTTTCTAAAAGGGGGCGTGGCAGTGGGTGGATTCCAAAAATTTTACACTTGTTCTGCTTCGTCGGCCAGAGAGTCTGTATACCAACTTTCAACACTCTAGCTCAAAATTTAAGGCCCAAAAATCGGTGACACACAGACGGACGGATGGACGGACGGACAGACAGACATGGCTTTATCGACTCAGCTAGCGATTCTGAATCGATCCATATACTTTGAGGTATATCTATCGAAATTATTTCTCTATGTTACAAACTTAATGTACCCCCCTAATATACCCCCCTATGGGATAGGGTATAAAAACATTTTTTTGGTTCCTCTATCATCATAGTGTGAGAACCAATAAAAATCTCGAGGTCCTCAATTTTTATGAAAACAACATTGAAAGAGAAAGTTAAAAATGACCCAAAATTAGATTTGTTACAAAAAGAAAAAAACTGAACTGAAAAAAATCGATCAAAGTCTCGAGGGCAAAAAGCGATAAGGAAAAAGCTGACGTTTTTGCCTCACATCTTGAGGAAACATTTAAGCCTTTTGATGGTCCAGCGCAAAATGGAAGCATTAACATATTCGAGAGTACAACTGATAATAACGTAGTAAGATATGCAAGTATTGCCGAGCTTAGGGAAATACAGAAACTAAAGCCTAAAAAAGCTCCGGGTTATGACCTGATTACAGGAGAACTTCTTAAAATGTTGCCTCGCACCATTAACTTAGCTTCTTTTTATTATAAATGCAGCAATCAGATTAGAATACATACCAAGACAGTGGAAAGTCGCGGAAGTGATTATGGTTCTAAAACCAGGAAAATCACCGAATGAAATAAAATCTTACAGGCCTATTTCACTTCTTCCAATAATTTCAAAAGTTTCTGAACGAATATTACTCGGTCGCTTACACCCCATAATTGAACAGAAACGTCTTTTACCTGACCATCAATTTGGGTTTAGAAGTAAACATTCAACGGTGAACCAAGTACATCGAATTACAGATGTAATTGAGAAAGCTTTCGAAGAAAAGAAAATTTGTTCAGCCGTATTTCTTGACGTGTCGCAAGCTTTTGACAAGGTGTGGCACAAAGGCCTTACGTATAAACTAAGTCAAGTTCTGCCAGAACAATTATATAAAATCCTCGTGTCGTATCTTGAGCATAGACTCTTCCGTGTGAAACTTGGAAGCGAATATTCCGAGTTCAAAGAAATAATGGCAGGTGTACCGCAAGGAAGCTTCCTTGGACCAATCCTGTACCTCCTATTTACTCGTGATATCCCACAAACAAACGATACAATAGTTGCAACGTTTGCTGACGATACTGCTATACTAGCAGTTGGCAAAAAGCTCTTAACGAGGTTATTGAATGGACTAAATCCTGGCGGATTGCACTTAATGAGAGCAAATCGATCCATGTAGATTTTATCCTATAAACGGACAAACAATTTGCCTGTATTTCTAAATACGGTTCGAGTCCCGTTTGCAAATGAAGCGAAATATCTTGGTATGACGCTCGATGCAAAATTAAAGTGGAAGTCGCATGTAAAAAAGAAATGCGAAGAACTTAAGAATAAATACAGAGAACTGTACTGGTTGCTCGGAAAATATTCGAAGCTTAACCTTGATAACAAGCTGCTATTATACAAGCAAGTGCTAAAACCGGTTTGGACATATGGTATACAACTATGGGGTTGTACCAGTGAAACGAATCTAAACATTTTACAAACTTTTGAAAACAAAATGTTAAGATCATTCGTCAATGCGCCGTGTTACGTAAGGAACGAAGATCTACGCAGAGATCTGGGTATTCCCGCGGTTAAAGATGAAACAAAAAAATTTTGCACGAAAACATAAAAAACGTTTATTAGGACACGTTAACACAACAGTCCTCCAAATTCTTGACGAAACAAATATACTGGATCGTCTTCAAATAACTAAACCCTTAGATTTGGCCCAATAATAACAAACCGCGCTTTTAATTGCGGAAAAAGCAGGAACTCTCAAAGGAAAGTTACCTGCCAAACATATTATATACTCGTGATAAAAAAATTGCTGGATAAGTCGAATACTTAGTTGCAATAGAAATACAAAATGGGTGGTGGTTTTGGTGAGTAAAAATCTCACACTACTTTGGGCACGTGCTCATCGTGTCTATGAAGATTTCCACCAGCCCACGGAAAAAAAAAAGTCTCGAGGTAGAAAATTTTCTCAAAAACGATTTTGATATATATACTAACTGGCATGCACTTTTTTGGTTAAATACATATAACGGATTCAGGCCATAAAAGGAAAATTGTCAGTTCCCCGCAAACTATTTGGTCAAATTGAATGAAACTAAAATTGTTTGTAACCATTCCACACAATAAGTTTCAGCCCCAATAGTACTTAACGTATTTTTAATTTTTGGCCAATAACGGAAAATCATTCTAATAAACAAGGACATTTAAGTTGTGAGTTGCTCCAATATAGCGTTTATATAAAAATAACTATGAAGCGTTATAACCAGACCTGCATTCCGGTATCTACTTGAACGTGTAGTAAAATAACCTGCCGACTGTGTGACCCTCTACGGCTCTTTAAGGAGGAAATTGTCACCTGCCAAGATCATAGTGACAAGCTAAATTTCCTTGTTATGAAGCCTCGAAATGCAGCAGTTGGTGAAGAGCAAAATGTAATTTATTTCCTCTGCGCTACAATTCGTGCAATGGCCGAAGCCTCACCATACTACGAGAAATAGAAGAACTTTGAAGTTTTCTTCTTCTATGAGTCACAAATTTAAATTGTTGTTATGCAGTTTGCTGGAAAGAATATCATGTGAGCGGAAAAGGATATGCGAAAGAACAAACTGACTTGGGGAAGACAGTCTACGTCGCTCGGAGATTGATGAGGTTATCCAATAGATTAAGGAAAAGCTGTCTGGATTCGAATCCGTGCATTATTACTGTGGAGGAAATGTAATAAGTAAGCCATTTCATTACCACACAGTGCCACCAAACAGACGAAGTGAATCGATAACCTCTATTGCAACCACAGCTTGAGAACAATCCGAAGCTTCCTATCATCAAATTTGAAGACGAGCGATTCTGAGCTAGGTGAAATATTGACTTAACAGTTGTTTGCTAATGTAGTGGTTGGAGCCGATCTTGCTTAAGATCCAAGAATATGCTGAATACAATGAACGAGCTGCTTGGTATAGGTTTGATAGAGCATTAGAAGGGTTTTATGGTAGTTCTGCATCTTGAATTAAGTGTTAGCCATAAGTTGCTAGAGTCCGGAATATATATGGCTCTCAACCAAGATGTGTTGTCAATTAGCTCGGTCATAAGCTTACTGCCTCCAGTTTAACTTTTTTAATTTAAAATAACCAAGGGTTTATTTATCTGCTTTTGGTACGGTGCGTGCTTCATCGCCGTAGACGAGGACTGGGATGATCAAGGTCCTATATAGGATTTCCTTAGTCGTTCGAGTAGGGACTTTATCAACCATTCACATATTACGCCAGATAGTATCTTGTTGGCGATGTTGAAGAAACGATGTTATTAACCCAGTCATCTAGCATGTTTTAACATGGCTCCACATAAAGGCCATCATTTTCGTCAGTCTTGCTAATCTAAATTTCAGATATTGCTTTCCTCATTTCATTTACGTCGGTTGATTGGTCATTTTACTATCAGAGCAGCTCATGTCAGTTGTTCACTTTGTTCATCTATACTGAGTCTTTATACGTTACATCGATCAAGAGAATTACTTTCCTTCTATCTTGGAACAGGTGTAAGGGCATATTCTGAATTACCAATTTCTTAAGAAAAATTTCTCAAATGTGGGATGCTAAGAAGCTTTCCGGTAATAAATCATCCATGCAGAAATGGTTGAATCAAACAATTCCAGAGTAATGAAATCTTGAGGTTCGGTGGTGAAGATTGAATTTCATTTAAAAGAAAATAAACTTTATCATATATCGGAATATAAAACAGAGTACATAACGTATAAAAACAAGAAGGATTGCAACCCTATTAGCAGACATATTCTGAATGTTACATCAAATTTAAAAACAAAAATGCAATGCCGGTATCTGTTATCACATTCAAAAGAAGTGTTCGATCCAAAAGCATTTCCGCAATGCATTTTTTTTTCTTGAATGCCAGCATTTGCATTTATCTAGATATAACAAAAAAAAATGTTGAACCTCCAGAAAAAAAATATAAGCAAAGAATTCTTCTATGAATGAGATAGATCTCTTCTTTCAATTGCGAAACGCTAAATAAGACAAACCATGCCTTCGACTCAATAGCAATCGACAGATGAAGTATTCAGTTGTATCTTTTCAGTTATCATATAGGTATATCAAAAGCGAACAAATATGGAATAAAGGGACGAGCTATGGTGTGACGAACAATGGATTCCTTTTCATCTATTTGATATAACAGAACGGTTCAGGTATACGGATGGGTTTAACTATTGACAAAAGTCATGTTAGTCATAAAGTCATATTGACAAAATTCATGTTAGTCATAAAGTCATATTGACAAAAGTCATATTAGCTAATTATCTTCTTTGGAAAAATATTTTGTACGAGGGCGTTTTTGGTTTTTAGTTTAACTCAATTGAAATATGTACATATGTCCTATACGCATTCGATGGTCATATTAAAGAGGAACCGAAATGACTCGACAACTACCCACATTCGGGTAGGGTAGTTAAGGCGAGATCTTCCTCTACTGCGTCTGACATCTGGCTGGGAATCAAAGACTCTGCGAGCCGGAGTGCACCAATGTTTTACATGTTCTAGCCATCTTAAACGTCCAATGCGGATTTTTTGACTAGGGATATGTCACTGTACAGCTAGTATAGTTGTTGGTTGAATCTTCGTCTCCATTTTTCAAAATTAAAGAAGTCACATGACAGTGCATCGCCTTGCCTAAATCTTTTTTGGTATCGAATATGTCGATGAGGTCGTTTCCGAGAATTCTCCGTCGTCAAACTACACAGATGGAAGAGTTTGGGCGGTATACCAAAACTAGACATGGATCTGTATTGTTCGTCTCTATAAATACTATCGTATGCGGCTTTGAATAGGTGGTGGGTATCGATTTGGAGTTCTCGGTTTTTTTTTTCACGATCTGGGCGTGGGGCGTGAGTGCATATAAGGCTTATTTTGGTGATGCGAATTGTTACAATGCGTTCGCTAATTTGTTGGAAACATAAAACTTCATCACTATGTCTAGCACTTATATCAAATCCGCATTCCTATAGTTGCTGTTTATGCACACTATAACACTGTCCGTAGTAGATATCACAGTTTTTCATCCTCTTTTTGCCCGCCCCATCCTAGTATTTCCTGGATGGCAGTATTGTCTGCTTTGTAGCAGCTTAGGGCTTCCGCTAGTTGTGAAGTGCGGATAGCAATATATAAACTCAAACTCAATACGGCTGCCGGAAATGATGCCCTTAATGCAGATGAATTGGTAAGTAAAATCCAAAAACGCATAAGGCAAAAACCTCAGCCTCGTTTGCTTGACCCACAAAAAGGAGACCCTCTAACGTATCGGATGCAGCAGATGAAACCTCGAGTTAAGTGGTGCACACAAGCAGAAACCGACCTCAACCAATTTGGAGTACGCAATGAGAGGCAATTAGCTAAGAACCGGGCTAATTAGAAAAGCATGTTGGTTGAGGCCCAGGTGCATTCCGGACTGTAGCGCCATTTAAGTTAGTCAGAGGCATACTTGGCTGAAGCATAGACCGTATCAAAACAAGTTAAAGATAATCATTGGACGTTTTCATCGAAAAATGTGGAACATTTTTGGTCCTGCTGTTGCTGATGGGCTATGCAGACTAGGCTTAGAGTCAAGCGAAAAGTTTCTTAGATGTGCAGCGGAATAGTACTTATTTAGGTGATCTGCCTTAGAAAAGGCAGGGCCCCTATTCCGTAAAGTGATTATCTTTTGACGATAACATTTCGATATAACATTGCGTCACGTAAGGTCAATAGTCGTTTTTGCTGCCTGCGATATAACTTGATTTGCTTCACTTAAAACAATAATCGTCAAATAACATCGTCAATAATCGTCAATAACATAATCGTATGCAAATTACGGAATGACCCCCCCCAGCCTATGGGCTAGTTTCTTTTGGTCATTAAGTTGAAGCCCCTGGAATCCGTGATCGCTTGATTGATTGACTAGATGTGACCGAGCCAATGTAGTTGACGTGTCATAAAGTACGCGGTTTCTAAGAAAATATAAATGATGCCTTTATTTTCCAAACATCGCATCGTAAATATATGCAACTCAAATGCCAATACCTTGAAAAGACTGCTGAACTGATTGCATATGAGGATGCCGATGGATTAAGGTACAATTGCAGCGGGATGTCACTTTTGCATTTGTATGGAGTGAATAGAGTAATAGGAAGTTTGTCGGGATGTAGAGTGGGTGGAAGCAGATCCAACAATATGAATGTGTTCAGCAAAATTCAATCTCGGAATATAAATATGGTTGGGAGGAGTAGAGTGGATGGAATTCTATCTTAGAGACACTGCATAGTATCAAAGAGTATATAACTACTTAGAGTGCGCATCTCATACAACGAAAAATTTACTATGTGGGGTACTGATATTGATACCCCACTGTTCACATTGCCATGCCAGCATCAAGTAACAGCATAGCCGATGCATACGAACGACGAAAATTTCCCTTCGCACTTACCGCCCGCGTCTGAAACGGCTACAACCTTTTTAGCTGTGGTGCAATTTGGTTCCCAAATTGTGGAAGCATATTCTAAAATAGGACGAACAAGGGACATGTAAACTGATGATTTAGTGTAGGGATTTGAGAAATATTTGCAACTTCTTCTTAGAAACCCAAGCATTGAATTTGCTCTTGCAACAATGTAAATTTTCTACTCACATTGAAGTGAAAAATGTTAATCTAGTATCAAATATTACTCCTAGATCTTTTACTTCACATTGTCTACTTAAGTCGTTATCACGAATTGAGTAGTTGTGAAGAATAGGTGTCGACATATGCGAAGCCGTGAAAATATGGCATTTTCTTATTTTTAATTCGAGATAATTTTCCTCACACCATTTTAATATGTTTTTTAAAATCGATTTGAACATTAAGATAATCAGTTTTATTGGTTATACGGGTATACATTTTGAAGTCATCAGCTAAATCATTAAGCTCATCGGCTGGCGTTGACCATGGAATCACTGGCAATGTTTGCCAAAAATCACCTGCCAACAGAATCATCGCACCACCAAACCGTCAATGATTGTTTCCTAAATCTTACATCGTTTTGTAAGACTTTTTTGTGTACACTCATCCCAAACGATCTGTATGCTTTGCTGCAAAATTTTGGCCATCGCACTGTTCTTGGAAATGTTACACGTTGGATTTTCATTGATATGCATCTTCAATGGCAACTTGAGTGCTCAATGAGCAGTTCGACCGCCTTCCAACAGTGTATATGTAATTCTGAAGCAAGATCAAAAAAGTTGTTCCAGTTCCACCATCAGGAGCGTCAAAAAAACATCCCTCCAGTTCAACAATAGAACGTTCGTTCGAACTGATTCTCTCAAAGCATCGCTATCATATTGTTCGTCGCAACTCTTAATTAAATGTGTTGTGGATCGAATGATTTCGATTCGTCATACCTAAGTCCTCAATCAATATCAAAGCCTCGTTGCGAATTTTCTTGCTTAGTTGTTAATTTGGAATTAATTAACGCATCTGTTTCAAAATATCATTACACATGGCATCTTTGTACATTCTCCACAAATCAGTTCGTTTTTTTGAGATAATTATCGAAAACAATGTCTGTATTTGATGAGCAATTGACGAAAGCACAGCATCTCTAAGGGTGTAATCCCAATGAGTGTTATTCTCTAACAATTGCAAATTATTGGATTTTACTATCAAAATTCGTGCTCGGTTCGAAATGTTCATCGCGCGCTGCTTCCATTTTATGATCGGCATTCTCGACCTTCTGAGCAGTCTATTCGGAAGATTGTGACCAAATTTCGCACCAAATTTACTTTGTTGGACATTAAACCACCAACACGTTTACGTACTGTGCGTAGTGAAGAAAATATTGCGGCCGTATCAGCTAGTGTGACAGAAGACCGCGAAATGTCGATTCGGCGCCGTTCCCAGCAGTTAGGCCTTTGTTACAGCACTACGTGGAAAATTTTGCGGAAGGATTTGGGCGTAAAGCCTTTTAAGATACAGCTGGTGCAAGAACTAAAGCCAGCCGACCTACCACAACGCCGAATTTTTGTGAATGGGCTCTTGGAAAGCTGGCCGAGGATCCGCTTTTTTATCGAAAAATTGTGTTCAGCGATGAGGCTCATTTTTGGTTGAATGGGTACGTAAATAAGCAAAATTGCCGCATTTGGAGTGAAGATCAGCCAGAAGCATTGCAACAGCTACCAATGCATCCCGAAAAAGCCACTGTTTGGTGCGGTTTACGGGCCGGCGGCATTATTGGGCCATATTTCTTCAAAGATGATGCGAATCGCAGCGTTACTGTCAATGGTGAACGCTACCGAGCGATGATAACAAACTTTTTTTTTGCCCGAAATGGAAGTTCTTGACTTGCATGATATGTGGTTTCAACAAGACGGTGCCACATGCCACACAGCACGCGAAACAATGGCGCAATTGCGAGGCGAGTTTGGTGAACAGTTAATTTCACGTTTCGGGCCGGTCAATTGGCCGTCTAGATCGTGCGATTTGACACCATTAGATTATTTTTTGTGGGGGTATGTCAAGGCTAATGTCTATAGGGACAAGCCCGCTTCGATTGACGCACTGGAAGCCAACATCCATGCATTCATTCGTGAGATACCGGCCGATATGTGTGAAAGAGTATGCCAAAATTGGACTCAGCGGATGGGCTACCTGAGACGCAGCCGCGATCAACATTTGCATGAAATTATCTTTAAACATTAAATTCATTTTTTCGAATTTTTTGTGTTTTTTTTTTTTTAAAAAGTTCTAAACCTCTTAAAAAATCACCCGTTATTATGGGTGAGGAAATATGTTATGAATAAGAAATTGTGCGACCCTGAATAAAGGCTGTATAAATACTTATGCACTGCATAACTATACAACCTTTGAGATGTGTTTTAGTGAAATCTAATGAATAAGGGGGCAAGTGTTACAACTGCAACGAAGTAGGTCACTACAGCAGCAATTGTTCTAAGCCGAGGCGTATAAGGGGATCATGCTTTCAATGTGGTAATCCTGGACACCACGTGACAGAAAGAAAAGCAAAGCCAGCAGTTTTGACACTAGAGCCGTCCAATAATACAACCGAGATGCACTACCAGGATGACGAAGAGGTGGAATCCAGTATACACAAATTTAATTTGTATAATATAAATGAATTTGAACACCAAATCAGGTAATGTTTTAACAAAAAAACACATGTGAAGGCTACAATCCGCTGTGCTGATCGTTTAATCCTTAAATTAATTTTCCCAAAAATGTGGTCTTTATGGGCATAAAGTATTGTTAATGACGTTGTCATTGTCACAACATAATGTTCAGAAGGTTTATCAAATTCTTTTATGGTTCGACAAAAAACAACGTTTTTCTATTGCATATGCCTATGGTTAGGGCATACAAATTGTTTTTGTAAGAAAAAGCCCCTAAAAAGAGGGCGTGGGTTAAAATGGTCTATTAACGAATGTTCACATTAATACTACCAATGATAGTGCATCAAAACTTTTTTTCGAAAATTTTAATATTTGACCGGGAAACGTTTTTTATAAAAAAAAACGCCCCCAAAAAGTGGGCGTGGCAAAAAACTTTATACTGACGAAATATTGATATTACGATTCTCTAAATATGCTGCTCAGACACTTTTTTAAAATTCCTTACGGTTTGGCAAAAAAATACGTTTTCCTAAAAAAGGGGCGTGGCAGTGGGCGGATTTCAAAAAATTTTACACTTGTTCTGGTGGCACGGACGAGGATCCTATATAACGAATTTCATTATCCTAGCTCAAAATTTAAGGCCCAAAAATCGCGAACAGACAGACGAACGGACGGACAGACAGACATGGCTAAATCGACTCAGCTAGCGATTCTGAGTCGATCCATATACTTTGAGGTATATGTTGCTAAATTATTTCTCTATGTTACAAACTAATATACCCCTATGGGATATGGTATAAAAAGATCCAGCAACATCCTACTCAACAGCACTGATGACATTAATGGATTCGGGAAGCCCAATTAGCTTCGTCCAAATTCTTTGGTAACAAACGCCTTTAAATACTCTGGTATTAATAATAGCCCATTAGAAGTTCTAGGTAGTGTATGTTCTAAAATATATTTTGCATGCAATTTTGTTAAATTAAATTTAACTATAGTAAAAGATTTAAGTATGAAATATCCAGTTGTTTTAGGCCGTGACTTTTTGAGACTTAATAATATGGAATTGACAAAAACAAAGAGTAGTAATGATGATGTAAATGTGGTAAATAACCAGGTTCAAACACAGGTAATGAATACGATTATAATTTAATTGACAAATTCTTAATATCGATGTTTCAAATGGTAATAATATTATTAACGCGAATTTAAATATAAATGAAAATTTACTTTATGAAATTAAAACAAAAGTAGCCCAGATAGTCTCAGAAGCTTTCCAAAAAAGTATAACTAAATTGGTGATAGAAGAAAATAATAACATTCAGATGGAGATCAGATTGAGCAAAGATGACCCTTTTTTTGTACTCCTAGGAGGTTGCCATATGCACACAAAATTGAGTTAAAACAAATTATCGACGATATTTTAGAAAGAAAAATTATTCGCGAGAGTGATTCACCCTACTCATCTCCTATTGTCCTAGTTCGAAAAAAAATATAATAATATCGTTCCTTAAACAAATTAACATTAATTAAAGATTTAATTGATAGACTAAGAGACAAAAAATATTTTTCGGTGTTAGATTTGCGCAGCGGATTCCATCATGTTACAGTAGCTGAAAACTCTGTAAAGTTGACCTAAAAAATGCACCGTCAGTGTTTCAAAGGTTTATCAACAGTATCTTTAGGAAATTGATCGATGAGGATAGGGTACTAATTAACATGGACGATATTTTAATAGCTAGTGACAACATTGAGCACCATATGGAAATCCTTAAAATTGTCCTTTCCTTGGTTTCAGAGAAAAATCTAGAGTTGCGATTTTATAATTTTTAAATTCTGACCTGCCTAAGCTGTAATATACACACCGACCTAAAAGATCTATTGTGCTTGCCGTCAGATGCTTTTTAGGTTAGTAGCGCTTCTACTTTCCTAATGTAGCTGATAATACTTTCAGCCGAAGATTTCCTCGGGACTTAAGAATTCCCTGAAGAAAGATTCTCTTCTCATACCGTAAAGGGCCGGGCATTCACATATGATATGCTCGGCTGTTTCGTCTTCTTCTAGACATAGTCTGCACTCCGGTGAGTCGACTAGACGCATTTTGTTTAGGTGATATCGCAGATCGTGATGACCAGTTAGGTAGCCTACTAAGTTTTTGATATCGTGCCTGCGAAGATTTAGTATCTTGTTGGCATCTGGTTTGAAGGGCTGAATAGCTCTTTTGGCCTGTCTTAGGCCTGGGATGTTTCCCCAGTATGAAACACATCTGTTTTGTTCCCAGTTTTGCGATTGGATAAATGTAAATTTGTTTTTGACAAAATATCTTATTTGGGATATACTGTAAACTCAGCAGGTATACGTCCAAATTCCGAAAATCAGCGCGCTGTTAGTGAGTTTCCTTTGCCTAGATGTGTTTAAGATGTACAAAGTTTTGTCGGACTTTGTTCATATTTCAGAAAATTCATTATGAATTTTTCTATTATTACAAAGCCACTTTACGGTCTTTTGCGAAAGGCTGTTCTTTTCGGTTTGGATCTGAACAATTGCATTGCTTCGAAACCCTTAAGGCTAAATTATTGGAAGCTCCTATATTAGCTATTTACAGCCCATACAATGAGACGCAAGCATATCGGGTACGGTTCAATACTATTACAAGGCCAGAAGGATGGTGTATTTCATCTGTGTTCATATTTTTCAAAAAGAGTTGCGGATGCCGAGTCAAGATATCATAGCTATGAGCTTGAAACGCTTTCAATAATTTATGCATTAAGAAAATTTCGGATCTATCTCATAGGCATCCAATTTAAAATTGTTACTGATTGTCAGTCTTTGACACTTACCCTCAACAAAAGATTACTAAATCCCAGAATATCTCGATTGGCTCTTGAACTTCAGAATTATGACTATTCTGTTCAGCATATAGAAGTTCAACTCGAATGTCTCATGTGGATGCTTTAAGCAGATGCACAAATGTGTTGGTGGTCAAAAGTGGGACCCCATAATTTCAAACATTATTTCCGACTTAGAAAACAAAGGAAGTAGAATTTTTGATTTAGTAAATGGATAAGTTTATAGAAAGGTTCATTCTGGAATTCGATTTTATGTTCCAAGGCAAATGGAGCAACAAGTTATTCAAAGGCATCATGTCCATCTATGTCATCTTGGCGTCGACAAATGCTATGAATACATAAATAAAACATATTGGTTCCCAGAGATGAAGAATAAAATCAAAATATACATCTCTAACTGCTTAAAATGTATTCATTTCTCACCCAAGTCGGGCAAAGTTGAAGGAACTCTACACAATATCCCGAAGGGCAATCATCCCTTTGATGTCATACATAAAGATCACTATGGTCCACTAGCTACAACACGCAGTAATAAAAAGCATATATTTGTAGTAATAGATGGTTTTACGAAATCCGTTAAGCTTTACGCTGTAAGCTCCACAAAAAGCTCTGAGTCTATTACATGCTTGAAATCATTCTTTTGTACATATAGTAGACCTTATTCTATTATATCTGATAGAGGAACGTGTTTTACATCAGAAGAGTTCGCTGACTTTTTAGTTAACTGCAATATTCGTCATATTAAAACACTATCACCACAATCCAACGGACAGGTTGAGAGAATTAATAAAGGATTCTAACCCCTATGTTCTCCAAAGAATGTGAAGAGAACTCGACAAGTAACTGGTCTGAAAAATTAACTAAAGTTGAATTCGGAAGAAAAAGATGATATAGCTAAGGATTGCTTCTACGAGCTCCTTGACAAAACCTATGAGCGACTACCGAAGTACGATGTTAAAATCGTGCTGGGAGATTTTAACGCAAAGGTAGGAAGAGAAGACATCTTTAGAAGTATTGTCGGAAAACATAGCCTACACGACAACACGTCTGATTTCGCTACGGAACGAAATGCCACTATAGCCAGTACACGGTTTCCTCACCTCGATATCCATAAGGGGACATGGCGGTCTCCAGATCAACGAACGGTCAACCAAATTGATCACATTGCAATAGATAAGAGGCACGTATCCAGTATTTTGGATGTCCGAACATTCCGAGGAGCTAACATCGACTCGGATCACTACCTTGTAGCAGCCAAGGTAAGAATGCGGATATCCACCACGCCACAACAATCCAGAAATACTGTGAAAAAATTTAATGTCGGAAGACTGCAATCGCAAGAGACCGCCAAGACTTTCCCACAACGCGTATCCCTTAACCACTCGATTAACACCATACCACCAGCATTGAATGTCGAAGAGCAATGGTTTGATGAGGAATGCCGACAGATGCTCGCAGCCAAGAACGAGGCCTACAAGGCTAAGCTGCAGGTGAAGACGAAAGCTGCCATTGAGCTCTATAGGCAAAGAAGAAGGGAAGAACATCGACTTTTCAGCAAGAAAAGCGCGCGATCGAGGATATAGAGAGGTGCCACTCCAGGAACGATGTTCGCAAGTTTTACCAAAGTGTAAAACGTCAAAGCCAAGGATACAAGGCTCGAACAGAATCCTGTCGAGATGAACAATGAAATATTGAAGTTGAGTTCCAGTCGATGCTGAGGATATGGAGGAACCACTTCTGCAGACTGTTAAACGGCGGTGACGAACAACATTCCGCTGTCAGGCAGAACGAACCATTCAATATTGGCAACGACAGCGAAAACTGCCAACCACCCGACCTGAGTGAAGTGAGGATAGCAATATCTAAACTCAAGCTTAATAAGGCTGCCGGGAATGACGGCCTTCCCGCTGAGCTTTATAAGGCCGGCGGAGATGACTTGGTAAGTAACATCCACCAACTCATAAGCCAAATCTGGTCGGATGAAAATATGCCTGATGAATGGAACCTCAGCATCGTTTGTCCGATCCACAAAAAAGGAGACCCTCTGAACTACGCCAACTACAGAGGCATAAGTCTCCTCAACATCGTCTACAAAATCTTATCTGCCGTACTATGTGAACGCCTGAAACCGTTTACCAACAACCTGATTGGCCCTTATCAGTGTGGTTTTAGGCCAGGAAAGTCCACAACCGATCAAATTTTCACACTTCGGCAGATCCTGGAAAGTCCAAATCGATACCCACCATCTATTCATCGATTTCAAAGCCGCATATGACAGCATTTATGGAGACGAACTGTACAGAGCCATGTCTAGTTTTGGTATACCGCCCAAACTCGTCCGTTTGTGTAGGATGACGATAGAGAATTCTCGCTGCTCCATCAGGGTCGGAAACGACCTTACCGACACATTCGATACCAAAAAAGGATTTAGGCAAGGCGATGCGTTGTCATGTGACTTTCTTAAATTTGATACTTGAGAGGATTGTGCAAAACTCCAAAGCCAACACCAGAGGCACAATTTTCCAAAAATCGGTGCAACTACTAGCATACGCTGACGATATTGACATCATTGGTAGGACTCAACGTGATGTCATAGCCACGTTTGCTAGTATAGAGAAGGAAGCGGCGAATATGGGTTTAGCAGTAAATCAGGGTAAGACTAAGTATATGCTGTCATCACGAAAGGACTCACAACATCGACGAATTGGACAGAACGTCACCATTGACAGATATAACTTTGAGGTAGTACGGATCTTTGTCTACCTCGGCTCCGCTATTAGCTCTGACAACAACATCTCGTCAGAAATTAAACGAAGAATTACTCTTGCCAACTGCTGTTTCTTCGGGCTAAGAAGGCAATTTAGTAGTAAAGCCCTCACTCGAACTACTAAGGAGACCCTTTATAAGACCCTGATCATCCCAGTCCTGCTCTACGGCGCTGAAGCATGGACCGTATCAAAAGCGGATGAAGAAATCCTTGGTAGATTCGAGAGGAAAATTCTTCGAAAAATCTTCGGTCCCGTTTGCGTTGACGGGCTATGGAGACGAAGATTCAACCACGAACTATACGAGCTGTACAGCGACATGCCCCTGGTCAAAAAAACTCCGCATTGGACGTTTAAGATGGCTAGGACATGTAGAACGAATGGACACCAATACTCCGGCTCGCAGAGTCTTCGATTCCCAGCCAGACGTCGGACGCAGTAGAGGAAGACCTCGCCTTAAGTGGCGCGCACAAGTCGAAACCGACCTAAGGACCGGGCTAATTGGAGAGGCATGTTGGTTGAGGCCCAGGTTCATTCCGCACTGTAGCGCCACTTAACTAAACTAACTAAGTTGAATTTATTACATGCAAATCTAAACCCCGGGTGAGATACAAGCCCATACATCCGTTTATTACACACAATCAAACAGCCACAACAACAGCCTCCCAAAAATAAGTTTCACTTCAAACAAACCTAGTTAACCAACAATACATGATCACCGATATCAAGCAGCGTCGGTTGCGGTTAGTACTTGGATGGGGGTTACCGGATCAAAACACCGCAGTTGTTGGCATCACGATGTTTTTATCGTTTCATGAAATCAAATTCACACCGTCGCGTCGCGCGTCGCTGCTCCACAAGTTTTACTTCAAAAAATACAAAAATCAGTGAAATCGATTACTTAATTGGAAATCAAACACACACGAACGTCATATCAGTTAAATTTATGTAAAATATGAAATATAAGAATAAATATGATATAACAACCGTTAGTAATGTATTAAATCCTTCGTAATCAATTCTAATTCCAAGGCTCCTAACCCGAACACTTAATTCCCAGCTCAACGTCATAAGAAGTAAGAGTATATGGGTTCATCCCTTCTAGATCCTTAAACTTTAATTAACTGTCTACCACAGGCATGTACTTAACTTTATCAGCACTAAGATAATCTGAATCCTAATTACTAAGACAAGACATTTGTGCGCATGATGCCAATGTCACACATGCGAGCAAGTCCTATATTCTTTAATATGCAACAAGCAGATTTAAAGATAGATTCTATATATAATATGAACTACTTTTTATATGGTATGTGTTGTTGGCAGGTCGTTTGTTAAATTAAAGCTTGTTTATCAGAATTATGTATCACCACCTTTTATTAGGACATTCCAAATAGATTTCATGATTATCCTTAAAGAAGATTAATGCTAATCGTACATTGTTGCACTGTCCAGAATGGGGTGCGTGTTATGTTATACTGAGTAGAAGCAGAAACTATTCTGCTGCATATTTAACACCAGCGACGGGAAGGAAGTCGTTTGCTTCGAAGGCATTGTTTAAATTCGCATTACATTCCACCCTAGAAAAGATATGGCATTACTTTGGACTGTTTCTATTTGAAAATATTATAACTGATTATATAAATTCTTAATACATTTAGACCTGAAGAAACATTTTCAAAAATAACAATTGGAGGTCGGCGTAATGTTTATACAAAAGCTGTAAGGACAGAGGAACAATATTCTCTAACAAGCCGATGCATTTGCGAGGGTGTCTTTCCGGATGCACTTAAATGTGCAGATGTTATACCCCTCTTGAAAAAAGGTTCTCCTGTAGATATCGGTAACTATAGGCCCATTTCACTTCTTCCTGTCTTTAGTAAAATCTTTGAAAAACTTATAAAAAACATATGAGAAGGCTACAATCCGCTGTGCGGATCGTTGAATACCCTATTCCATCCCATCCTTAAAATAATTATCTCCAAAAAGTGGGCTTTATGTGCCTATAATATAGAAAATGACATTGTCACAACATATTGTTCAAACAGTTTATCAGAATCTTTTGTTGTTTGACAAAACACATCGTTTTCCTCCTGCATATGCTATGGGGTAGGGTATACAAACGGTTTTTGTAAGAAAACGCCCCCAAAAAGTGGGCGTGGGATAAAATGATCTATGGACGAAATCTTTATATTAATATTACTAATTATTCTGCATCAAATTTTTTTTCCGAAAATTTTAAAATTTGACCGTAAAATGTTTTTTATTGAAAACGCCCCCAAAAAGTGGGCGTGGAAAAAAAAACTTTATATGAACGAAATATAGATATTACGATTGTCTAACTACGTTTCTCAGACATTTTTTTTAAAATTCCTTACGGTTTAGCCAAAAACTACGTTTTTCTGAAAGGGGGCGTGGCAGTGGGCGGATTTCAAAAATTTGTACACTTGTTCTGCTGGAAGCAACAAAGAGCACGTGTACCAAATTTCATCCTTCTAGCTCAAAATTTAAGGCCCAAAAACTGGTGACGTACGACGGACGGACAGACATGGCTAAATCGACTCAGCTATCTATTCTGTGAGATCCTTACTTTGAGGTATATGTAGCTAAATTATTTCTCTATGTTACAAACTATGTATCAAAACTAATATACCCCTATGGGATAGGGTATAAATAGGACAGTAAGTTTCTTAACTGGTACCAAGTTTTTTAATGTGTTTCAATATGGATTTCAGAAAGGTAAATCGACTGAAGATGCATTACTTCATTTTTGCTCTCAAATAATGTCAAATCTCGATAGGAAATAATGTACGGCAGGTTTATTTATTGATATCACCAAAGCATTCGATATGGTTAACCACAACCTTTTGTTAATAAAACTGGAAGGAGCTGGTTTTCGTGGATTTATGTTGAATTGGTTCAGGTCGTATCTAGGAAATAGATCTCAAAGAGTCAAGATAGACAACGTTAGGAGTGAAGTAAAGTATTTTAATTTGGGAGCACCCCAAGGCTCAGTTTTGGGACCCATTACACATAATATACATAAAATCACTTCTTTCACTTAATTTTAAAGGCTCACCTACTGCTTTTGCTGATGATGTTGGGTTCTCGTATGGTTGTAACAGTCCCTTAGATCTGTCTTCCTTTGATTTACATTTACTGAGAAAATGGTTCGATGAACATAATTTATTGATAAGCTCAAAAACCAAAATAATGTTTTTCAGTTTGTCATCGTTAAATAACTTGACAATAAATGTTTATTTTCATGCACCTGATTGCCAAAGATATAAAATGTTTACTTGTAACTACATGTCTGGTTGTTCTTCTCCCTCTTTTTGTAGAAGTCATATCTGTAGTAATAAGTGTTTTCTAATAGATAAAGTTGATGAATTCAAATATCTGGGTCTCATAATTGACTCCAAAATGAGCTTTTTGAACCATACTGATGTAGTAGTTATATATCTGTTAAGGTAATGCATGTTGCCAACTAATACTCTCTTTGTTATTTATTCCTAAGTATATTATCTTATGTTCATACTGTATTTGTCAAAGTAACGCATGTTGCTAAACCGTTACCATTTTGTTACTTAGTCTTAAGCATATTGTCATTAAAGTTGAGTTGTATTTTGGAAGCGAAGACGTGCAGAAGTACCGAGTTTTATTTACTTTATTAAATTCCAGCAGTGACGATACAACTATAAAGAACAGTTGATTAAGTGATAATTACCACTAAACTGAGACCCTGAGGAATTATTTTCGTAGCACTCTCAGACACTTTTATTATTTGCGTAATTTCTGCTCCAAAATACTCCTTAAAACGATTTACTATGGAATTTTCCATTCCAAGTTACAATACCGAATTGCTTGTTGGGGAGGTGTTTATTTTAATAAATTGTATCCCTTGTTTACCCTGCAAAAAGATCTCTTAAGAAAAATATGCCAAAAGTCCAGTAGATATATAATAGTTTTCCCTTGTTCTGTGACATGAAAATTCTTCCAGTCCGCCATTTGTATTATTTTAAAGTTTTGAAAACTTTCTTTATGAAGTCTGGTAATCGTAATTTCCGACTGATTTCAACTCATAATTTACATGGAAATTTTTCTAATATGTTACCTATCTGTGCCCACTTTTCGTACCACTGTCTATCGTAATTTTTATTCCATTTCAGCATATCGCATTTTTAACAAACTTCCTCAGCCAATCAGAGCAATTTCAATGTCTGGTATGTTTATTAAACAAGTAAAAATGTGGCTGTTTACTTTTAACAGTTCTTGTCTTGAATCATTTATTACTGATCATCTTGTTTAGTCTCACTACTTATGTTCTGGTTTAACTTAATGTGATTTACTTATTTACCTTAATTTAATTTATTTTATTATTGTCAATTTAATTTATTTGTATATATATTTTTACATTTTATGGCGCTTAATTAAAATTGTCTTCTTAAAATATTGTTATGACTTAACTTCATGTTTAAATTGTGTAATTTTTCTCAAAGGGTCACCCCACCCAACTTAATTCAATTTTATAAAGTAAAAGTCCCATGAGGGGCATTCTATACTATTTTTTCATTATTATATGAATGTCGTCACTTTTTTCTTATATGCATATAACGGGTGATTTTTTAGCTGGTTTGGTTTTGGCAACACTGGTTTTGACAGCTGACGTGTGTTTAGTACCTTGTGTCACTGTCAAACAGCTTCAGTTTGGTTTGCAATTTAACCATGGATCGTCTTACAAATGAACAACGCTTGCAAATTATTGAATTTTACTATCAAAATTCGTGCTCGGTTCGAAATGTTCATCGCGCGCTGCTTCCATTTTATGATCGGCATTCTCGACCTTCTGAGCAGTCTATTCGGAAGATTGTGACCAAATTTCGCACCAAATTTACTTTGTTGGACATTAAACCACCAACACGTTTACGTACTGTGCGTAGTGAAGAAAATATTGCGGCCGTATCAGCTAGTGTGACAGAAGACCGCGAAATGTCGATTCGGCGCCGTTCCCAGCAGTTAGGCCTTTGTTACAGCACTACGTGGAAAATTTTGCGGAAGGATTTGGGCGTAAAGCCTTTTAAGATACAGCTGGTGCAAGAACTAAAGCCAGCCGACCTACCACAACGCCGAATTTTTGGTGAATGGGCTCTTGGAAAGCTGGCCGAGGATCCGCTTTTTTATCGAAAAATTGTGTTCAGCGATGAGGCTCATTTTTGGTTGAATGGGTACGTAAATAAGCAAAATTGCCGCATTTGGAGTGAAGATCAGCCAGAAGAATTGCAACAGCTACCAATGCATCCCGAAAAAGCCACTGTTTGGTGCGGTTTATGGGCCGGCGGCATTATTGGGCCATATTTCTTCAAAGATGATGCGAATCGCAGCGTTACTGTCAATGGTGAACGCTACCGAGCGATGATAACAAACTTTTTTTTGCCCGAAATGGAAGTTCTTGACTTGCATGATATGTGGTTTCAACAAGACGGTGCCACATGCCACACAGCACGCGAAACAATGGCGCAATTGCGAGGCGAGTTTGGTGAACAGTTAATTTCACGTTTCGGGCCGGTCAATTGGCCGCCTAGATCGTGCGATTTGACACCATTAGATTATTTTTTGTGGGGGTATGTCAAGGCTAATGTCTATAGGGACAAGCCCGCTTCGATTGACGCACTGGAAGCCAACATCCATGCATTCATTCGTGAGATACCGGCCGATATGTGTGAAAGAGTATGCCAAAATTGGACTCAGCGGCTGGGCTACCTGAGACGCAGCCGCGGTCAACATTTGCATGAAATTATCTTTAAACATTAAATTGCAAGGTTCAAACTATCGATTCAAATAAATATTTCATTCATTTTTTCGAATTTTTTGTGTTTTTTTTTTTTAAAAAAAGTTCTAAACCTCTTAAAAAAATCACCCGTTATGTATTTATATTTAAGCTCAACTTTTGTATTTTGTAAATTGTATATCTTTAAGAAAAATAAATGTTATCTATCTATCTATATCCATCTATCTATCTATCTATAAGACATAATATCGATACAATTGTTATAAAGCCAGGTGACGATTCCTTAACTGATTATGA